>CM060698.1:131234244-131815975 GCA_030686995.1 Artemisia argyi | reverse complement strand
TGAAAGCCCGTGCGATGCATATGGGCTGTATAGAAGTTTTCAAAGTCTAATATCCGTCATTTATTTTCGTCATTTTATATTCAGGACGTATTTTTGTCATTATATATATAAGATTTCATGGTAGCATACATTTTGTAAGCATGATACGTATTTAAAATAGTTTATTGACATGTAATCTTTTAAGATGTATTTTTTACGTAATATTTTTTGTCTATTTATTTTGGTATTGACTCTATCGTTTTTTATTTGAACTAACTAATATTAATACGTCGGGCTAAGTTATAACCATTTCTTATGATAGTCAACAATTCCCGTGCGATGCACATTGGGCTGTATAAAAGTTTTTATAGCGTAATATTCGGCATTTATTTTTGTCATTTTATATTTAAGTTTTCATGGTCTCACATATTTGCTAAGCTTTATACTTATTTAAAATACTTTATTGAGTTGCACATGGGCTGTATATAAGTTTTTATAGCGTAATCTTCGGCAATTATTTTCGTCATTATATATCTAAGCTGTGATGGTATCACATTTCTAGGCATGACACACATTTAAAATAGTTTATTGACTTTAAAAGAGTATATGTGAAGAGATTTTTTTTAAAAAGTTACATTGAAAAGAGTCTCTTCACATGTAATTTTTTAATATATATAAGTTACATAAATTATTTTAAATATGAAGTGATAACATTAATGTTGGAGACCTTTTATATTCATCCCCGTGCAATGCATACAGGTTTAGACTGCCTCATGACCCATGCAATGCACACATGTTGGATCTAATTGTTTTTTTTTCGTACGGGACTAATTTTCGGTTCATGTTTGAAACTCTCATTTTTTGTGAAAGACGGACTTCGTTGTTCAATAAATTACATTATTAAAAGAGAACTATAAAACAAATTTCCTTTTTAACAAAACAATAAAAACATAAAATATTAAAGTAATTAGTATACTCAATAGTATAAATTATAATTCGTATAATAAATTGTAATTCGTATAGTAAATATTGCATGTTTAATTTGTAACGTACTATTAATATGAATGCTAAGTATTCATCTATATTGACACCGGTGGCCGTGGCGTTGTTCTTGTTGTTGTTGTCTTTGTTGTTGTTGTTCATTGGCATTTTTGCATGTTTTGTTCTTGATACAATTTTCGTGACTTCTCCATCTCTTTCTTTAATGTGAAGTAGTTTTTTGCAAAATGTTATATTTAAATGAGGCTTTTCATATGTAATATTTTAATATGAGTAAGTTACATAAATTATTATTTTTAATTAATGCATTATTACAACATTTTTCCATAAACTATAATATCGAATTTGGAGCATTCATTAGTAACTCACTCTAAGTATTACAGTATGACGACATGAATCACATGATCTCAAACTCAAATGAATAATGCTTACCTCGTGATAGGTGTAGGATAACATTTGAAATACAATTTTCTTCTCCTTTATAAACTTCTTTGATTTAGAAGATTCTTATTGTTAAGATGATAATGTGAAGATATTTTTATTATATTTTTATTATATACTACCATTTTCAATATGTAATATCGACATAATTTTCACAATTATATCAAATATCAAGTCACGCAATATTCCACGACGTTTAATTAAGAAAGTGACATTAACACACCGCAAAACAAAAAACTACATTAAGAGCAAAAATATTAAAATGCACCAACAAAGTGTAGTAATAATTATTGACTAAAAATTGAATGCTCGTCACATTATTTTCAATAAACTTACTTGCTAACGAATCAATAGTATTAGCCCGTTCATCGGTATTACATGAAGTAAAATATTGCATGTTTAATTTGTAACGTACTATTAATATGAATGCTAAGCATTCATCCCACCGGTGGCCTGACATTGTTGTTGTTGTTGTTGTTGTTGTTGTTGTTGTTCTCTTTGTCGTTGTTGTTCACTGGCCTTTTGCATGTTTTGTTCTTGATACAATTTTTGTAACTTCTCGATCTCTTTCTTTAATGCTTCTTGACGTGCTACAAAAAACAATTAGATATAGTTGATCGTTAGTAACTTAAATACAGTTAATCAAAGTAAAAATGTTCGTGCATGTTCCACTTAATTGATAAGACAACGATGTGTAGGATCTCTTAAACCATTAGAAAAGATGATGTTACTATCAAACCTCCTAAGCACCATCTTTATGTCCTACATTGTTACACACACAAAACACACATGAAATTTACATAAAATAATATAAATCAATATGATTAATAAGTAAGACGATATGATGCTTACTTTACCAACATTATAAGTTGTAGCCCAATGTGCACGTGGTGTGGAGGAAGTTGTGGTTTGTTGTGTGTGATTTTTGACACATTATATAGTTGATAAAATATTTGTAACTCATGAACGGGAAGGTAAAAAGACTAACCACTAATTGGTGTGTTTAATTTATGCATTTATGGCACCAAACTCTTCATCTCCTATGTACTTATCTTTATGCATGGACTATTAAATCAATGTACTAACACATGAAGCATCCATATTTCACTTTCAATTCATGAGTCATTTATTATGACAACTTACATTTATAAGGCTACTTAAGCTTTTATTATATAAGATGTGAGCATTATTACTATAAGCTAAGAAACTCTAATATGTAGATTAAGCTAAGCTTCTTTGAAAGCTTTTAAGAGCTCTTAAATTGTGAAGATTAAACAGGAGAATTAATGGAATGTCTTTTGATATTTCCCTGCCAACTTAATGCATCAGTTAACATCAAAAGGAATTGTTAAGAGTCCCTTCCAAATCCTTATCTCTCACACTTCACACACCGTTTCTCCCTCATATTCTCTATCTAGAAACCCGGCAAATCACAAGCATACATTAAAATACACACCTCTTGAAAACGACCTGGATGCTAACTGATGATCTTCATGAATTAACTATAGACTTAGGTGATGAAGAGTCGTGATTTGAAGATGGATTGCCTTTTCCTTCAACCTGATGATAATTTGCACCTCCATCGATTACCGGTGACCTTCTATTGTTGAATAAACTAAAAGTGATTCTCGATTGGGTACCCCTTTGAAATCTAATTTTGATGACGATGATAATAATCAGAGTGACTTTTCATCTCGGTTATCTGTTTCAATTGCCATATCTACTGAGGAAGCTCGATGATTCAAGAACTATCGGTATGAAAAAAAATTAAATCTTGAGTTTTGTTTTTCTTTATAAATGGAAGTATATAGTTGAAATCATGACAACCCAAATAATTAATGTAGATAAATCGTGAATCGAATATAATCGGAACGCGCATTGATTTTAATTGGAATGGGAATCGGAACTGTGGAAAACTAGAAGGGGGGGTTGAATAGTTTTACGTCTTTTTAATTTTTATAAAACAAATTGTTTAAAAGTTTTCGTTGATTTATAAAATATAGATTCGATGATATATGAAATCTAGTTATACACAATATGAACAATACTAAGTATATATCTACTATGAAGCAATAATTATGTAAGTAATGAAATAAGTAAAGGATGGAAAGATCAAACCGAGAGACAAGCGATTTATAGTGGTTCGGCTACAAGGCACCTTCCTTGCCCTACTCCACTCCCCGAGCACCTAACTCGAGAGTTTTCTTCACTATATCAACAAGCTCCCTTATGGCGGAGAAAACCTTACACACCAATATACACACCAATTTACACACCAATCTTCACACCAATCTTCACACCAATATACACGCCAAGCTTCTTCACATCTATCTACACACCAATCTTCTTCACCTATCTACACACCAATCTTCTTCACACCTAGCTTTTACACACCAATCTTCTACACACCTTCTTCTACACACCAATCTTCACAACTAACCTATTTCACTACTAATCAACTTCTACTATCTACACAACTATTCTCTAACAAATATTCACAACTAATCACACTATGAAATAATAATTAATGATGATGCTTAAACAACTTAGATGTGGAGATCACAACTAGTTGTAATACTTCTTGTCTTGAGGGATAGAAGTATTCTTCTTTTGCACTTGAATGGATTATGTATGGATCACTTTGAAACAAAGATTTAAGAATGTATGATCAAAGGATTTATAGATTGGAAATGGAGATCTAGAACAGAAAGTTCTGAAGTGCAAAAGGTGGGGAAAAAATCCAGGTTTAAGGTGGTATTTATAGGCAAAAGTTTCTGACAGAGGAGCGTGGCCGGTCCCCTTAAAGCATGGCCGGTCCCCTTAAAATTAAGGGGGCCGCCCCTTATAATTAAGGGGGCCGCCCAACTGTAACGGCCAGAAAACTTGTCTTTTAGTGGGGAAAGTTTATTTGGTGAAAAACTAACTTATTTTGGTTAAATATTTGAAATCATATATTTAGTATGATTAAAACATTTTTCCTTATTACCAAAAGTGTTTTTCAAAAATATATAATAAGATTAATTAAATACCCCTTTGATCATACATAGCACTAAACACTTTGTTTATTCATACCTTAAGTGATTTGTTGGTGAAAGTGATTATTTATTACTAAATACGTGTTTACGTCATGATCTTTGGATTTGATTAGTTTAAGTTTTGTGATTATCAAAACATAGAGATATCGGAAGATATGAATAATGTTTTTAGTCAATTATTTATATCAACAATCTCCCCCTTTTTGATGATTACAAAACCTAAACTTATTAAATCCAAAAATTAATATTTAGACAAGTATTTAGTAAGTTTACATTCACTTCTCCCCCTTTTTGTAGAATCAAAAAGGTTAGGCCGAATAAGCTTCGTGAGAGAAGTTTAAACGGGTAGAAAACTCCCCCTTGATGTATGCTCCCCCTCGTTTGAGGGCACAAAGGGAACGAGCAATTGGAATCTTGGCTACAAAAATATTTTGAAGAGAACAACACACATATATATGCAAAAACAACAATTATGCAAATAAAAATAGATTCATTCAAGCATGATAGAAATAACTAACATGACAACATTCAATATGCTTGTAGCATATTGATTACAATAAAACAAAATAAAAGATATAGTCCTATATTGCCTAAGATAGCACTTGGACTTGCTTGCAACCCATGGTTGATTTGTTTTATTTGCTTGAAGGAAAACAAAAGCATAGAGCTTAGATGTTTGATTGAGGTGGATATGGGGTGTTGTATGGAGCGGAAGAGGTGGATCTCACGATGTTGTATCGTGTTAAGGGTGGTATTGGATGATCACGAGTGAGAAGATATTCAATCCAAGAAATATCTTCACTCAAGTAGAGGATTTGTTTTTGAAGGAATATGCAACAAGGGCAAAAGTGAGTGTGATTTGTAACTTGATCCAAGTTAAGAGAGTGGGGAAGGCAATTTGCATAGGGTGATGATGGAGGTAGCCCTTTGTTGCGTTGTGCAAGATGCATAGCAAGGAGATCACTAAGATCATGGATTTGGTTTATTTCATCACGGAACTTTTGTTTTTCCGTGGCAATGTGGAGGGGATCATAGGTTTGGTATGGATGAGTTGGGTTATCAAACTTGCATGGATCATTATAAGTTGTTGGAGGTTGAGGGATGTAGTTTGGCTTGAAGGAAGATGTTTGGCCAATGTTGTATGGTTTGTAAAGTGGATCAAATGAATGCCTTTGTTGGTTTGATGCAAAGTTTGGGAAATAAGAAGTTGGTGGGGAGGAATGATTTCCAACTACATTTGTGATGATGGATTTGTTTCTAGGACTTTTTCGTCGCCAAACGGGTTTTTCCGTCATCCTTGCTAGCCTTGAGGCTTTTGATTTTGGTTTGTTTGGAGAGTTCATGATGGGATGAATGGAGAGCTTTGAGGATTGGGGATATTTATAGTGTAAGATTTGTGTGTTTAAGGATGGATAAAGTTTGTTTGGAGGATTAGGACAAAATGTGTTGGTGAAAAATGGGAAATGTAGGTTGAAATGGGCTAAAAAGCAGAAAAGATTCTGTAAACCCGACCATCAGATGGCCGGTCCCCTTAATTAGGGGGCGGTCCCCTTAAAATTAAGGGGGCCGCCTTACATAATTAAGGGGGCCGCCCATCTGGTGATTTCCAGATTGCCAGAATTGGGTTTTTGGCAGAAAATTTGCAGAAAGGTTGTGTTTTTGGACTTGGATTCAAGCAAGTTCAATTCCTTTAGGCAATATAGCATCTAATCTAACATAAGATATCATTCAAAAACACATAGGCACAAGAGCAAATAATCAACACATAATAAGCAATAGGAGGTAAGTAAATGCAAGCACACTTAAACTTCCTAAGGCACCTATCTAGAATTAAAGGCAAAGGCAATTAGTGAGTGAAAAACTAGTGATGGATCAAGATGACACCATTATTAGTGAATTTGTCCTAGTGAGTGTCTATATGCAACAAATGTGGAGTTGTGATTGTTTCGACTCCTAGAAGCAAAAAGAAATAACGATCCTAAGAAACAATCCAAATGATCTCCTTGATTCAATTTTTGCTCGATCATGAATGTCAAAGACATATATTAGATTATATACCTTGACAATTTATGTGAGAGTTTATGCATGATTTTGAAATACAATGTTTTTAGAATTAGTCAACAATGCAAGGAAAATGATCTTCATGTGATTCCTAGATTGTGAGAATTATTATTTTTTTTTTTTTTTTTTTTTTTTAGAGAAAATTGATTGAGTTTTACAAAAAGGTTTATGCAAAGAAAATAAATCTTCTTAATCTTTAGTTTTGTGCGAAATAGATTCCTAGACTCAGAAAAGGTGAAATGGAAGAAAAATAAATTTCATGCAAGTATAAATTTGAATAAATTCAATATAATTTAGTCAACTTGTTCCATCATTCCTAATCCTAAACGCAAGTGGTTGAATAAATCACGCTTAAGGGGTTTTGTGAATATATCCGCAATGTTGTCTTCCGATGCGACCTTTTCTATAGATATATTTCCTTTTTGTACATTATCCCTAAGAAAATGGTGACGTATTTCTATGTGTTTAGTCCTAGAGTGTTGCACCGGATTTTTACTTAAATCTATCGCACCTTTGTTATCACACATAATGGGGACATTTTCTAACCTAATGCCATAGTCTACGAGAGCTTGTTTCATCCATAGTGCTTGTTGACATGCCTTTCCGGCGCTTACATATTCGGCTTCGGTGGTAGAAATAGCAAGAGTGGTTTGCTTCTTTGAAAACCAAGACGTTAGACAACATCCCATAAACGTGCAAATACCGCTAGTGCTCTTTCTATCTACGTAGTCTCCCGCATGATCCGAATCCGCATAGACAATGGTTTCTATGCCGGATTCCTTAGGATACCATAATCCTAAGTGTATAGTGCCTTTAACGTATCGGAAGATACGCTTAACCGCTTCTAGGTGAGAGGTTTTGGGATCCTCTTGAAAACGGGCACAAAGGCAGACACTAAACATGATATCGGGTCTACTTGCCGTCAAGTATAGTAAACTCCCTATCATTCCTCTATACTTGGTGTTATCTACGGACTCACCTTCATCGTCCTTTGTGAGCTTTACCTCCGTAGACATGGGTGTTTTCATGGGTTTTGAGTCTTCTAGGCCAAATTTCTTAAGCATTTCCTTAATGTACTTAGATTGGTTAAAGAATATTCCGTCTTCTAATTGTTTTATTTGTAATCCTAGGAAGAAGTTAAGTTCACCCATCATACTCATCTCAAACTCATCATGCATGATTTTGGCAAATTCATCACACATGTCTTGACAAGTCGATCCAAATATAATGTCATCAACATATATTTGAACAATGATGAGATTAGGGTCTTTCCTTTTAGTGAAAAGAGTGTTATCTACCATTCCCATGGAATAATCATGTTTAATAAGAAAAGCTTTTAATCGATCATACCAAGCTTTGGGAGCTTGTTTGAGTCCATACAAAGCTTTCTTTAACTTATAAACATAATCAGGTTTTGCGAAGTCAATGAATCCTGGAGGTTGTGCCACATATACCTCCTCATTGATAAAACCGTTAAGGAATGCACTTTTCACATCCATTTGGAATAACTTAAAATCTAGGGCGCAAGCATAGGCAAGTAATATCCTAATTGATTCTAGTCTAGCTACGGGGGCATAAGTTTCATCATAATCAATTCCTTCTTGTTGATTATAACCTTGGGCAACTAACCTAGCTTTATTCCTAGTAACTATTCCATTCTCATCTAGCTTATTTCTATATACCCATTTGGTTCCTATGATGGTCATATCCTTTGGATTTGGGACTAGTTCCCAAACATCATTTGCCTTAAATTGATTTAATTCTTCTTGCATAGCTATAATCCAACTTTCATCTTTTAAAGCCTCACTAATATTCTTAGGTTCTATTGCTGAGAGGAAACAGAAGAAGTTGTTTTTATCTTGGGCTTGTGACCTAAGGGTTCTTTGGTTAAGATGTCCTATTATATTATCTAAAGGATGTGATCTAGATTCTTTAATATTAACGATTTTGTTATTTTCTAAGTGAGTTTCTTCATTGTCATTTCCTATGGGTTTTGTTTTACTAACCTCAATAGCTTCTTCTTCGACTAAGTTATCATCTTCTAAATGTAGCGTTTTAGGAGGTGGTGGTGTTTCATCAAATGTTACATTTAGTGATTCCTCTACCTTCATGGAGTGTTTGTTAAGTATTATATATGCTTTACTATTTTGTGAGTATCCTAAAAATATTCCTTCATATGATTTTGGATCAAACTTAGTGAGGTAGTCCTTAGTGTTTAAGATATAGCATTTACTTCCAAATACCCTAAAGTAGCTTAAGTTAGGTTTTCTATTTCTTAATAACTCATAAGGAGTTTTTCCTAGAATTCTTCTAATTGATACCCTATTTAGAATATAAGTCGATGTATCTACGGCGTGACACCAAAATTTTTGTGGAATTGATTGTTCATTTAACATAGTTCTACTCATTTCTTGTAGTGACCTATTTTTTCTTTCTACTACCCCATTTGATTGAGGAGTACGAGGAGCGGAGAAATTATGAGATATTCCATTTAACTCACAATATTTTCCGAATTGTACTTCGTTATCAAATTCCCTTCCATGGTCCGTCCTAATGGCAACTATTGAGCATCCTAACTTATTTTGAATCATTTTGCTAAATATTTCGAATTTTTCAAATGCTTCGGTTTTGTCACTTAAAAACCTAGTCCACGTGTATCGTGAGTAGTCATCTACTATTACTAAGGTATACGTGTTTCCTCCATAGCTCCGCACAGCGGATGGACCAAAAAGATCCATATGTAATAATTCTAGGCACCTAGTGGTGGATACTATATTCTTAGCTTTGTGGCTAGCATGAGCTTGTTTTCCATCTGTACATGCATCACAAAAATGTTTGTCATATTTTAGATTAGGCAAGTTTCTAACTAATTCCTTAGAGGCCAAAGATTGTATTTGTTGCATGTTAGCATGTCCTAATCTCCTATGCCACAAAGTGGAATTTTCGTCTAGGGTCGTTAGGCATATCCTATCTTCAGGTTTGTTTCCTAGTTTCATAACATATACACCTCCTTTCCTAATACCTCTACCTATAATTTTTCCATTCTTAACTATTTCGCTATCTTCTTCACAAAAGATAACTTTACATTTATTATCGCATATTTGGCCTACACTAAGTAAGTTATATGTTAAATTATTAACATGTTCAACATTTTCAATAGTAAGTGAGTCTTGAGAAATCGTACCTTTGCCAATAATTTTTCCACGCAAGTCACTACCGAAAATAACGTTACCTCCATTGTATGCCTTGTATGTAGAGAATAGCTTGCGATTCCCCGTCATGTGCCTCGAACATCCACTATCCTTGATCCATTCGTTAGGTTCCAAGTCAATTCCAAGGCATATTTCGTCGGTTGCATTTGCCACAAAACACTTTTCTTCTTTTGGTTTTTCCACTTCTTCTTTATCACTATCACTCCATGTTCCACTAACAAATGCGCTTTGATTTTCATAACCCGGCGGCTTTAAACATTCTCCAACGAGATGATTTGGACTTCCACATCTAAAGCACTTTCTTTTCACGTAATTATCACTTCTATTTCTTTGGAACGATTTTCTCTCGTCATGTGATGACCTAGTGAATCTTCCTCGTCTCTTGAAAAATTTCTTGAATTCTCTTACGGCCATTGCATATTCTTCGTCTTCACTTTCGTCACTTGAATCATCATTATCACTAGGTTCCTTTTTGGCTTTTAGAGCAATGGATTTGATTTGTTCTTTCTTGACTTTGACCGTTTCCGAATCTCTTCTTATGATTTCTTCATGAACCTTCAAGTTGCCAATTAGTTCATCTAGTGATAACGTCATCAAGTTCTTTGATTCTTTAATTGCCGTGACCTTAGCTCGCCATTTTGGATGCAATGCCCTAAGAAATTTCCTAACACAATTTTTACTAGAAAATGTCTCATCAAGTGCTTTTAAACTTGTGATGATAGTGTTAAACTTAGCAAAAGCATTATCAATTGATTCCTCTTCCGGAATCGTAAATTGTTCATATTGTTGTACAAGAAGATCTATTTTATTTTCTTTGACTTGGCTATTACCTTGGTGAGTGATTAGTAAAGAATCCCAAATTTCTTTTGCGGTTTTACACATAAAAATTCTTTCATATTCTTTGTGTGGTAACGCATTATAAATAACCATTTTAGCCTCATTATTTTTTGCTAGTTTCTTTTTCAAATCATCATTTTGTTTTTCAAAAGCTACAATTTCATCCATTTTGGTTTCAACATTATATTGAATAGGGGGAAAATCACCAAAGGTAATAATATGCCAAAGATCAAGATCTTTTGATTTCACATACGTTTCGAATCTATTTTTCCAATATAAAAATCCATCACTTTCAAATAGTGGTGGTCTTTGCATAGATTGCCCTTCTAAATATTTTAAAGATTCCATAGATCGTTACAAGTTTTAAAATACAATATATTTTAAAATTCTTGCTAGACGTGGCTCTTGATACCAATTGTGGAAAACTAGAAGGGGGGGTTGAATAGTTTTACGTCTTTTTAATTTTTATAAAACAAATTGTTTAAAAGTTTTCGTTGATTTATAAAATATAGATTCGATGATATATGAAATCTAGTTATACACAATATGAACAATACTAAGTATATATCTACTATGAAGCAATAATTATGTAAGTAATGAAATAAGTAAAGGATGGAAAGATCAAACCGAGAGACAAGCGATTTATAGTGGTTCGGCTACAAGGCACCTTCCTTGCCCTACTCCACTCCCCGAGCACCTAACTCGAGAGTTTTCTTCACTATATCAACAAGCTCCCTTATGGCGGAGAAAACCTTACACACCAATATACACACCAATTTACACACCAATCTTCACACCAATATACACGCCAAGCTTCTTCACATCTATCTACACACCAATCTTCTTCACCTATCTACACACCAATCTTCTTCACACCTAGCTTTTACACACCAATCTTCTACACACCTTCTTCTACACACCAATCTTCACAACTAACCTATTTCACTACTAATCAACTTCTACTATCTACACAACTATTCTCTAACAAATATTCACAACTAATCACACTATGAAATAATAATTAATGATGATGCTTAAACAACTTAGATGTGGAGATCACAACTAGTTGTAATACTTCTTGTCTTGAGGGATAGAAGTATTCTTCTTTTGCACTTGAATGGATTATGTATGGATCACTTTGAAACAAAGATTTAAGAATGTATGATCAAAGGATTTATAGATTGGAAATGGAGATCTAGAACAGAAAGTTCTGAAGTGCAAAAGGTGGGGAAAAAATCCAGGTTTAAGGTGGTATTTATAGGCAAAAGTTTCTGACAGAGGAGCGTGGCCGGTCCCCTTAAAGCATGGCCGGTCCCCTTAAAATTAAGGGGGCCGCCCCTTATAATTAAGGGGGCCGCCCAACTGTAACGGCCAGAAAACTTGTCTTTTAGTGGGGAAAGTTTATTTGGTGAAAAACTAACTTATTTTGGTTAAATATTTGAAATCATATATTTAGTATGATTAAAACATTTTTCCTTATTACCAAAAGTGTTTTTCAAAAATATATAATAAGATTAATTAAATACCCCTTTGATCATACATAGCACTAAACACTTTGTTTATTCATACCTTAAGTGATTTGTTGGTGAAAGTGATTATTTATTACTAAATACGTGTTTACGTCATGATCTTTGGATTTGATTAGTTTAAGTTTTGTGATTATCAAAACATAGAGATATCGGAAGATATGAATAATGTTTTTAGTCAATTATTTATATCAACAGGAACTAACTGGATCGCGAATTGGTCAGGTCCAATTCGAATATCAATTAAATTCTGGAACGCCATTATCACCGATCCAAGTCGCGATCCCGGTCGATTCGGATCAATTCCGTACCATGTTTGGGATCGAACGAACTGGATCGCAATTCGTGGGTACTGTAGCGAATTATGTGACTATGGTAGGAACTGTAGAACCAAAAGTTGAAAAGATTGATGATGATGATATTGATCTTCCAAAAAGTAAGCCTTTTTATTTCTTTTATTAATTTTTAATTTTTTTATAAAAAAGTTTAGATTTGTTAGGATTAAGATGGTTATGTATTGGTTTTTAGATTTATTGTTTTCATGGAATTGAAAAGTTTGCTAATTTGTTGATGTTGCATATCATGTGTTTAATAAAATGTTTTAATCACAGTTGCAAAAACAAATTTTGTACACCATTTTGTGGACTGCATGTTTACTGTTACAGGTGCAGTAGCAATCTGGCATCACAATACCAAACTTTTTTTATTGGTGTAACAAGGGTCTGTATTGAGGAAATTTGTATGAATGCACCCTTAATGGTATGTTTGGTTATAATATGTGAAATGGGGATGTGATTTGCAAAGTGAGCACGAGTGTTACATAACAGAGGAGGCTTTCAATGGATGTCCAGTTATTATAATGACTATCCAAAGGCAAGATCTTTTCCTTAATTTTTTTTATAGCAATACTGAAAATAGTTGGCTCAAGGTAAGCCGCTCTTTTTCGAAACGTCCAGAATATCAAAGCATTTTACATGCACCTAAATGATGATGGAAAAACTATTGCAACAATGGATATGCTGGTTCCACGGGTAATACGCTCATCCATGTTTCATTACAATGAGATGACGAGTTTCACTTCCCATGAATATGCAAGTATATGGCAAAATGGGCGGGTTAGGTATGGGTTGAAAGGGCACCTCTTAATGGTGTGTCGAAACGTCCAATATCAAACATCAGTTTCACAAAAGTTGCTTTATATGTTAGGTTGGTGCGCCTATTGGTGGAAGTCAAAGGGAAGAACGTCTTGATTACTTAGATAATCGCCTAGATGAACTCAAGGTTAATAAGGAGAGCCTTTGGTGGTACCGGGATCTTCGACGTTATTGTACAGGTTAGCATCTTTTTTTCTCTTCTGCTAATTTCTTGGAACAACCTATAATTTGATCATACTTGAAATGGTCATTTGATCATGTTGCTTGCATCCGAAAAGGGTATTTCAGTAGTCATGTGGCAATTGAATGTGAGTTATTGATGTTGTTGTTTTATAAAAGTAACTATTAGTCAAATGCTTAAAAAAATAATTAGTAACATAATGGGGAATTTCTAAGGTCAAAACCACTACCATCAGTAGCCTATTATAGTAAAGGTCATGTATTTTGACTAAAAGTCATCACTCAAAATTTGCCACAAACCATTTTGCAGGCCAACATTCATAGGAATGAAGAAAAAAGGAGTAGTGGAGCAATTCTCAACAGTATCGTACCTAGCCAGGTTGGTTTTTATTGATTTAAGTGCTGGATTTATGGAACCGAAATACCAGATGATTAAGGGGGTGTTTGGATCAGCTTATTTTACCGGCTTACAAGCTTATTTGTATTTGGAAAAGCTTATGACCTCACTTTTTTTGGTTTATGAAGTTATCAAGTTGAGCTTTTGTACTTGAATGCGTACATAGGATAAATTTGATAAGCTTTTTCATAACTGAAAAAGGTGAGCTTATAAGCTTATACAAATTCAAATAAGAGATTAAGCGGGTAAAATGAGCCGATTCAAACATCCGTAATTCAAACACCCCATAAACGTGAAATATTGTATGGTCCAACGTTGTACGGTTGTTGTTTCTATAGTTTTACCAGTTGTCAGTAATACTATATGGTAAATTATGAGAATTTGCATAGGAGTTAAAGTTTTTTTGAGGGTTAATTAGTTTAACTTTTGGTTTTTGTTTATTATTTTGTTACTGAATATACTAAATATATTATGTTAGCATTGAAACAAGAACAAAAGGCAAGAACTTGGTAGAAAATGACAAAACATAATTAGTGGTTTTGTGTTGTACGTTGTAGTTTTAATTCTTGAGGTTCAATTATCGTTTATAGACGGCGTCTCAAACATCCGTGTTGGCTGATCAGCCCATCTTTTAACTGAAAAGGCTTATCAACTTTTTGTAAGGGGCTGATAGTGAGTTATAAAAAACTGGATGTAAATTGCTTTTTAAAATGCATAAGTAACTATTCTTATGTTACATATTTGATTCTCTCAGTATACCCTTTATAAGGTAAATGATATAAGAGGGTAATGCCTTAAGAATACACATTGGGCAATTTGATCCTTAAAGATAAAGCATAATCCGAATCATCCTTTTTATTAATTAATTTATGTGTCAAAATTTCATGTAGTTATTTGGAATTCAATGTTTGAAACTAGACTTTGATTTGTGGTCTGGTTGTAGTCCCTCCATCTAACGGTGTCCTCCCACAATCATTCATGCACACCAGGAGTCTTGCAATTCTCAAGAGACAGTTGATCCGGAAGAAGATGGTAAAGTGTGCTAAAGAAGTATCAAGTTGGATGCAAGCAAATCAGAAATATATGGGAGGATGCATCTTGCTTTTGCTGAGATAGATCCTCATACGAAAGTATGTGAAATTTTTAAAACCACTGTGTTACATGACTATAGCCTACCTGACTAGAAAATATATTAATTAGGGGATAATGTATTAATGTATAAGGAAGACATGCATTACTCAATTGTATTCATCAAACTCTTTGCAATATTATTTATTCTTTGATTTAATTAGTGGATAATGTATAAGGAGGACATGCATTAATCAATTGTATTCATCAAACTCTTTGCAATATTATTTATTCTTTGATTACACTTTAATTCATTGCAGTATTGTAACATCGGTCTACAAACTAACACGGACATTCATATATAATTTGGTAAAAAGTCAATACATAAAGCGTAAATGCAGCAAAGAACATTTTAATAATTAAGAGTCTATAAGAAATGTGGACAAGTTATAATATGTGTTCCAAATAACATGTTTTATGTTATGATAATGAAACCCACTCATATACTTGATACATATTTATTTAAATAATTTTATTTACAAAAGGTTAGTAAAATGAACTTCATTTATTCAGTCGAGTATTCTCGATCAAAAGGAGAATAATAATTAAATAAATGTAACATTTGCAGAACCGATGATTCTTTTAGGTGAACAAAGCCCGTGCATCGCACGAGCCATGCTGACTCGTATATATAAAGATTGAGTTCCCCCTATTGAATGTGAGCATTAATGTCACAAGCTAAGAAACTCTATTATGATGATTAAGCTCACAAAGTTCCTTAATATTGAGATTATTTTGAAAGCTTTTGATAGCTTTTAAAGTTGGAGTCGCATTTAATTGCATCAAATAAATGTAAAGATGAAACTGTTGCTTCATTTTCTTGCATACGTAACATCCTACATTTAACAAAAAAAACCCGTTCCGTATTCCCCACCATTCTTGACACTTTTTATCTACACATTTCACCCTGACAAACACACACACAAACTTGAAACAAAAACGCTGGCTTCACACCACCCTGATCACAACCCACCACCATCACATTGTTGAAAGAAGGTCACGAGTGGGATTCACCGGAATCTGGTGACGAAGATGAAGGTATAACTAATTTTTAAAATAATTAGTTCCGTGCTGCTTTACTTGTAAGTTTGATTATATCTAATTATAGTTTGTTTTTAGATCTTTTTGTTGTTCTGATAATATGTGGGGGTGTTTGGTATTGTGTTTTAAAATAATTATATAGTCTATCCTAGATAAGAAAAGTTGTATTTTTCAGGAATTTTTTTTGGTTGAAGGGGTTATAAATTAACCCAATTAAAGTTCTTGGTGTTTGTCAATGATAACAAGGTATAAATGTTTGATCTTTTATATAAAGATTGTTTCTAAACATGAAAAAAAAGGTAATTGTTTGGTTAAAGATATGATGTGTGTTTTTACTTGCTTCAGTTTGTTTGTGGATGTTGCAAGGGTCATGTCACCATGAAGCTTTGGCAATGGAGATTCAGCGAGCAAAAGGGGTGTTTGTTTGTGAATGTGAAAAAAGATGAAAAAAAGGTGGGTATAAGGTATGGTTGACTTTATTAATAATGTTTACCGTTTTATTTAGGTTTTTGTTTAGACTATTTTTGAATGATATTTATTAGAGTGAGATGGGGTTTACTATGATTTGGGTTGTTATGGTATAATGGTTGATTGCTGTTAAATGTTTCACGATAAGCAGTTGTTCATATTTCATATCATATTCGAATCAACTTTATTCCTAAAATTGTTATTAATTAAAAAATAGTTATTTTTACTCCTAAAAAGTACTTACTTTTAAGCGGAAGCATTAGAAAATAAGCAAACCCAAACACCCCCATAGCATTTCGTTTTGTTGATGCCTTTGTTTAAAAACTGCAGTTAGATGTTATCAATCAAATGAACTTGGGGTTAGTTATTATAAGGGTATAAGCTAATTTTAATTAACATCTCAAATAAGCATGTCCTTATTGAAAGTTGCTTTTTATACCCTAAAATAAGCATACAAGCAAAAACTTGTTGTCTCTAAACTGCTTAAATTTGATCTTTTTGGGTTTTTTTATTGGTTGATTGCAGTGACATTGTGAAAGACAAAGAAGGAGAGAGCATAATGAGGCGATTGTGACCACCATTTGTGACACGGTGGAGCAGTATAGTTCTATCTATGTTTTCAGCTTCATAACCAACTCTTCCAGCACCAAGCCACAAATGTAAAAACATCATCAGATAAAGTAATATTCACCAGTCGCATATATCGATTGACTTTTTTTTTTTTTTTTTTTTTTTTTTTTTTTATGTATGGTATGCAGAATTTAATGGAAGATGAGCCAGAAAAGTACCAGACTCACTTTTCCGACCACATTAAAACTGGGGTCGAACCAAATACCATTGAAGAGGTCTACAAGAAGGTGCATGCAACCATTCGTGCTGAACCAACCTTAAAGAAATCTGAGAAGCACCTTCCTAAGGAGCGCAAGGGGTAACAACATTATTACTTTGTTTCTTAGCACATTCATAAATCAAAATACAAATTTTACACTATATGTCGCAATATTGACCCATTTACTAATAAGTTGATTCTAGCTATATATGGTAGGGGTCAACGTGCCCAAGCTCTAATTTTAATGTGTATAACATTGTCAAACTCTTTAATCATGTTTAACATGTTAACTTGTGAATTTTGATAGATCAAGTATAATCACATTATTTGTTTGAAGAAAAAACTTTGAAAATGAACAAAATTAAAGAGTGTTTGGAGTACAATACAACATCACTTTTCGTTTTAAATTGTATGAAAGAAAAAAGGACATGTCTCAGCATAAATTCGCTTTAATCTGTTTTCAGATGATATGAAATGATTAAAAATATCTTGGTATTAAACGTAAAATCTCTTTATGTTGAGGTGAAAAGAATACAAGAATAATTAATTTTTCATGTATTGTTCAGGTATAACCTGTAGGAGCTAACATATGATGAGAGGAGGGAAAAACTTATCGAGAGGCTAAATGCTTTAAATGCGGCTGCTGGTGCAAATGACAATGAGGAAGATGATGAGTGAGGATCAACGTAAGTTGTTTGAAATATCAGGTTGGGAGTTGCGTCTACCGACCTTCACCTTATCATACGTTGTTGCTATCGATTTGTTGTTGGTATTTGTTTTTATAATCTGTATATTTTATGTGATGCTGTAGGTACAAAGTGTCGAATTTCTTTGCACCTGCCAGTTGTTGTGGTGCTCCAGATGATCTTAAATCTATGATAGATAAAGCCCATGAGTTAGGCTTGGTCATTCTCATGGATATTTTTGACAGGTAATTATTATTTGATTTCTACTTTATAGATATTTTTTATGTCATTTTTATCAGCTTAATACACACGCCGGCCACCATACCTATTAGGCTATCATGTTTATTCAAGCCTCTATCACTCTGTACTTCGTAGTGATTCTTGGATTTTAGAAAAGTATATGAAACAAACCACAACTAGAGGGTGCCTTGGTGGGTTGAGACAATACGAGCGATTGATACATATTGTAGTTAGTTACACTTGGTGTGTGCTTATTTTTAAAGTAGATATAAGTTTGTAAAAAAACGAACAGTGCCAAACACTCTTTGCTCTTGAAACATTGGAGATTTGGTCTGCAAGGACACTATTGATGTGTTTGGCAGCGCGTTTAAAAAAATGGGTATAGGATGGAGAGTGTTTGGGCGTGCTTATCCTGTTGTTTTCAGTTTAGATATTAAGTTGGCAAATTCTAATTATATGAGGATTTGGGTGTACAAGTTCTAAATAGGTTCATGAGATAAATGTTTCTTTATTTTATTTTTTCATGAAACAACTAACAATGTGTTTGTAATACGGGTTGTGACTGTTGACAGAAATCAACCAAGGATGCCTAAAGCTTGGAACAAAAACCATATAAGACTTTAAAGCTCTAGGCTTTCATGAATCATGACGCGTAGGGAACGATCTGTGGGCAAGGGACATGCCAGTCATAATCCTGCGATTGAAAATATTTGAGTTAGGAATGGTGGAACCGTGGAACTAAAGGTAACCAATATATCTTTGTTATGCCATTTTGGGTAATATCAGCTATTTGAGTATGTGTGTAAAGATTATTTATGCCACAACAACATTTCATTTTGTTGTAGAAAGTCATCCTGAACAGGTGGCTTTTGGAAAAATGGGTGCGTACTAATTGGTCCACTACTTTTGTATTTCATGTTTAATAAACAACGTAATAGTTGGTTTTTTTTTTCAATTACAGGTTTCCTGTACTTTTTTGGAGTCCTCATAGAATGTGATGAAGTCCTAGAAATCCGAGTATGAATTTAAATAGGACGGTCTCAAATAAGCATTCATTCCCAAACACACCTTAAGTAATGAAGCAACAACTGTAATGGTTACCAAGGTAGATTTTTTTTCCACCTTGACTATTGTAAGTTGTTATGTTTAGATTTATAATTTTATTATTGATTTTTGGAAACACTGATGTTTAAATCTTATGATTAATTATAACCATTACTATTAGTATATGACTATGCAATTGAGCATGCAAATGAATTTAGCTTATAGGGATCATACGGGTCAAAGGGGAATTGTGATCAGCTAGAAGTATATGTAAATAGATATAGGATTAATAAGGTTACGAAAAGTGAAATTAGAATATTAAAGAAAAACACATTAGTCCTCTAGGATCGAAAAGATTGTTAAGTGGAGAATACGTTTACAAATAAACGAAAAACACACCTGAAAATGAAAACTACATTTGATAAACGAGCTTCAAATTTATGGAAGATGCTTGAAACCTCTTATAAAATGAGAAGTGTCTACTACATACCCTAAGAGTTCTTTTGTGGAATTAAAAATAGAAGATTGTTATTGAGGTGCATTATTGAATTATTTTTTTATGTCATAAAAGATATAGGATGGGGATATTGACATGTTAAGCTCAGATCAGACCCAAATTGCAAAGGGGTAATAGGACCTGAAATGTGTCTATTCGTTGTTCCACAAATTTCACACAATTGATATAACACATAACATGTTTTAGAGTTCACTGCTTACCCTTTTATGAACCTATTCTTTGTTCTTTTTATATTTAGTCAAGTTAACCTAGATAAATTTATAGCCAAACACAAACTAACACAATATGATATCAATAGTGCTAGCTTTTATGTGCCTGTGACTGCAAGTTTTTATGTGAGGTCAGGAAGGAAAGGACTTTTGCAAAACAGCTATTGGATTTCATTTTCCCTCGATATGGTACTACAAGTGATACCGGGTTAGCGTTGCCAATGACAATTATTCGCCGATAACTAATTGTCTTTTTTGCTTGAGCAATTAAACTCAAGTATTTGAGTATCAAGATGCACATATGCATGATTCATTTCATGTTTTAAGTTTGTGGTTAATTTCCATGTTTAAGTTTGTTTTTGGTTACTTAGTTGGGTAGTGAAAAGTATAAGCAAATGGGTCGTAGTCCTTCAACTAGACAACAATGTTTAGGCCAAAACACAATATAAGCCTTAATTTGTACTTTACATATATCACTTTTTAACTTTTAGTTACAACATTTTTTTGCATCTGAATGGAACGTTCTAGCTTAAAAATATAACCACGCTACTCCGTTAGTTTGAAGCCAAGAGACACTGGGAAAATAAATGAACTCTATGTAGTATATGCTACATGTTTAAAATAACAAATCAATAGTGCATTTGATACTTTTGCCCGTGAAGCAATACTATTTACAAAAGCTTAGTTACACAAACTTCCTTGGTTTAATTGACTAACTAATATCAAAACTAACCCTTTAATAAATAAATACACATAACCATTGCATAGAAGGACGATGAAATTGAGTACCGCTAAGGAAGCAAATCAAACGTGCACTTACTACTTACAAGCACGTGTACTAATGGTCAAACACATCTTTAAGCATCTTTCATATGAATCATTTCTATTTGTAAAAGCTTAATAAAACGAATTTCTTAGTTTAAGACTTCAAGTTTCACAACTAATGTTACCTAATTAACTCTTGCCAGACTAATGCTACTTCATGGAAATGGAAGCCCGTGCATCGCACGGGCCATGCTGGCTCGTAAATTTAACAAAGTAAGTACCTTTAAAAGTATTTAATTTATAATAGTATTTATTGTCCTTTGTTAACTGTTATTTAGAAGAGTGAAAAACATTTAACGTAACACTTAAGAGTTAAGAAACTCACAGTCGCTGTCTACAACTCGTGTGTGGAAAAACAATGATTTAACGAATGAGAAATGTTGTACTTGTCTGTTACTTGTTAACAAATAACAATTGAATAACATTTTTGGACTTCTTTGTTATTTTAACGAACATGCTAAATATTTGATCATTAAAACAGGCGGCTTACATAGTCAACCCGAATACCTTTTATCGTTGTAGTTAACATATGTAGTATGTATGTGTGTGCACCCGTCCAAATTAAGCAAGGAATCAAGTGATTATTGGAAAAGAAAACAAAAGAGGGGCTTAATGACTATGGAAGATCCTAAGAGATTGGAAGAATGCATCAGTAACTATGGTGGATTGGTGGTGGTGGAGCAACGAGAAGAAAGTGAAATGGCAAGAAAAGAAGATGAGGCGAGAAATTGTGGAGAAAAACAGAACCAGTGTATCAAACAAAAACAAAAAAAGTATGGGGTGCTCATCGCTGCTGTGTGCAGCAGATGAGTTATTTGCAGTAAGGCAAGTTTTCTTTTAATATTTACATTTTTGGCCCTTCAAGATAAGTATAATTTTCATTTTTGGCCCTTGGCTATAGCATAACAGCAGACAAATACCCTGCTGTAAAACAGCAGGGATCATTTAGCCAAAAAGTATTATAAAACTTGTTGGTAGGGGTTATTGGGTGAGGAATGTGAAAGATAATGAAAAAATATGTTTGATATAGTATAATGCAATAACTCATTAACAAATAGTAGGTAATAGACCATTACCCAATAAATTGGCAGGAATGCTTTTCTTTCCCTTTCCCCACGACCCTACTATTATCATTGTCTTTCACTTTCCCGAGTTTGAACCAACGTACACGCTAAATATTTTGAAAAGAACGTGTTTTGTTTATAGATTAGGATCCTCTAAAGTTTATTTGAACATGATAAGTAATGTTGACTAATCATATGCAAGTTAAATAGATACATGTTTTTCTTTTAATTAAATTTGAGGGCCCACTTCATTTTCACTTTTCACAATACATAAAACATGACTTATCATGTTCAAACCAAACTTGAGTGAATTTTTTTCCTTTGTTAAATTAATTTTGAGAATACAAGGGTTATTTAAAAGGGATGATTACCAAAATGGCCGTTGCCCTGCGATCTAGGCATTTTTAGCCCAATTTTGATATATTCTTGATTTAGCCCGGGTTGCCCGCATGATGACTCGTGTCCTCCAGTTGCCCAAAAATTACAAAAGTTGCCCAAAAAACACAAAAGTTGCCCCCAAAAAATGACACTTGTCATTATGCGGTTGGCTATACGATTGTTGCCCAAGGCAACCCGGGCTAAAACGGTAATATTTCAAAATCGGGCTAAATATGCCTATACACAAGGCAACTAGGCTATTTTACTATTTATCCCCATTTAAAAAACTCTCACATTTAGTAAGAGGTTTGGTGGAAACTTTTGATGATTTCAAATGATAACCAGGTCCCTGTTTGACTTTTAAAACATTTTAAGACTTTTAAACGGCTTCTTCAATTTTTTTGTGCCACTTGCCTAGATAAAGAAAACTTCAACCTAACCTAAGGAGACCCATAATGAGTCAATTCAAAAAAAAAAAAAAAAAAAAACTAGACCAACCTAACATAAGTAATCTTCCTTGCAAGTAGATGTATTTGGTTGAACACATGTTTGACTAATGATCTTGTGATCCTCTAGAACAACATTACGTGGAAGTTTTTAACCAGTTACTAGCAGGCATGGAATTCACCAGGACCCATCTGATCAGTCACTTACTTCTTGTCATGATTTCATCAGCAGCTTCAGTTACCTTCGATTTGACAAATATGGATTGACAAAATCAGAATCGGAAAAATAATTTAGATAAGGCTAAAAATCTGGCAGGGCATATGGTGGGGTTTATAGTTAGATTATGTGTTTTGGGGAAATTTTCAAACACTTTTTACGAAATGAGTTCTTATATTAAATAGGTTCTTTTTATTTGATCCTCTTCCAATAGCAATGAACACCCCAACGTAATACTTGAAGAAAAAGAAATAATACATATACGTGCTTTATATATTCAATCGGTGTGATCAGCAAAATTCACTGCCACATGTTATTTTATTTCTGTTACAGTTTACCATTACTGGAGATATATTAATAGATGTTAGATTAGGCTAAAATCACAGTTGGGTGTTTTCTGGCTCTCGCTCCATGGCTGTGGTTAGGCAATTTTGGTGACTATGAGCCTTTACAACAAAACTCTCTGCAATGAAGACGCTTCGGTGACCTCACCTATTAAGTCCATTATTAAGTTGAGGGGTTGAAAAACGTTTTATTACGGGCATCTCACATTTAGTAACACGTTTGGTGGAAACTTAAGTTGATTTTAAATGATAGCCAGGTCTCTGTTTGACTTTTAAAACGTGTTAAGAAGACTTATAAACGGCTTAGCTGCTTCAATTTTTTTTACGACACTTTGCCTATATAAAGAAAACTTCAATTTTTTTAATCCCATAAGGAAACCCATAAGTGAGTCAATTCAACAAAAAAAACTGTACCTACCTAAGTAATCTTCTTTGCAGGTAGATATATTGGTTGAACAGTTACGCTGTTTGACTAATGATCTTGTGATCTTCAAGAACAACACTACCTGGAAGTTTTTAACCTGTTACTAGCAGCCATGGAATTCACCAGGACCCATCTGATCAGTCACTTACTTCTTGTCATGATTTCTTCAGCGGCTTCACTTACCTTCAATTTGACAAGTATCGTTACAGAAAATCTGGATCGGGAAATAATTATTAAAAACGGGTCTTATATTAATGATGGAATCCAACTGACACAAAATGATAGGGGTTTGGTTCACACTCAACAAGCAGGAAGAGCCACTTACGCCCAACCACTTCACCTTTGGGACAGAGAATCTGGTGAGCTAGCCAGCTTCTCTACCAATTTCACATTTGTGATAGATTCAGATGGGATTACTATGGGTAATTATGGTGATGGTCTCACATTCTTTCTTGCTCAAGATAATTCTGTGATAACTGCTGGTGGAGCCATGGGGCTTCCGGTCGATCCCGAAACGATTGCTACTGTTAGCCCATTTGTTGCGGTGGAGTTTGATACTTATTGGAATAATGGTACGGATCCATTAAATATCAGCAGGGGTGATCACGTGGGTATCGATATTAGCTCTCTTCGTTCCAATAGTTCTCAAAGATGGCAGAGCAATGTAACTGGCGGGGGAGTTTGTCAAGCTTGGATTACATACGATTCTGCTTCGAAAAATCTTAGTGTTTCTTTTACTGGTTATAGAAATAACACAGCTTTTCGTCAAGATGGACTTCATTTCATTACTGATCTCAAAGAAGAGTTGCCTGAATGGGTTATTTTTGGATTTTCAGCAGCGACTGGAGCTAGTTTCCAAAAAAATAATGTGAGATCTTGGAGTTTTAATAGTTCAGAGTTACAGGTTGATAATAGCAAAGGAAATAACAGCAAGATCGGATTAATTGTTGGATTACCGGTTGTGATCACTTCTCTAGGTGTGCTTGTGCTTTTTTTATGGAGGAGGAAGAAGAAAACAAGGGAAGCAGAAGCAGAAGAAACTGGATTCGATATTGAGATGGACAATGAATTTGAAATGGGTACTGGGCCTAAAAGATTCACATACCATGAATTAGCTCAGGCAACTGGCGATTTTACGGAGAATGAGAAGCTTGGAGAGGGCGGTTTTGGTGGTGTTTACAGAGGTTTCTTGAAATATTCCAACACGTTTGTTGCCGTGAAAAGGGTGTCAAAGAGTTCGAAACAGGGGATCAAGGAGTACGCATCAGAAGTTAGGATCATTAGTAGATTGAGACACAAAAATCTAGTGCAATTGATAGGTTGGTGTCACCAGAAAGGAGAACTCCTGCTTGTTTATGAATATATGGAAAATGGAAGCTTAGATTCACATCTTTTCAAGGCCAAGAGCTTGTTGGCATGGGGCACAAGGTACAAAATTGCACATGGTCTTGCTTCTTCATTGCTGTATTTACATGAAGAATGGGAGCAATGTGTTCTGCATAGAGACATTAAAGCTAGCAATGTGATGTTAGATTCGAATTTCAACGCGAAGCTTGGTGATTTTGGGTTAGCTAAGTTGGTTGACCATGAGAAAGGCTCACAGACAACAATGTTGGCTGGGACCTTGGGTTACATGGCTCCTGAATGTGTAGTGACTGGAAAGGTAAGCAAGGAATCAGATGTATTTAGCTTCGGAGTTGTCGCTTTGGAAATAGCCTGTGGGCGAAAATCAATAGAGTACAAGGCTCAAGAAAATCAAATACGGTTACTTGAATGGGTTTGGGGGCTTTACGGTACTGGGAAACTTTTACAAGCAGTTGATCCACGTCTAGGGTTGGATTTTAAAGAAGAAGAAATCAAGCATTTGATGATGGTTGGGTTATGGTGCGCGCACCCTGACTCAGAACTTCGCCCATCAATGAGACAAGTGATTCAAGTTCTGAACTCTGAAGCCTCCGTGCCTATACTCCCCTCAAAGATGCCAGTGGCATCTTACTTGACGCCTTCCGTTTCTTCTTTATATGGGGTTACCTCAGTTGTGCATGCCCTTAACCTATCATCAAGCATCATCTCTAATACCAGTTCTTCGAATCAGACAACATCATCAACAACTTCGTCTTGTTCCCCATCTGTATCATTGTTACATTCAATGCAGTGACATGTATAAATTGAGTATTAATTTCAATTCATTTTCCCACAAACTTCCTTAATCATAATGTAGACCTTTTGAATGAATTTTATCGTTGACGATTGTGAGTAAGTAATCAGAAAAGCAATACGTGCGATTCACTTATATGCAGCTAAAACCCTTATCAGAAAACCCAATTTAAGATCTGAAAATTGAGAGCTAAAAACAATTACTCAACATAACATAAACGATTGTGTACTTGTTGCACAAATCATAAATGACAACAAAGTGTTTTGTTTGGGGTGGCGATGGCGGCATTCTATCAGTGTTTCGAATACACTTGGAACCTTGCTTCATATTATACTTCAAAGTATAATACATTTATGAAACGAGTTATAAATGAATAAATAACATTGATATTGGTCTAGTGATAGGTGATTTGGATAAATAATTGAGAGTTTGAAAGTTCTAGCTTTGCCTCTTACATTTCTTTTTCATATTTTTGTTAGGGCTTTTTATTTTATTTTATTTTATTTTTTATAATTGCATCTTATTATAATAAAGGCCTAAGTATTTACTAGTAACTCAAAATAAACTGAGTCATCTAGTACCTAAAGTATTAGAGGTATAGGATGATACCACATACTAATAAACATGGTCCTCCCATCATCCAATACTCACCACCACAACACCATCACAAACCACAACTCCTCATCACCAACAACAACCTCAAGAACACCATAAACAAACTATCCACCAACCTTTTCATAGCTACTGCAGCATCTACACTTATACTAACTACCACAATGTCCACACCAGCTTTCGCAAAAAACCCACCTCCAGACGCAGCAGAAACATTTTCCAACATACCTCAAACGTTTTCAGGTGAATGTGAGCAGGGACAAGATGGTGATTGCAAGAAAGCTAGGATTCAAAAACCAAAATCTAGGAAAGCAGAATCTTGTACTATAAAGTGTATGACAATTAACTTGTATACGAGGTGGAGATGGGTCGCCTGGTGAAGGTCCATTGAATGTTAGGAGACCTTTGGTTGTGTTTAAACAAGGGTTTAGGAGTAGACATTATTGTTTGGTTGAGTGTTCGGATATTTGTAATTTGATTCGTGATGGAGATGATGGTCCTTAAATTTTACGAGAATGGCAGCGGTCCGCCGCGTTGCTGGCGGGCCTTTTTTTTGGCGGAGGTGGGTTTCCATAAATAAAGCAGAATTGTTTTTTTTTTTTTTTTTTTTTTTTTTTTTTTTTTTTTTTAGTCAAGCTATACACTTAATAACATAAACTCGATGGCAGGCAAGTCCTTAAAGTGACAATACCAAATTCAGTGCAGATTATTTAACGACAGAAACAAAAACCGGTAAAAAAAAAGGAGAATTCCAAACACACCAAACTTTTAGAATGACATGTAGTTTCCATTAACCTATCCCTTTAGCGTTATGGAATGGGTTTTATACGGTGTTGTTGGGCCTTTGAATCAATGGGCCAATTAATGAATTCATCGGATTAGTGAAGTTATAATGTGTGTTTGTGTCAACTTCGTAATATGTGTACAAGTCCATGTAGTGGTTATTAGGGGATAATTACCAAAATAGACCGGGCAACCAAGAGCAATTCTGTTTTTAACCTGGGATCCAAAAATGTCCTTTTTATAACAAGGCAACTCGTACAATTTGGCAACTGACGAAGTCACTTTTCTGCAAGTGACAAGTGTCACTTGTCTGTCAGTTTTTTTGGCAACTTGTGTACTTTTTGAGCAACAACCGTCATTTTTTGAGCAACTGAAGACACTTGTGATCATATGGGTCGAGTTTCCCAATTGCATAGTCTAAAAAAATACATTTTTAGATCCCGGGTTAGAAACCGAATTCACCTTTGTTGCCCGGTCTATTTTGGTAATTATCACTTAGCATATTATTGTGTTTTTACTTGTAAGTTACAACGAATGGAACCGCTCTTTGAAATTGAAGGCACTTAGCCCATCATTTTCTTCAGCTATGATAACTTTTGGCCTTTTTGTATCCTACTTTAGATTCTAACATTATTATTATGACTTGGAACTGTTTTGAGGAGCATGCTTTCGTCTAGATAACTCATGTTTCGCAGCAAGTACCTTGAGATTATTATGACATTTCTATGTTGAAATTAAGTTAACAATTCGAATTTGATAAGAGTTATCCATATTTTGGATTTGTGCTCATTTTGTCAAGAAAATGAAGTACAAATTACGGTGAGTGTATAAAATTTCCACATGGTGGGGGAGATGGGGACTAGAAGGTTTGACTTACCTTTTGGCATATGAGACATGTTCTTCCATCAAATGTCTTTTCCGAAACTAAATGTAACAATTTACCACCAGTATTGAAAAGTTTACATTATTCTGTACAATAGAACCTTTAACTATATTGTAAAAGGAAACAATATTACAACACTATAACAATACAACCTCAAAAAACGTGACGATGATCGCGCTTCTACGATCATGTCTAACCGTTTACTCTACTTTCTACATACACTAATGAATATACGGCGTTATTTTCATAAAGGATTAATTGGTAATTTACCAAAGTCTAATATTTATAATCCGTTAGACAGGGGCATTTTCATATCTACCCAACAAAAGCATGAAAAAAATTACATATTTACACAAATGATGCTTTAAAGCATTGAACACAATGTATTCAATGTTTGTATTTTAGGTATATTTGAAATTAATATTAAAAAGAGAGGAAGATATGAAATTGTCCGTTAGATAAATATTATAGGGGAGTAAAAAGGCAAAATACAAAACAAACAAAGGGGTGTGTTTGGTGGTTGGGCCCGAACACTCCCCCCCCCCCCCCCCCCCCCCCCCCCCACACACACAGACACACAAAAAAAAAAAAAAAAAAAAAAAAGAAGGGGTGTTTGTGTTTTTGTCCAACTTGAATATCTTGGTTTACAAAGTTATTCTACAACTTTCCTTATATATATATATATATATATATATATATATATATATATATAGGGTAGAGTTCTTTTCAGAACCAAATAAATTGCGAGAACTAACATCAACCAATCAGATTTTTTTGAATATTTATTTTTATTTATTAATTCATAAGGGTATAATAGTAAAATTACATGTTTTTTATTTTTTTGAATTCTTTTAAGAAAAAACGTTTTTTTAGTTCCTAATTTTTAGGTTTTTTTTTTTTTTTTTTTTTTTTTTTTTTTTAAATAATATTTTTTCAGCATGCATGATTTCAAGGTGCACATGTGTTTTTTTTTCCATTCAATTGCTTAAAACCCTTAATTTTTTGAATAGTTTATTTTATTTTATTATTTTTTCATCATTTATGTTCTCTAAAAATAAGGTGCGTATGCCTTTCGCTTTGGAAGGTAATTGCACATATGTTTTAGAGTACAATTCTTTAATATTCAAAACTTACAATCACGGACATAAACATTATATAAATGTTAAAAGAAAACGGAAGTACAATATATTGATTATACATGTGTGCACTAATAAAAATTAACGCAATAAGGGACTCTCGTGATCTTTGTATGTATTTGTATTCGCATTTGTCAATGTGCACATGTGTCTTTATACTTTATCACCATCAAATTATCTTTAGAGGGTATATATTTGCTGAAGACATGTGTTCACTTCTTATATTGGTCATTATCCTCATCTTCATCAAACATATTCAATACCTGAAAACACAAAAAATTGTTATTTATATCATAAATAGCTAGCAAACATATATGAAAAATCTAAACTAGGAAATGAATTTTTCAATCATAAAAACTTGCATAAACACAAATGCACAATCATTGTCTATATCATATAAATGACACAAGTGCACTTTCAATATATTTAAAACTCCGAAAACTGTAAAAACACATATGCACGGAAGGCATCAAACTCACCACAAACTTTAAAAACACATATGCACTCTTAATAACACATATGCAAAATTTGCTAATTTAGTATACGAACACATCACTCTCAAACCAAATATCATACTAATTTAGCACATCTACAATATTAGAACAAAATTCGCTAAACCAATCAATTTATCACGATAACTTGTAAAGGCCATAAAAATTTGCTAAACCAATCAATATTAGAACAAAATTTTCTAAACCAATCAATATCATATTAGCAAGTGGCAACATCAATGTTTTTTCTTCAGTTCCACATCAAACAAATATATTACAAACACAGTTTATAACTTTGTATTTTATAAATCCAATTTACTTTTAAAACACATATGCACACTTACGTATTTGTTTCTTGTATTGGTCATACATATGAAAAAACAATAAAGATTACCACTATATTCTTCACATACGCATGCACACTTTTATTTACAAGACATGAGATCTAACCTCACTCTTTTTGTGACCCGCTTGATAGAGCAACTATTACTTTTAAAATACATATGCACACTCACATATTTGTTTCTTGTATTGATCATACATATAAAAAATCAAAAGCACAAACTACAAAGCCACAAAGATTAATAAAAGATCAATGTGTTTCAGGGCCAATGACACATATGTTTTGGGACCATGTTTATTTATAAAAGAACAATACCTTTGCACATATGTTTCTAGACACCTAATGTACCTGCACAAATCAAATGACCATGGTTATTCATAAAACTAAAATAGCCGTATACATATGTACAACTAAACAAATAATATATGTACATGTATTTTAAGTTGAAAATTAAAAGAAAATATTTTACAAACTAAACAAATAATATGGGTCATGGAATTGCACACCCACCAAATTAATTAATCTAAAACGATTGATTTAATATATTTGAATACCAAGAAAAACAAAAATATTTTGATAATGGTAAGGGGAGCCGGCTATATTTCAGATTCGAAAACGAAGGAACCAATTAGCAGGCTTTAAACCAAATATAAAAATCAAACAAATGTTAAGCTTATATCAAAATTTGGAAATTGATTAGAAAAAGCAATATCAATAGGCTAAGCTACTTTTACAAACAAAGTTCATTTTCGGTTACCAGATCCGCGCCAAATCCAATTAATAAAATACCAACCTCTAAAATTTGATTCCATTCTTTCCCTGAATCTGATATGTCACATCGATGTATAACACCGCAAAAATGGTCAAGGCGTGAACAAAAAATCAGATTGAGTCGTTGGGTGGCCGGCACCGCAAACGAATCCGACACCGGCTAGAGTTCCGGTGAATGTGAGGCGCCATTTTTTAGCAGAGAAAGACCCGAGATGTCAAGGTTTATATACATGAATTAAAGAAAAGGCTGATTGGGTGGTTTATGATCGGAATGAGAGAGAAGGAGATAGAGGCGGTTAGGGTTTGTGTGAGAAGGAGATGATGACAGAGGTTTTGTTTGAATGAGAGAAATTGGATTTTTTTTTACCATGTAAATCTGTATTTAGTGGGGTGGTTTTAAAATAAATAAGATGATATTCCAATAATGCCCCTCCACCACTTATAAAATTAATCAAAACTTTTTATGTATTTACATTTATGCCACACTCATTTATATCCATAGATCAAAAAATCTGATGGTCAAGATTGGTTCTCGCAGTTCTCGCAATTTATTTGGTTCTGAAAAGAACGTTACACTCTATATATATATATATATATATATATATATATATATATATATATGTCACAACCCGCTATTTCCCAGGTCAATACTAATTTCTAAACTAGAATTTAAATTCTTGACGTTTGATTTGAAACATTTTTACATGAGCCTTTTAATTGAACCGACGCGAATTTCTAATTAAATTCTAAGTACTCTAGGACTTAGGTTAATTTTAATCCACAACGCTCCGGTACCTTGCTCCTTCCCCAGTTCACCATTTTATTCTATAAAACGAATTTCTATTCTTTAAATACTTACGGTTTTTAAATCCTACATAACGTTAATTTTTATTCAAGAATGTAACACTTGACATACCCGACTTTCTCAACAATTATTTTTAGGGTATTTTTATACTTCCAAAACTATTACCAAAGTCCTAAAAATATTTTTCGATGTCCAAGATAAATTCTTTATATCTTACGTTTAATTACGTATAACTTCCGTTAACTACCAAACTAATACCCAATACATATTTTTACTACCCAATACATTCAATATATACATTTTATACAAATAAAAACCATTTTCTTCCTATCCTAGACATATGAGCCGCCCCCCCCCCTACAATGTATAAAACTAGCACTACAAAATCTAATAAAATTTCAATCTTATTATCATTAGAGACATGCAATTAATGAGGGTGGCTAAGGCAACTTTTTGCCCCCCTCCTTTCCCATGAAAACCGGCCATCACAAGGACCAAGTCCTTGTGATATTTTTGACCACTTTGACCACATTGCTATATATATGTGTACACCTAAACTAGTCTTCATTTTAGTTAAAAAGAAAACACACTCACCTCCCCACACATACTCACCATTCGATCCACCCAAGGAGCAAGGAAGAAAAAGAGCTTGTTGGTTACTTACAAGAGTACTAAGGGTAGTTTAACAAGGGTTTGGACAACTAATCTTGGGGTCACACTAGTGTTTTACAACCCTCATCTCACTAATCACCTTTGTAAGTGATTTTTTTTACACTACTAATACTTCATGATTTTTTATGCTTGTCTAGTATATATACTTAGTATCACTTGGTACATGTTGAAACATTTTACATCCACCTTGATCTTTTAGCAAGAAAATATATTTTGTACAAGTTTTGATCACAAGAAAATTTGTTAGTAAAAATCTCTAAAAGAAGTTGAAGATGAAAACATTATATATCTAGATGTTAGTAAACTAGTAGTTTTAAGCATCCTTGATGATCTTTTACTTGGACTCTTGACTATTGCTAAGTTTAGGTTTAGATCATTAATTTCTAGTGGAGATGATGATGGATGAACTAGTATTATTTTTGGAGATGTTGTTAAATAAGTAGGATGACAAAAAGGATTTGGTAAATATAGTTTGGCATTTTAGATGTCAAATCTGTCCCCTCCGACCCTTCACAGAAAAATCAGCACTTTGGCGACTATATTGGGCTAGAAATATAGAAACTAGACTTAACAACGAAAACATAGCCGCTTGAATGGGTTGAAACGGCCTTATAACGAAAAAGATAAGCTATTTTCAAGATTTACGACGAAAACTATATTTTTCTGAAAAATGGTTTCTGTCCCGAATTTTTGAGCTAGGAAAACTGAGGTTAAATGACATTTAGACTAGCCGAGACCTTGAAAAATCAAAAGTATACTTGATTACCTTCGCGGGAATATATAGAACTTGAAAAACGGAGTTACGACGCAAAAGTTATAGTCCAAAGAAGTTACAACGAAATAATAAATTTTGACAGCTTATTATTTGCTATTAGAAAAGCTGTTAGAATATATAAAATGGATTTTTAGACACTTTAGAGTGTATTTTGGCTAAAATGACGTACATATAAATGGTAGGACATAGTGTATACTTAGTAGGTGCGTTAGAGTTTTTCAAAATATACATTTACAAGACGACTAATATTTGGTCGTGAGATTTACAAGCTACGTTTTCTAAAATGGTGGATAACTTAAATACGAAATCACTTTGATTACCTACATTTTTGACGATAAAAATTTCAACAACATGTACAAGTGATAATATAGTGTATGACTTGCATGCTTAACCTTGTTTTCGAATCTAAGGCATATGTACTATCTAGGTTGCGTTTAGAGTTACCGGACCTTATTTCCTACTACTTTGTCTATCGGATTTGCTTTTGCTAAGGTGAGTCATAGCCCCACTTGTACACTTTTAATACTTGATTTCAAATACTTGGGGTGGAAATACATTGCTTTATTTTATTGCGGACATGAGTATAAAACTGTTACATTGCCTGAGTTACCGATTACTGCCACTAAAGTCCCCTTTATCATGAACCGTTAATTACATGCGTGTAAGCGCGAATGCTGTGGATAGATCTATTTGGGTTGACACCCCGTCCGAGTTGGTCGCGCCAACCTGTTAAACGGACGCATATCATTCGGATTATTTCCGAGTGTCTGGCAAACACTTACTAGGGGCATTATTATGATTGATTTCATGTGATTACGTCGAGCTTCGGGGTCATGAGCTCATGGCATTGTATTTTATTTTTGAGTTAACATTGTATTTGTTATAATGGTTATCTCCACTGAAAATCTTGTGTTCCGCTAAATACTTGTTTACTTAAACCTATGAACTCACCAACAATTATGTTGACGTTTTAGCGTGTATTTTCAGGTAACTAAATGAAGTTTGCATAAGTATGTATGGACCACGCTAGAGTCACGTTATGGATGCACATCATGATGAAGATGTCTTTACTTTACTTGGCGTTTGATTTTGTGTTTTGAACGTGAACTCTGATGTTTTGTAAAACTTTATGTTAAACCAAACGCTTGTTTTAAAATGACTCACTTAGAGGTCATTCTTTATTTCCTTGTACTTTGATTGCCATGAAAGTTGCGCCCTCGGGTTCCATTCCGCTGCGACCCAAATCTGGGGGTGTGACAGATTGGTACCAGAGCCAAGGTTATAGAGAACTAGGATGCATCATTGACCCTAGACTATAACCACTAGGTCACGACACTTCACTACATCATGATGTGCGTAGGCGATTACTATACATGCTTTCATTTACTCATTTTATACAAATTACTTATACTTGTACTTATACTATACTTATACTCATACGTATGTATTTTTTTTATTGACCTGGTCACAGCGACATGTCCTCATCCACTAATCCCATTATCATTCCCTCAGACTCGGACATTGAGGATACCTCATCATCCCCTACCGTTCCAGTATCACCTGCTATTCCATCCCTCACACCCTCTGGCGACGTCTCCGCAGAGACTGAGCCATTTGAGGACGACGAGACTGCACCTACTCCACCATCAGTACCAGTTACCTCTACTCTCCCATCACCATCGATTACACCATCTTCATTACCATTACCTTTCTCTACTACCCCTCAGACTACAGCTGTCCCATCACCATCTCCTGTCTACGGACCACTGACATATGACCAGTACCTAGAGACTCAGCAGTGGCTATCACCTGATGATGTTGCACCATTACCTGCTTCATCCTTCCGACCACCTCCATATATGTTACCCTCTTATGTTACACCACCAGTCTTCACCTACCGTCAGACTACTACTGTTCCACTATCACCATCATCCGGAGCTATTCCAGACACTGTTCTACCACCTCGTAAGAGGTCTTTCACCATACTACCCTCACCATCGGACCCTTACGTCCAGGCTGCTGCTGAGGCATCTGATCGACCCAAGGCACGTCGTAGAGTCGACGCGCGCATGTGGTCATTCATTCCAGATACTCTTAGTGATTGGAGGTATGAGGAGGGTACACCTAGTACCTATGAGTTAGGTGAGAGCTCATCTATGGCTGGTGCCCGAGTCCTTCCGGTCACTCGAGAGCCTATTCATCATACTATCCCTCTATTGATTGCTAGGTTGGTTCGTCATGAGGACCGACTTGACCGAGTCTGTGATCGTCTCCATGATTTCCCTTTGGGTCGTATCTATGACTTAGAGGGGGATGTTGCACTCTTGTTGGATGGTCGAGGTGACATCCAACAGACTGTCGCTGGATTAGGGACTACTCTGGACCAGACTCTTGAGCAGGTTGCAGATTTACAGGGGCAGCTCGCACAGCATCAGGAGGATCAGTATTCCTCAGCTGCAGATGCCCATGATGAGCGAGAGGCACTTAGAGACCGACTAGAGATTGCTACGGCACGTATTGTTGAGTTGGAGGAGCGAGATGCTCGCAGGAGAGATGAGATCTTAGAGCTTCGTGAGAGTATCCAGCATGAGCGTCACATGAGGGGACGTCTCACAGATCAGCAGCTCTTGAGTCGTACTCGGATTACCACTTTGGAGCAGACTGTTGAGGATTCCCAGACCCGCCAGGGACTGACTGATGACATCATAGCTAGCTTGACCAGGCAGATCAGAGAGCTCCAGAGTCGCTTGGGTGTTCCACTAGGTGGTAGCTAGACTAGACTAGTATCTTATGTAGCTTTTGTATCCATATCCTAGCCACGGGGTGTGTGGCATGACTAAAGACGCTTGTGATATTTTGTATGTTGTACAAAACCGTAACAAGTTATGTAGACTTATGGTATGATGCTATATGATGATATCGGCCTATGTTAGCCGAGATTTTCCATGTATTATTCGGATATGTTGTGGTTGATCTACGCATATTAGGATTATGTCTATGGTTGACTCTTATCACAGTATACTTTTATCATGATTTATCCTTGTCGCGATATATTTCTATCATTTTCATGGTTGTATCTACTCATGATGTGAATATATTATGGCTATGGTGATTTATTATGGTTGATTGTTGTTCCCATCGTGATTCATTCTTGTTATGAATTACTTCTATCCTTGTGGTTGCTCCTATTGTGGTTTGTATACGTCATGGCTATATGTATACGCTTGTGATGACTTTTGTTGCTTATGGACACTAACCATTGTTATTTCTTGTGATTAGAAGAACAATGCCACCAAAGAAACAAAACATGAGTGCCGCAGCCATTGATCGACTTGTTGCTCAACGAGTTGCTGAACAAGTTGCTGCTGCTATGGCTGAATACGAAACTAATCGCAACAGTGGCAATGGCGGGGAAGCTAGTGGAATTGCGACTAGAGTTGAACCTGCAGCTCGTGGATGTACTTACAGGGAATTTTCGGCTTGCAAGCCACAGACTTTTAGTGGCACTGAAGGAGCCGTTGGTTTGGTAAGATGGTTCGAGAAGTTGGAATCGGTTTTTCGTACGAGTAAGTGCGCAGAGGACTGTAAGGTGGCATATGCTACAGGTACCTTGCTGGACGGTGCCTTATCGTGGTGGAATTCTTATGCCCAATCAGTGGGAATTGATACTGCTTTTGAAACACCATGGGCTGATTTTAAGGAAATGATGATGGCTGAGTATTGTCCAAGAAATGAAGTTCAAAAGATGGAAGTTGAATTTTGGAACTTAGCTGTGAAAGGAGTTGACATTGCTGCTTATACTAAGCGACACCATGAATTGTCTACTCTTTGTCCTGAGATGGTTTCCACTACACGGAAAAGGATTGAAAGGTACATCTGGGGACTTCCGCCTAATATTCAGGGAAATGTCACATCTTCTAAGCCAAGTACTCTGGATGAGGCAATTCGAATGTCTCACAATTTAATGGACCAAGTTGTTCGAGCAAGGGCTGCTCGAGATGGCAATACTAGTAACCGCAACAACTACAACAATCGCTACAACAATCGAAACAACAAGAGGAAATGGAATACAACTCAGGAAGGAAATGCTACACCACAACCAAACAAGAAACAAGAAGTGGTTAAGGCTTATGCAACAGGCCCAGCTGAGAAAAAGGGATATGGCGGAACTCTTCCTAAATGTGACAATTGCCAACGTCACCACAATCCAGGTCCATGCCCTCCAATATGTGGTAACTGCAAAAAGATGGGTCACATGACCAAGGACTGCAGAATTCCTACTCCCGCAACAAATCAGAGGATTCCTGGTACATGTTTCGGATGCGGAGAAACGGGACATTACAAGAATAATTGCCCAAAGGATAAGAACAAGGGTGCGGAGACTCAGAATAATGGAGCTCGGGGAAGAGTCTACAATCTCCGAGGAAGGGAAGCTAGAGAGGACCCGAACGTTGTTACGGGTACGTTCCTTCTCAATAATCATTATGCTTCAGTTTTATTTGATTCGGGTGCCGATAGAAGTTTTGTGTCTACTACTTTTGCTCCTTTACTTAACATCACACCAACCACTCTAGACACTATCTATAGAATCGAATTAGCTAACGGTGATATAGTTGACTCTGACACCATAATCCGCGGTTGTACCTTTAACTTCCTAAACCATCCGTTTCATATCGACCTTATCCCTGTTGAACTTGGTAGTTTTGACGTCATAATTGGAATGGATTGGCTATCCAAACATCACGCAAGAATTATTTGCAATGAAAAGGTTGTTCATCTTCCTTATAATGGTGAAACCTTGGTTATTCGTGGTGAACGAAGTGGAACTCGATTGAGTATAATATCATGTATTAAGACCGAAAAGTACATAAAGAAAGGATGTTACGCTTTTCTAGCACACATAACCGAAAAGAAATCGGATGAGAAACGATTGGAAGACGTACCAATTGTCCGAAATTTTCCAGAGGTCTTTCCTGAGGAATTGCCGGGATTACCACCTACCCGACAAGTTGAGTTTCAGATTGATTTGATTCCTGGAGCTGCACCAGTAGCTCGAGCACCATACCGATTAGCACCATCTGAGTTGCAAGAGTTGTCTAATCAGTTACAAGAACTATTAGACAAGGGATTCATCAGACCAAGTTCCTCGCCTTGGGGAGCACCTGTTTTATTTGTAAAGAAGAAGGATGGGTCTTTCCGAATGTGTATAGATTATCGTGAGCTAAACAAGTTAACAGTAAAGAACCGTTACCCACTTCCAAGAATCGATGATTTGTTCGATCAGTTGCAAGGCTCAAAATTTTACTCAAAGATTGATTTGAGGTCGGGTTATCATCAGCTTAGAGTTCGGGAAGAAGATATCCCGAAGACGGCCTTCAGGACTCGTTATGGTCACTACGAGTTCCAAGTGATGCCGTTTGGATTAACTAATGCGCCGGCAGTATTTATGGATCTCATGAATCGCGTGTGCAAGCCGTATTTGGACAAATTTGTAATTGTGTTCATTGACGACATACTAATCTACTCTAAAAGCAAAGAAGAGCATGAAGAACACCTCAAGGCTATTTTAAAATTGCTCAAGAATGAGAAGTTGTATGCGAAGTTTTCCAAGTGCGATTTTTGGATTCGGAAAGTACAATTTTTAGGACACGTAATTGATAGTCAAGGACTGCATGTCGATCCCGCTAAGATCGAGGCTATCAAAGATTGGGAAACCCCTAAGACTCCCACCGAGATTCGCCAATTTCTAGGTCTTGCTGGGTATTATAGAAGATTCATCGAAGGTTTCTCTAAGATAGCTAGTCCTTTGACCAAATTGACACAGAAGAACCAGAAGTACGAATGGGGAGAGAAACAAGAATTCGCCTTCCAGTTGTTGAAACAAAAACTTTGTAGTGCGCCGATTTTGGCATTGCCCGAAGGAATGGAAAATTTTGTAGTCTATTGTGATGCTTCGTACAAAGGGCTTGGAGCTGTATTAATGCAGAAAGAAAAAGTCATAGCTTACGCTTCTCGACAACTTAAGGTGCATGAGAAGAATTATACCACTCATGACTTGGAGTTAGGAGCAGTTGTCTTTGCACTAAAGATTTGGAGACATTATCTCTATGGCACTAAGTGTACGGTGTACACGGATCACAAAAGTCTCCAACATATCTTAGATCAGAAAGAGCTTAATATGAGGCAACGTCGTTGGTTAGAGTTGCTCAGCGATTATGATTGTGAAATTCGATACCACCCAGGCAAAGCAAATGTTGTAGCAGATGCTCTTAGTAGAAAAGAGCGACTTAAACCTCTAAGAGTAAGATCACTGGGCATGACAATTTGTTCACCACTCCCATCCAAAATTCTTGAGGCCCAGACTGAAGCCCTTAAAGCAGAAAATCGACCTAAGGAAAATATCTACGGTATGCCAGAGAGTAAGAATGGCTTTACAAAAAGAGAAGATGGGACGCTATGTTTAAAAGAAAGAAGTTGGATACCACATTTTGGTGGTTTGCGAGATTTGATCATGCACGAATCCCACAAGTCAAAGTATTCCATACACCCAGGTTCCGATAAGATGTATCAGGACCTTAAGAAGCTTTATTGGTGGCCGAACATGAAGGCTGACATTGCCACTTATGTCAGCAAATGTCTTACTTGTTCCAAGGTTAAGGCCGAATACCAGAAACCGTCGGGTTTACTACAACAACCCGAGCTCCCACAATGGAAATGGGAGCGTATCACCATGGATTTCATCACTAAACTTCCTAAAACTCCGAGCGGTCACGATGCAATTTGGGTGATCGTTGATCGTCTCACCAAGTCAGCTCATTTCATACCTATTAAGGAAACCTATAAGATGGAGAAGTTAGCCAGAATTTACATCAAGGAAATTGTATCTAGACATGGTGTACCAGTTTCGATTATTTCAGATCGAGATAGTCGATTCACTTCAAGATTTTGGGAATTACTTAATGATTCCTTTGGATCCCGTCTTGACATGAGCACGGCCTATCATCCGCAAACCGATGGTCAGAGCGAGAGAACCATCCAAACACTAGAAGACATGCTTCGTGCCTGTGTGATCGATTTCGGGAATAGTTGGGATGATCATTTGCCATTGATCGAGTTTTCCTACAACAATAGTTATCACACGAGCATAAAGGCCGCTCCATTCGAAGCATTATACGGTAGAAAATGTCGATCACCTATCTGTTGGGCCGAAGTCGGAGATGCTCAACTCACCGGTCCGGACATTGTCCACGAAACGACCGAGAAGATTTTTCAGATTCGGAACAGATTAAAGGCTGCTAGAGATCGTCAAAAGAGTTACGCCGATGTGAGACGTAAGCCTTTGGAGTTCAATGTTGGCGACATGGTAATGTTAAAGGTATCGCCTTGGAAAGGCGTTATACGATTTGGAAAACGCGGGAAGTTAAGCCCCAGGTTCATTGGACCATTCAAGATTCTAGCTAGAGTCGGTCCAGTGGCCTACAGACTTGAGCTTCCGCCGGAGCTCAGCAGTGTGCATAATACATTTCATGTTTCTAATCTCAAGAAGTACTTAGCCGACGAATCCCTCATCATTCCGCTAGAAGAGATTCAGCTTGATGACAAGCTTAACTTTATCGAAGAACCGGTCGAGATTATGGACCGTGATGTCAAACAGTTGAAACATAGCCGAATTCCTATCGTCAAAGTTCGCTGGAATTCTCAACGAGGTCCTGAGTTCACTTGGGAACGAGAAGACCAGATTCGTCAGAAGTACCCCCACCTCTTCACCAAAAACACTCCAATGACCAACGCTGACTGAATCTCGCGGACGAGATTCCCTTTTTAGGGGGGTAGAATGTCACAACCCGCTATTTCCCAGGTCAATACTAATTTCTAAACTAGAATTTAAATTCTTGACGTTTGATTTGAAACATTTTTACATGAGCCTTTTAATTGAACCGACGCGAATTTCTAATTAAATTCTAAGTACTCTAGGACTTAGGTTAATTTTAATCCACAACGCTCCGGTACCTTGCTCCTTCCCCAGTTCACCATTTTATTCTATAAAACGAATTTCTATTCTTTAAATACTTACGGTTTTTAAATCCTACATAACGTTAATTTTTATTCAAGAATGTAACACTTGACATACCCGACTTTCTCAACAATTATTTTTAGGGTATTTTTATACTTCCAAAACTATTACCAAAGTCCTAAAAATATTTTTCGATGTCCAAGATAAATTCTTTATATCTTACGTTTAATTACGTATAACTTCCGTTAACTACCAAACTAATACCCAATACATATTTTTACTACCCAATACATTCAATATATACATTTTATACAAATAAAAACCATTTTCTTCCTATCCTAGACATATGAGCCGCCCCCCCCCTACAATGTATAAAACTAGCACTACAAAATCTAATAAAATTTCAATCTTATTATCATTAGAGACATGCAATTAATGAGGGTGGCTAAGGCAACTTTTTGCCCCCCTCCTTTCCCATGAAAACCGGCCATCACAAGGACCAAGTCCTTGTGATATTTTTGACCACTTTGACCACATTGCTATATATATGTGTACACCTAAACTAGTCTTCATTTTAGTTAAAAAGAAAACACACTCACCTCCCCACACATACTCACCATTCGATCCACCCAAGGAGCAAGGAAGAAAAAGAGCTTGTTGGTTACTTACAAGAGTACTAAGGGTAGTTTAACAAGGGTTTGGACAACTAATCTTGGGGTCACACTAGTGTTTTACAACCCTCATCTCACTAATCACCTTTGTAAGTGATTTTTTTTACACTACTAATACTTCATGATTTTTTATGCTTGTCTAGTATATATACTTAGTATCACTTGGTACATGTTGAAACATTTTACATCCACCTTGATCTTTTAGCAAGAAAATATATTTTGTACAAGTTTTGATCACAAGAAAATTTGTTAGTAAAAATCTCTAAAAGAAGTTGAAGATGAAAACATTATATATCTAGATGTTAGTAAACTAGTAGTTTTAAGCATCCTTGATGATCTTTTACTTGGACTCTTGACTATTGCTAAGTTTAGGTTTAGATCATTAATTTCTAGTGGAGATGATGATGGATGAACTAGTATTATTTTTGGAGATGTTGTTAAATAAGTAGGATGACAAAAAGGATTTGGTAAATATAGTTTGGCATTTTAGATGTCAAATCTGTCCCCTCCGACCCTTCACAGAAAAATCAGCACTTTGGCGACTATATTGGGCTAGAAATATAGAAACTAGACTTAACAACGAAAACATAGCCGCTTGAATGGGTTGAAACGGCCTTATAACGAAAAAGATAAGCTATTTTCAAGATTTACGACGAAAACTATATTTTTCTGAAAAATGGTTTCTGTCCCGAATTTTTGAGCTAGGAAAACTGAGGTTAAATGACATTTAGACTAGCCGAGACCTTGAAAAATCAAAAGTATACTTGATTACCTTCGCGGGAATATATAGAACTTGAAAAACGGAGTTACGACGCAAAAGTTATAGTCCAAAGAAGTTACAACGAAATAATAAATTTTGACAGCTTATTATTTGCTATTAGAAAAGCTGTTAGAATATATAAAATGGATTTTTAGACACTTTAGAGTGTATTTTGGCTAAAATGACGTACATATAAATGGTAGGACATAGTGTATACTTAGTAGGTGCGTTAGAGTTTTTCAAAATATACATTTACAAGACGACTAATATTTGGTCGTGAGATTTACAAGCTACGTTTTCTAAAATGGTGGATAACTTAAATACGAAATCACTTTGATTACCTACATTTTTGACGATAAAAATTTCAACAACATGTACAAGTGATAATATAGTGTATGACTTGCATGCTTAACCTTGTTTTCGAATCTAAGGCATATGTACTATCTAGGTTGCGTTTAGAGTTACCGGACCTTATTTCCTACTACTTTGTCTATCGGATTTGCTTTTGCTAAGGTGAGTCATAGCCCCACTTGTACACTTTTAATACTTGATTTCAAATACTTGGGGTGGAAATACATTGCTTTATTTTATTGCGGACATGAGTATAAAACTGTTACATTGCCTGAGTTACCGATTACTGCCACTAAAGTCCCCTTTATCATGAACCGTTAATTACATGCGTGTAAGCGCGAATGCTGTGGATAGATCTATTTGGGTTGACACCCCGTCCGAGTTGGTCGCGCCAACCTGTTAAACGGACGCATATCATTCGGATTATTTCCGAGTGTCTGGCAAACACTTACTAGGGGCATTATTATGATTGATTTCATGTGATTACGTCGAGCTTCGGGGTCATGAGCTCATGGCATTGTATTTTATTTTTGAGTTAACATTGTATTTGTTATAATGGTTATCTCCACTGAAAATCTTGTGTTCCGCTAAATACTTGTTTACTTAAACCTATGAACTCACCAACAATTATGTTGACGTTTTAGCGTGTATTTTCAGGTAACTAAATGAAGTTTGCATAAGTATGTATGGACCACGCTAGAGTCACGTTATGGATGCACATCATGATGAAGATGTCTTTACTTTACTTGGCGTTTGATTTTGTGTTTTGAACGTGAACTCTGATGTTTTGTAAAACTTTATGTTAAACCAAACGCTTGTTTTAAAATGACTCACTTAGAGGTCATTCTTTATTTCCTTGTACTTTGATTGCCATGAAAGTTGCGCCCTCGGGTTCCATTCCGCTGCGACCCAAATCTGGGGGTGTGACAATATATATATATATATATATATATATATATATATATATATATATATATATATATATATGGGAGGGTTAATGTGAGATCAAACTTAAAGTTGTAAAAATAAAATCTTGTCTAAACATCCACCAAAAGCATTTAAAAATAACCATATTAGCAATAATACACAAAAAATAAAATATTAATACGAAATAACATTTTAGCAACTAATAACCAACTAATACATGAATTTAGATTGGTGATACACAATTATAAATTTACATGTCGAATCAAAGTGTATCACCTTAACCTGATACACATTACATGTCAAATCAAAGTGTATCACCTTAGTTTCGTCAATTTTAAAAAGAAAATAATTGGAATTTTAACAATTTTGGTTGTAATTAATAAAAATTTTGATTTTATTTTAACGAGAGTATCACTTGTCAGATTTTAATTGTATCTTATTTTTACTAGATTCACATTCAAACTTTTCATTTTTATTTTCACTAATTGAAACATTAGTTAAGTCGAATCCTAGACCGGTTTTATCTCCCAAAGTTTCTTGAACACTTATTATTTTCTTAAGTGAGTTACTACTATCTTTAAACTTGTCAAGTTTGAAAATTTTATCTTTAAGTTTTTCGTTTTCATTTTTGACCTCTAAACATGTTTTACATTCTATAAAAACTTCTTTTTCTTTTTCCAAATGTTGTAGTTTAATTTTTAATTCAAGTACTTCATTTTCTAATTGATTATTAATATGTTTTAGTGACTTATTTTTAGCTATTACCTTTTGACCTAATTTACACAATCTACTATATTCGCTATCTAGGTCTTTTTCATCTAAAAATAAATTTTCATCACTATAATATTCGGTTTTAGAACGTACCTTATCGGATGCCTTTGCCATGAGACACCTTTCATCTTTTGTTGTGTCTTTTTCATCATTGTCACTATCGCTCCATGCTCCTCCTACAAAGGCCTTGTGGTTTTGACTTCTTGATAATTTCGGACATTCTCCAATAAGATGATTTGGATCTCCACACTTAAAGCACTTTCTTTCATTATATGGTTGCCTAACGTATCTTCCTCGTCTTTTGAAGAATTTCTTGAAATCTCGTACGGCCATAGCATACTCTGCATCGTTGCTTTCGGAGGTTGAGCATTCTTCGTCACTAGAGTCCTTTTTAGCTTTCAACGCAATCGATTTGCTTTGCTCCCTTTTTCCTTTGACCATCTCGGAATCTTTCTTTATTATTGCTTCGTAGACTTTCAAGTTGCCAATTAACTCGTCAAGTTGAAGAGTTGACAAGTTCTTCGATTCTTCAATCGCCGTAACTTTAGCTCGCCATTTTGGATGAAGAGCCCTAAGAAATTTCCTAATAAAATTCTTACTAGAAAAATTCTCATCAAGTGCTTTTAAACTTGTGATGATAGTGTTAAACCTAGCAAATGCATTATCTATTGATTCCTCTTCCGGAATCATAAATTGTTCATATTGTTGAACAAGAAGATCTATTTTATTTTCTTTGACTTGACTATTACCATGGTGAATAATTAATAAAGAATCCCAAATTTCTTTTGCGGTTTTACACATAAAAATTCTTTCATATTCTTTGCGTGGTAACGCATTATAAATAACCATTTTAGCCTCATTATTTTTTGCTAGTTTCTTTTTCAAATCATCATTTTGTTTTTCAAAAGATACAATTTCATCCTTTTTAATATCAAAATTATATTGAATAGGGGGAAAGTCACCAAAGGTAATAACATGCCAAAGATCAAGATCTTTTGATTTCACATAAGTTTCGAATCTATTTTTCCAATAACGAAAACCATCACTTTCAAATAACGGTGGTCTTTGCATAGATTTCCCTTCTAAATATTTTTCCGGTTCCATAGATCGATTCAAGTTTTAAAATACAATATATTTTAAAAATCTTGTTTGACGTGGCTCCTGATACCAATTGTGGAAAACTAGAAGGGGGGGGGGGTTGAATAGTTTTACGTCTTTTTAATTTTATTATGAAAACTTAGTTTAGTTTTAAAGTCTTGTTTGCTTTTAAAAACTTTGATTCTATCTTATGTGAACTCAAATCTTGAACAATATGAACAACTATATATAAGTATGAACAATAATAATAATGTAAGCTAAGTATGTGAAATCAACACATGCATAATATAAACAATTATAGCTATATACGAGAGACAAGTAAGTAAACATTTATTTTACAATCCTTAGTTATATTTTGTATGAAAACTATACTTGATCGAAATGATCAATTATATGCATGTTACCCTTTTTTTTGTTTGATTGTAAAAAATTTGTTTTGTGAATGAAACTTTTGTTTGATCTTTAAGTAAAATCAATACTAGCACTATATGAGCAACTACATATATAAACGTCTACGTCTACAAAAGTAATAACGATATAAACAAGATAATAAGTAAGATATGGAAAGATCTAACCGCGAGACAAAGGATTTATAGTGGTTCGGCTACAAGGACACCTTCCTTGCCCTACTCCACTCCTCGAGTCACCTACTCGAGAGTTTTCTTCACTATGTCAACAAGCTCCCTTATGGCGGAGAAAACCTTACACACCAATATCCACACCACAACTTCGTCACAACTTATTCACACCTTCTACACAACTATTTCACACCTATTCACTACTTAATCACACCACTTCTTCACACCTATCTTCTACACACCAATCTTCTTTACACCTATCTTCTACACACTAATCTTCTTCACACCTATCTTCTACACACTAATCTTCTTCATAACTATCTTTTTCCTAGCTCTTCTTCTTCACAACAAACTAGTTATATCTCACTACTTCTATTCACAACTTCTACTCCTAGATCTATCTTACAATACTATCACACCTTTACAATGAATGTACACAACAACTAGACTGTATACACAAATCTACAATACTTCACAACTTGATGTTGAAGGAGTATTCTTCTCTTGCACTTTGAGAGATGAGAGGTGAGGGAATGAATCACTTGAAGCAAGGATTAACAATTATATGATCAAAGGGTTTTTAGTAGGATGTTTAGAGAGATTTGGATCTGAAAATTTTCGTGCAAGAGGTGAGAAAAATTCCAGGTTTGAGGTGGTATTTATAGGAAAAAATTTCTGACAGAATCTGACAGGGGAGCGTGGCCGGTCCCCTTAATTGTGTGCCGGCCCCCTTAAAATTAAGGGGGCCGCCTAGCTGTAACGGCCAAAAAATCTGTCTTTTAGTGGGGAAAGTTTATTTGGTGAAAAACTAACTAATTTTGGTTAAAAATTTGAATTCATATATTTACTATGAATTAAACATTTTCCTTTATTACCAAAAATGTTTTTCAAAAATATATAATAAGTTTATTTAATTTTATAAACATTGTATTATTTAAATAAACATCCCTTTGATCATAAAATGTATTAGTCACTTGTTTATTCATACCTTAAGTGATTATGTTGGATGAGATGATATAAACTTGCTTAAAACTTGTTTACGTATTAACTTTGCATTTAATAAGTTTAGATTTTGTGATCGTCAAAACTTAGGGATATCGAAAAATATTAATAACGTTTTTATACATTATTTATATCAACAATCTCCCCCTTTTTGATGATTACAAAATCTAAACTTATTAAACTAAAAATTAATATATATGCAAGTTTAGTGTGAGTTTATATCACTTCTCCCCCTTTTTGTTAGCATCAAAAAGGTTATCCCGATGAATGTATAGCTCCCCCTTGAAGTATACTCCCCCTCGTTTTGAGGTCAAAAGAGATCGAGATATGGAATGCTTGCACAAATATTTAGAGCACAAGGAACATAGATATATATGCATGCAATAGATATGAAGTAAGTAATAAGAATGCATGGTAATAAAACAAAAGAAACATTCATTAGTAATTATGTTGAAAACATAATCATTAGTACATAAGCATATGGATGGATGCTTTTCTAGCAAATTACACTAGATAATACTAAGTTGCCAAGTTGAGGTCTCTTGGACTTGCTTGGAACACAAAAGGTTTGAAATGATTTTATTTTTGGAGATGGGAAACATGGTATTTAGGAAAGGTAGACTTTTGAGGGAATGGTGTTTGTAGAGTTTGGAGAGTTTGGTGGTGAGTTTGGAGCGGAAGGATTTGCTTGAGGGTTGGTGTTTTGTGTTATGGATGATGTTGGAGAAGACCTAGTGAGGAGATACTCAATCCAAGTGAGGTGTTCATTCATGGCCATGTTTTGTTTTTGGAGAAGAATGCAACAAGAACAATTGTTGACATGATTCTCAAGATGTATCAAGTTGTTGGGTTGTGATGAGTTGGTGGATGAAGGTTGTTGATCCAAATTGCTTTAAGCAAGATGTAAAGCAAGAAGAGCACTAGGCTCATGTGCTTCTTTAAGTTCTTCAACGAACTTTTTATGTTCGGAAGATGGTGATGATGGTGGAGTTGGATAGTGATTATTGATTGTGGATTGAACATGGAACATAGGTTTCATGTATGGATGAGTTTTGATGGTTGTTGTTTAAATATTGAGTATGTTCCTCAAGAGGGTCATTTGGAAGAAATGAATTGGGTGAATGTGGAATTTCATTAGTGAGGGTGATTGTGAGATTGTCTTGTTGAGACAACAGAGAGGTTTCATTTGGGTAATCATGAATAGATGAGGATGAATGTATGGAAGAATGGGATGTTTCATGAGTGGAGAATGTTTTGTATAGTGGATTTATAGTTTGACCAAAATGTGAGGTGTTGGGAGTGAGATTGGGATTGTTGTTTTGAGATTGAGTATGCTCTTGAATTTTATGGGTGAGATGAAAGTGCATTTTTGGGAGTAAGGATGGAAACGAATGTGGATGGAGTAATTATGTGAGGATGAGTGAGGTAAGTAATTTGAGTATGGTGAGGAAGGTGTGTGATGCAAATTGCATTGTGCAAGGTGCATAGTATTGAGATCACGAAGATCATGGAGTTGGTCAAGTTCTTCACGAAACATCAAGGTTTTCAAGGAAGATGATGATGAAGGAATTTTGTAATGTTGGTGGAAAAGAGAGTGAGGTGTAATATTGATTATTGTTTTTGATTTTTTTCAATAAAAGGATTGTTTCGAGGAGATAGATGAAATGTAGGTATGTAGATGAAGGTGTACTTGGGTGATGTGATGGATGGTTGGTTATTATGATGTGGTTTGTGAAAGGGTTCATTTGAGTGAACATGAGGTTTGTGTATCATGAAGTATGGTTTGACCTTCATGGGTTAAGTTGTAGTGGTGATGACACACTTTGTAGAGTGTAGGGAATGGTTACATGGTTAAATCATTTTGTGAGGATGACTAGATGGAGTTATTGGTGAGGACGGGAAATGAGTATCAAGTGGTGTGATTGATGAGAGTGAAAGAGCGATGTTCTCGGAAGGAATGACTTGGTTTTTCATTTCACTTTGGTGGTTTGAGTGTGTAAAGATTATGAGGTTTGGTTTTGAGCAAGTCCAACTCTTTAGGCAACTATGCATGTATTATCTTAATGGAATATGCATGAAAAGTATATAGGCAAACAAACATGTAATATAATTGCAATTAAGCATGCATGCAAAATTAATAAAGTAATAGATCAAGTAATTTAGGCATTCTACCTAACATGAACAACTTAGTGCAAGGGCAAAGGCAACTAATGAGTGAGATACTAGTGATGGAACAAATGTGGTAGTGTAATTCTTGATTTTGTGCATGGTTTGATAAAAAAACGTTTTTATTATTATTCAACAATGAGTTTTCCTAAACGTGAGAATAATTTCAAAATGAATTGAGGTTTTCTTTGAGAATATATTAATGCAAAACAAAATATCTCAATTCTTGATTTTGTGCAAAATAGAATCCTAGACTCAGATTTGAGAGGAAAGAAAATTTTAAAATTTTATGCTCAGATGGCCGGCCCCCTTAAAGCGAGGCCGGTCCCCTTAATTTTAAGGGGGCCGCCCTTATAAATTAAGGGGTCCGCCCATCTGACAAAGAAAATTTTCCAGAACTTTGATTTTTTAGGAGATGTTAAGTATTTCAAGAATTTAATCAATTTGCTCCATCATTCCTAATCCTAAACGTAAGTGGTTAAGTAAATCACGCTTAAGAGGCTTAGTGACTTTATCGGCAATGTTACCTTCCGAAGCTACCTTCTTTATTGTTATATATTCTTTTTGTATAATGTCCCTAAGAAAGAGATGACGCATTTCTATATGTTTAGTCCTAGAGTGTTGAACATGATTCTTACTTAAATCTATAGCACCTTTGTTATTGCACATAATAGGAAAATTTTCTAACCTAATGCCATAGTCTTTGAGAGCTTGTTTCATCCATAATTTTCTTACGTGAGGGATCTAGTCTTACTTCTATATTAACGATTAATCCACTTAACTCATTTCACTTCATCACCATGAGTTTTCTACTAGTGGACATAGAAGATTTCCATTTTCTATGTTGTTCGACAACGAGCAATTTTAATTCAAATCCTAGGAAAGCCAACTAAGAGGGGCTCATAATATGTGAGCAAGTAAGTATTACTAGCTATATAACTAAGCATTATTATAACTAGTTATTAATCTAAGAATATAAATATTAACGATAAACTTAAAAGAAATGCGTACCTTTTGGTCTTCAATAAATTTTCTTCAAACACATCAAGATGCCATGTTGACTTAAAGAAGTCATTTGTAGATGAGATACCAATATTTTCCAAAAGTGACAACTTAGCCACTTGGTTCCCATGGTCTCATTGGTCCAAAGTTGTTTGAACCAAACATGGTTTGCAATTGACTAGGATGCATGTATGGTGGAAGTATTCCCCATGGGCTAAAGCTTGGTTGATGTGGATAAATCCACATTGGGTGACTATTATTAGAAAAGTTTTGTCTACCTTGATTTCTCCTATGTTGAGGGGTTTTAGACCGAGGATGAGGATTATTTGGTCTATTTGGAAGTGGAGTTTTAGATCTTAATTTTAGTTTAGAAAATCCGGTTTTGGCTTTTAATGATGGTTTATAAAAACTTTTTACATCCTCATCACTCGCAATAGGTATTTTTCTATCTTTTATAGGTACATACTTAGGTTTTGAGTCTAATGGTTTTTGTTTACTAGATTCACATTCAAACTTTTCATTTTTATTTTCACTAATTGAAACATTAGTTAAGTCGAATCCTAGACCGGTTTTATCTCCCAAAGTTTCTTGAACACTTATTATTTTCTTAAGTGAGTTACTACTATCTTTAAACTTGTCAAGTTTGAAAATTTTATCTTTAAGTTTTTCGTTTTCATTTTTGACCTCTAAACATGTTTTACATTCTATAAAAACTTCTTTTTCTTTTTCCAAATGTTGTAGTTTAATTTTTAATTCAAGTACTTCATTTTCTAATTGATTATTAATATGTTTTAGTGACTTATTTTTAGCTATTACCTTTTGACCTAATTTACACAATCTACTATATTCGCTATCTAGGTCTTTTTCATCTAAAAATAAATTTTCATCACTATAATATTCGGTTTTAGAACGTACCTTATCGGATGCCTTTGCCATGAGACACCTTTCATCTTTTGTTGTGTCTTTTTCATCATTGTCACTATCGCTCCATGCTCCTCCTACAAAGGCCTTGTGGTTTTGACTTCTTGACAATTTCGGACATTCTCCAATAAGATGATTTGGATCTCCACACTTAAAGCACTTTCTTTCATTATATGGTTGCCTAACGTATCTTCCTCGTCTTTTGAAGAATTTCTTGAAATCTCGTACGGCCATAGCATACTCTGCATCGTTGCTTTCGGAGGTTGAGCATTCTTCGTCACTAGAGTCCTTTTTAGCTTTCAACGCAATCGATTTGCTTTGCTCCCTTTTTCCTTTGACCATCTCGGAATCTTTCTTTATTATTGCTTCGTAGACTTTCAAGTTGCCAATTAACTCGTCAAGTTGAAGAGTTGACAAGTTCTTCGATTCTTCAATCGCCGTAACTTTAGCTCGCCATTTTGGATGAAGAGCCCTAAGAAATTTCCTAATAAAATTCTTACTAGAAAAATTCTCATCAAGTGCTTTTAAACTTGTGATGATAGTGTTAAACCTAGCAAATGCATTATCTATTGATTCCTCTTCCGGAATCATAAATTGTTCATATTGTTGAACAAGAAGATCTATTTTATTTTCTTTGACTTGACTATTACCATGGTGAATAATTAATAAAGAATCCCAAATTTCTTTTGCGGTTTTACACATAAAAATTCTTTCATATTCTTTGCGTGGTAACGCATTATAAATAACCATTTTAGCCTCATTATTTTTTGCTAGTTTCTTTTTCAAATCATCATTTTGTTTTTCAAAAGATACAATTTCATCCTTTTTAATATCAAAATTATATTGAATAGGGGGAAAGTCACCAAAGGTAATAACATGCCAAAGATCAAGATCTTTTGATTTCACATAAGTTTCGAATCTATTTTTCCAATAACGAAAACCATCACTTTCAAATAACGGTGGTCTTTGCATAGATTGCCCTTCTAAATATTTTTCCGGTTCCATAGATCGATTCAAGTTTTAAAATACAATATATTTTAAAAATCTTGTTTGACGTGGCTCCTGATACCAATTATGGAAAACTAGAAGGGGGGGTTGAATAGTTTTACGTCTTTTTAATTTTATTATGAAAACTTAGTTTAGTTTTAAAGTCTTGTTTGCTTTTAAAAACTTTGATTCTATCTTATGTGAACTCAAATCTTGAACAATATGAACAACTATATATAAGTATGAACAATAATAATAATGTAAGCTAAGTATGTGAAATCAACACATGCATAATATAAACAATTATAGCTATATACGAGAGACAAGTAAGTAAACGTTTATTTTACAATCCTTAGTTATATTTTGTATGAAAACTATACTTGATCGAAATGATCAATTATATGCATGTTACCCTTTTTTTTGTTTGATTGTAAAAAATTTGTTTTGTGAATGAAACTTTTGTTTGATCTTTAAGTAAAATCAATACTAGCACTATATGAGCAACTACATATATAAACGTCTACGTCTACAAAAGTAATAACGATATAAACAAGATAATAAGTAAGATATGGAAAGATCTAACCGCGAGACAAAGGATTTATAGTGGTTCGGCTACAAGGACACCTTCCTTGCCCTACTCCACTCCTCGAGTCACCTACTCGAGAGTTTTCTTCACTATGTCAACAAGCTCCCTTATGGCGGAGAAAACCTTACACACCAATATCCACACCACAACTTCGTCACAACTTATTCACACCTTCTACACAACTATTTCACACCTATTCACTACTTAATCACACCACTTCTTCACACCTATCTTCTACACACCAATCTTCTTTACACCTATCTTCTACACACTAATCTTCTTCACACCTATCTTCTACACACTAATCTTCTTCACAACTATCTTTTTCCTAGCTCTTCTTCTTCACAACAAACTAGTTATATCTCACTACTTCTATTCACAACTTCTACTCCTAGATCTATCTAGTTACAATACTATCACACCTTTACAATGAATGTACACAACAACTAGACTGTATACACAAATCTACAATACTTCACAACTTGATGTTGAAGGAGTATTCTTCTCTTGCACTTTGAGAGATGAGAGGTGAGGGAATGAATCACTTGAAACAAGGATTAACAATTATATGATCAAAGGGTTTTTAGGAGGATGTTTAGAGAGATTTGGATCTGAAAATTTTCGTGCAAGAGGTGAGAAAAATTCCAGGTTTGAGGTGGTATTTATAGGAAAAAATTTCTGACAGAATCTGACAGGGGAGCGTGGCCGGTCCCCTTAATTGTGTGCCGGCCCCCTTAAAATTAAGGGGGCCGCCCTTATAATTAAGGGGGCCGCCCAGCTATAACGGCCAAAAAATCTATCTTTTAGTGGGGAAAGTTTATTTGGTGAAAAACTAACTAATTTTGGTTAAAAATTTGAATTCATATATTTACTATGAACATTTTCCTTTATTACCAAAAATATTTTTCAAAAATATATAATAAGTTTATTTAATTTTATAAACATTGTATTATTTAAATAAACATCCCTTTGATCATAAAATGTATTAGTCACTTGTTTATTTATACCTTAAGTGATTATGTTGGATGAGATGATATAAACTTGCTTAAAACTTGTTTACGTATTAACTTTGCGTTTAATAAGCTTAGATTTTGTGATCGTCAAAACTTAGGGATATCGAAAAATATTAATAACGTTTTTATACATTATTTATATCAACAAAAATTTCAAAAAAATTTTGAAATTTTTTTTTTCACATGTGACGAATTTTTTTTCACACGTGACAAAAAAATTTTCATGAAAATTTCAAAATTTTTTTTCACATGTGACGAATTTTTTTTTCACACGTGACAAAATATTTCGTGAAAATTTTCAAATTTTTTTTCACGTGTGACGAAATTTTTTTTTTCACATGTGACGGAATTTTTTTTTCACATGTGACGAAAAAAAAAATTTACATGCGACGAATTTTTTTTTCACATGTGACGGAATTTTTTTTTTCACACGTGACAAAAAAAATTTCGTGAAAATTTCCAAATTTTTTTTCACATGTGACGAAGAAAAATTTCAGAAAAAAAAAATTCGAAAAAAAAATTTTGAAAAAAATTATTTCGGAAAAAAAAATCGGAACTTTTTTTTTCGAAAAAAAAAAATTCTAAAAAAGAATTTCGAAAAAAAAAATTCGAAAAAAAAATTTTCGAAAAAAATTTCTTCGAAAAAAAAAATTCGAAATTTTTTTTTCGAATGAAAAAATTTTTTTCCGAAATTTTTTTGAAAAATTTCGAAATTTTTTTTAAAATTATTCAAAATTTTTAAGAAATTTTCAAAAGGGAAAATTATCCAAAAAAGCATCATATTTGACACTTTTTACCATTGTATGTACTCAACTTTTTTTTTTCTAAAGTATCACTATACTTTTTAATTTGGTACATTGTATGTACCCGGTGACCTTCTAACCGGGATTGTCCTACGTGGAGCCGGTTCCATGCCAGCTAAGCTTCATTTCTTTTTCTTTTTTTTGTCCTTTTCCCTATATATTATTCCCCCTTCTCTTTTTGTCAATACATTCCAATATTATTTTAATTTTTGTCTTTTTCACCATTCTCCTTCTCTCCCCACCACTTCATTCCAATAAACCCTAATCCACCATTTCCAACTTATATGCATAATGAAGAAAACAAAGATACAAAAGGGTTGCACATTTGCAGTGCAGAATTTCATTACACATTAGTCAAGAGTCATAGATATACAAAAGATAGGCACATCTTCGGTGCATATTTGATCAATAGTTTTTGTGCACACCATTAAGGCACAGATGAACAAAAGAAAGGCACATATTCAGTGCACATGAGACACATAGTTTTGACCAAGCATAAAGTAATAACATCTATAATTTACATAATTAAGTAGGTAACTGATAAGACAAATTACTCCGAGTCAAGTGCATTTGAAGAACTTGAACCAATTCCAGGCACTTTCTTGGACAAGTTGATGCTCTCTTGTGTGACTGGAAAATAACCTGTACATGCATTAGGATAGAAAAGTTTATTACACACTAGCAGTAATTAAGTTAACTTTATTGTTACTTGCTGGGTCAATGGAAAAAAAATGTACCTGCATTATGGTTTGGTTCATCTGAGCCACTTATAGGATCTGAATCCATATCATCTTCTCCTATTCCAAACCATCTACTCAATGTGGTGAACCTTCCAGCAGGTATTTTGTGCCTTTTATACCCTGGTCCCCCTCTTTCGACCTTTGTCTCTACTACATGAAATGGATCAGTCTTACCATTATCAGCACTCAGCTTCCTCAACAAGTAATCCATGAACTCCTCATGCTCTATAACTGTGTCATTATCACCAACAACATATGCCCTCTTTTGCTTTACACCACAAGAACTACCTTCTGTTGCCGGCTGACTTTGTTTCTATGTAATCTTTGGTGCCTTCTTTGCTTCACTCTTTCGCTTCCTAAGTTCCATCAACTCTATTTCACCCTCCGATAAGTAGTCCACTGATTTGTCTGAGTACCAACCACTTTCACTATCACTTCCACTATATAAACTAAAGTTAATCCCATTTGCAGGATCACTTTCACTCTCACTAGAAGAATCACTTTCCATAACAGATGGCTCAACATTCTCTTGAATTACAATGCCATTGTTCCTACGTACAGGCAACTTCTTAGGTCTGACATCTTCTACCATTATCCCTTTACCCTTATCCACGGCTTTCTTAACTGTATTGGTATCCTCTACCATTATCCCTTTACCCTTATCAGTTCTTTCATTAACCATAGGACTTGGGCTGCTTCCTGTACCATTATCACCACTCCTACCCTTGTTAACAACATAAGAAGTTGGGCTCTTATGGTTATCGAACAACCTGCGTTTAGTACTAGGACTCGGGCTGGTTCTTCCTAGTAACTTCTTCTTAAGGACAGGGCTATTAACTAGGTTCACAATAGGTATGTCTACATCCTCTTCCACAGGTTCAACTGCTATCTTTTTTGGGGTTCGTGTTTCCGCATCTTCTTCAGCCCATGAGATAAGCTCATCTACACTCATATTAGAAGCATCTTTGACCATTATTTTATGTATACTTAACCTAGATGTAGCCTCATCCTCAGACTCTTCAATGTTAAGGTTTTTAAAATAATACTCATACAAGTCTTGATGCCTATGAGTCATGAATACTTGCAACTTACCATAAGACTCAGCAAACGTATACATTGAATCTACATCTGAATCACTTTCTAAAATTTTCAAGCCTTGTTCTAATTGACATCCTGGTAAGCAGAAATACAAACCAGGTTTGCCTAGATGGTTTGTCTTATCATTCAAAAATTTCAACATACTCTTATAACCCATTTTCTTACTCTTATATAACTTCCATTCATAAACTAAACCATCTTCATACCTAAGTGGGTTACCTTCAAAGTAACCATCATGGTGAACATCAAACCAAAGAGTATCTGATCCAGGTGGTGCCATCCTGTATAAAAAAATTGCAAAAAAATTTGAATAAACAAGGTGCCATAAAAAACCCGTAATATTTGCATGTATAACTACAAACCCTAATAAATGTGCATGTAATAAGCATCAATACAAACAAAATAACAAGGGGACCATGAAGAATAAAGAAGTACGAACCTTTAGCACCATTCAATTTTAATAATTGATCGACAAATCACTGTCAATTGGAAGGAATAAAGATTAGGGTTTGGTCGGGTATTTTGGGGATAAGGTGAGAGAGAAAGGTGTGGTCCAGAGTGTGTGTTTTTGTGTGTGTGTGTTATGTGGTTTGTCGTGATATTATATCCTAGTTGGATATATATTATCCATGTGGCATTTGTTTTTTAAACAAAAAGAAGAGTATAACCGGCTAACTGGATAGAAGGTCACCGGGTACATACAATGTACCAAATTAAAAAGTATAGTGATACTTTAGAAAAAAAAAAAGTTGAGTACATACAATGGTAAAAAGTGTCAAATATGATGCTTTTTTGGATAATTTTCCCTTTTCAAAAATTTGATTAACTAATATTAGTCATTAGATTAAAGTTAAAGGAGGATAAAATGAGTGGCAAGGATTGCTTCTCGCGTTCACACAAAATTTAGGTTTCTCATTTGAATGCTTCAATATATATATATATATATATATATATATATATATATATATATATATATATATATGGGAAAACATAGCTACATTACAATGTAGCTAATTGACTACATTTCCTTTAAAAAAAAGTGTGGGGACAGAGGAAAATATGTGTCAGGGACTTACCGCATGGACCGAACTTTATATTATTAAAACTTTTTTCATATGAAATGTAGCCAATTGGCTACATTTGTAATGTAGCTATGTTTTCCCCATATATATATATATATATATATATATATATATATATATATATATATATTGTGGGGTTATAATGAAAATGGGGTTAAAATAAAAAGGGTAGGAAGGAATCCTAGCCATTGGATCAAATTGGTGAGATCAAAACTGGCGGTGGCATTTTTGTAAATAAGTAGAACTTCAGGGTCAATTGTAAAATAACTAAGAATCAGTAAGTGCCATTTTCTTTTCCCAAAAACTTTTCGGTCAGTTTCATTTCAAATAAACACTCCCTCTTAAAAAAAACACACTAACTACACACACAAAAACCTAATTATTTTTTATTAGATATATCGAATCCATGATGGTTAGAACGAATCTACCAGATCTTACATCACATCGTAAGTTAATCTTACTGCATCTATTTGTTAATATTTTACAGTACCGATTATTTATTTATTTTCCTTATGTCCTGTTTATGTTTAATTATTAAAAAAAATGGGTGAAGTGGAAAAATCAAAAACCATCTCTACAAGTAAGTATTTAATTTAGTTCTTAATTTTAATTAAGATGCAGTGGGTTTTAATTTCAAGTCAGATGTAGTTGGTTATGTTAAATTGAGATGAAGTATGGGTGAAAATGATTGTGTATGGCTGATTGTGTTTGTAATGTACTAAAATGTGAACTGAGATGCATTAGGATGTATGTTGATATTCAAAGGCATGATATTGGCTTGTATGATGTTGTGATGCACTTGAATTTTATCAGCGATGCAATAGGTGTTTAGTTTCAACATATGACGGTGAATTAGCTTAGGCGGAAAAATATGTATGTATGTATGTTTGTTTGATGTTGCGATGCATTAATTTGATCTGAGATGTAGTAGTTGTTTAGTTTTAGCATATGACGATGAAGTAGGTTAGGCTTATGTTTGGTTATGTAGAAAAATTGTGTTTGTATGCTTGTTTGATAATGCGATGCACTTGAATTTGAACTGAGATGCAGTAAGTGTTTAGTTTCAGCATATGACGTTGAATTAGGCTAAGCGTAGGTTTGGTTATGCGGAAAAATGTGTTTGTATGCTTAATTGCTTGATGTTAGGCTGCACTTGAATTTGATCTAAGATTCAGTAGGTGCTTAGTTTTAGCATATGATGATGAATCAGGTTAGGCGTAGGTTTGGTTATGCGGAAAAATATGTCTATATGCTTGCTTGATGTTGCGATGCACTTGAATTTCATCTGAGATGCAGTAGGTGTTTAGTTTCAACATATAATGGTGAATTAGGTTAGGCATAAGTTTGGTATTGCGGAAAAATGTGTTTGTATGCTTCTTTGCTTTTGCGATGCACTTGAATTTGATATAAGATGCAACATGTGTTTAGTTCTAGCATATGGAGGTAAATTAGCTTAGGCGTAGGTTTGGTTATGTGAAAAAATGTGTCTATATGCTTGTATGTGACATGTAAGGCTATATTAGATTAGGTGCGTAGTGTTATACGCATCGAAAAGTTTGTGTGTTTGTGTTTGAATGTTTGATGCAGTCGGTGTGAGGTAGTGATGTAGGTGTATGTGACATATAAGGCTAGATCAGGTGATAGTCTTTTAAGCATCGAAAAGTGTGTGTGTATGTCTGTGTTAGTTGGTTGATGCAATTGGTGTGATGCAGTGATGCAGTAATTGTTCATCTGTGGCACATAATGCCTCATGTATTTGTATGCATGATGCACTTGGTTTAATGCATTGATGTAGTGGATGTTTAATAATGGATTTTTTTGTTACATGTAGGAATGATTAAGAACAAATAAAGCTTCTACTCGCCAAGTACTTAGCAAAGATAATTTTTCTCGGTATTAACGAGAAAAAGTCAAAAATATTTAAAGAAGCCGAAGCATACATGAAGAATCAACCAAAGAGTTTGTTAGGTACCCATATTGATTACACACAAGCAAGAATGAGATAGATATAAGGATTTGGGTGATTATAAGAATGAGAGAAATATAAGTGCAATAGTTTCTTTATAATATAAATAACCAACCCAGTTTACATGTATCCTAAGCTTAGTATATATAGGGGAGGAGTAGGGCAACACTCCCTTCCTCCCTTTTCCTTCTAAATCATGGGCTTGGAGGCCCATGGACAAAATAACATAAGCCTAGTAACATGAAACATTACATAAATGAAAGTAAGTAATAGCTAAGCAACCTATTGTTAATAACAATTGACCGAGACTTGATAAAATAGTAAAACTTCGTTCCCAACAATCTCCCCCTAAGGGTCGGTCATCACGGTTGCTTGACGTCTTTGTCATTTCTTCATCTTTGACTTTCATAGCTTTAGACGTCTTTCAAAAATCATAAGATAAGAATCATTCATCGTACTTTGTTCTTTGTTCATTGATGTTGTGATAGTGATTAAGTTATGAAGTTGTCTGCCTTTCGTCACTTCTGCATTTGTGGTGGTAGTCTGCCATTCCAACATGCTCATACATCTTTGAATTTTGACTTATACATGCTCGTAGTTCCCTTTCTTTCACTTTTGATCTTTAGTCTTTATACTTTGTAGATTCTTCTTTTTGGCGTAGAATCTTACTTTGAACTTTGTGTTGCATTGATCTTTGAGGGAGCTTTTGATGATTTCAAGATGCATGTATGAGCATGTGGAATCTGTCGCCATGGAGATGATGTGTCCATGTAGGTAAACAGTTAGCAATAAAACATCTGGTACTTACAGATAAGGAATTAGAGATCATCAACAGCATAGTGTGAAGACTCCTTCTAACCCTTATCAAGGTCGTTCCCATGTCAGATACCCCCGAAGGAGCTTAAAAGACCTACTAAGTAGCTCAATGACTGGGTGAGTCGCTGGGGATCACTCCACGACTGTAGACTGCTAAGAAACTACCGTAAACACTAAGCGTAACCCACAAGGAGTTACCGAAGTGACCTGCTGTCAGGGCTGTTTGATGTTGACCCTGGCAGGATTTCCGTTCAATCATTGAGAAATACTTATGTAAATTCTCTCATAAACGTTCTCGGCAGATTGCTAAGATCTGCAAAGGACTCTATAATTTACAGCTGGTGTCCATTGATGTAGAACACCAGTTGTAGAAATACTAAGTGTTCCTAAGAGATCTTTGATGTATCTCATGGCTCTAGACTCGAAAAGTGCACACTTAGGTTTCCTATGTGGAGACTAGGGAGGGGTCTCCTACTTCAATATCAACCATCTCTAGGAGATAAGTCGATATATTACACCGGTTCCCTGTGAGAATGAAACAAGCTCTTTTAAGAGAACTTGAGTGGCTAGAAGGTTTAGTGCATTGCGTCACTGGGTCCATGAAGACTTTATCTTCGATACCGGCGTCACCTTATTAACAACCAGTAGCATATGAATTGAAACCGGTGTCTGCCTTAAGGTTGAACATATGGAGGGCTATTTCTTTTCACCCTTTTCTTTACTTTTCTTTTTAATTCTTCAACTCCTTCTTTCCCCTTTCATTCTTTTCTCCTTTTTTCGTATCATACCTAAGGACTTCTAATTCTAACTATTGGTGATGTCCTTGGGTAGATCCCTCCGGCTCTGGCGGATCATAGGACGGTTTTTCCTATCTTAATCACCTTATAACTCCATGATTATCCGACAATAGCCATTGAAACCTTTGAAAATCTCTCAAAGTGTTTGTGATTATCAAACATTTTTGTTTAACACTTTGAGAGTTTTGTGTTTTCTTAGAAGGGCTCCCCCTTCACATGTGCTCATAAGTATTTAATAAATTTGCACATGCGGGAGGAACAAGCACTTTTTTGAATTGATCCACTTTCAGTGAACCCGACCGATTCGAGACACGCTTACATCACTAGTTATAGTCGCTTGAAGGTATTACCCGGCCTGGTCAAGTCCACAAAAAGTTTCTCAAAACGGTACATTTCTACTAAGACAAATCCTTTTCGAGACACGCTTACGTGGCTAGTTAAGGAGTTCCATTGTCAGGTTTTAGGTGACAACTAGCTCTAGTAACTAACTTGATGTCATTACCCCATCAAGGATAAGTCCTTTCGATTATTAACTTTTATATTTCGTCAATTCTTGGGTGAATCTGAGTCTAGGTCGCATGAGATTTGACTTTTAAGCAACTTTGAACTTTCATATTTTAATCACATTCACTTTTTCTCCCCCTCAAAAATAGCATATAAGATGATATTTTTGACAATCTTTTGATTAAAATATGCCTTTTGAGTCTTATAGGGAGAATTCAACAAGAACTTTTGATTTCAAGAACGATGATTTTGTTTCAAGTGCTCCCTTTCAACAAGTGAATTCTTATTGAGGTGAAATACTGTCTTTTGAGCAGGGTTATGAAAATCAGAAAATGTTTGATTAACTCTACTCAAAAGTAAGAAGCCTTCGCTCCTTATATTAGGATTGAGGCACTGATGCATACCTCAGGGTCCTTTCTTTACAAGAACGGGTTGTACACTGTTATGTTTGCACAAGCCATTGTTTTAATAAAAAATTTGTTTCCTTTTAACAAAATACTCCCCGTCAAATAATGAAGTTTATTCGAGAGATAGTCTTCTTGAGCAGAATATTGAATCGTATATAAGAAATACTTTTAGAAAATTCGTGAGATGATTCTGCTCAAGGTTTTAGAAAACATAATCAAGTATTATACAACAAAGAATGTTTGAATATCAGATTAGACAACAACCTTGAGGACTGAAAACCTTTGTTTACCAAAATTTGAAATCCATTTGTAGGTTGTGTCAATCCGATTAAAAAAAATTTGAATTCCAACGAGGATTGAAAAATCATCGTTTCATTTTGATATAACACTCGTTGAATCAACGGAAATTTAAAATTCTTTTACTTTTGAAAGTTGTTTGAGACCCGGAGTCTCTCTTTTGAGTTTTAAAATCTGAAGAAGAAGATTTCCATCTAAAGTTGAACTTTATGGGTTCTATTTGAAGATTTGTTTTTGTGATGAATGGAAAACTTCCAGTATTTGGGAATTTTAAATCAGAGTCATTCTTTTATTGTAACCAAAGCATTCCAGATTATGAAAAATTTGAGAGATTTTGAACGACTTTACTTTGGTCTTCACACTTGCTTTACTGGTCTAAAACAAGAGTGTAGAGTTTGGAAAAATTTGTTTCTCACCATTTTGAATCCTTTTCCAAGTTTAGCCTTTTGACACATTTAACCCTTTGTCCTCAAAATATGTTCCATAAGAAACATTTTGAAAATTGTTGAAGTTTTGACTTTCAATAGGATGACATGTACTTGCTCACAGAAAAAAATCATAAGGCACAAACAAGTATACAGATGAATCAAAAACTCATTCTAAATCTTCCTAAGTGCTCAGAATTCTCAGATTAACACACAAGATCACAGATTAATTCATTCTTTCACTCAAAATTTTCCAATTATTATCATGGTTTGGGGTTAGGATTTGAGACTTTGCACACATGTTAGCATCATAATGCAAGAATATTGTACAAACAAACGCCTTAGTAGTAGCAGCAAAGACATCGACATCTTAAACCCTAAATCACATGATTTCAAACCTATGTTGATTCTAATCGAGCAAACACACCAATCGAGCATTCTTCAGTGTTCTCTAAAGTTATATGAAATAATTAAATAGATTAAACACATTAAAAAGAAATGCCCCGATCGATAATTACATGAACCCTAGTTTCTGATTATGCCTTTTTGACCATTGAAAACATTTGAAACATTTAGGGAATGATAAGACAACAAAAATGAATAAATTAGAAACTCACAATCGAAAAGAAATCGAGGATAAAAAAATCGTTAGTCTGATTCATTGAGGTTTTTAATTATGTGTGAAACTTTTGAGAACATTTTTGGAAATATTTATTAGAGCCCGGTTTATTTTTTTTCATGCAATGTCCTTTTATCTAAGTTTAAGACTTTTGTGAACTTTACTCATTAAAGGTTAACTAGTTTTCCATTTGAAGTCTAAACTAGATTAATTTGGAATCGTTGCAGAAAAAATTCCTTTTCTCCCCCTCGAATTAGTATTTATTTTGTGAAACATTTTTTTTGCACATTTTAATTCGAGAGATCATAGAACCTTTTGAAAATGAGTTTTTAACTCGAATGATGAAGAAACAATTTTTCTTGAAGACTTATAATAAATTGTGCAAACTTCATGATATTGTGAAAAAATTCTCCCCCTCAAAACATGTTCCATTTTGACAGTGTGAAGCAAAATTTGTTTTAATGAAGGAACATAGTTTTGAAGATTAGAAGTTTGTACAAGAGAAAGAAGATTCTTTTTGTAGTTTTTTTTTTTTAATTTTTTTTTGAAAATTTTAATAAAATATTTACAAAAAGAGTTTGATGTTTGACTCTCTTAGGTTTTAAGAAAATTTTGCAAATCATCTAGAGTCAAACACCACATACCAATTTGGTGAACTAAATCAACAAACCTTGATGGAGGTAAAGCCTTTGTAAACAAGTCCGCCAATTGGTATTCAATACCCACAAACTCAAATTTAATTGTACCCTTCTCAACATGCTCCTTGATGAAATGGTGGCGGAGAGCAATTTGTATGGCCTTGGAATGGTGAATGGTGTTGCACGAGATAGCAATAGCACACTTTGAGTTGCAGTACATTGAGATCTAGTCAAATACATAGCCGTAGTCCGTGAGATAAGTTCTCATCCAAATGACTTGAGCACATAAAGCAGACATGGCTACATACTAAGCTTTTGTTGATGACAGTGATGTACAATCCTGCTTCATTGACTGTATCCCTTTGTATCTAAACAAGTTTTGTTGTGAATCATTGTGCCTTCCGCGTCCAGCTTGTTTTCCAAATCCATTTTGAAGGGTGATGTTGGTAGAACGTAAGCGTATTAGACAGATCCAAATTGCAAGAAGACGACTCTACTATATCAGGAATGGTTGGAATTGGTGCAAATGGATTGAAGAAAGCATTTCCATCATAATCTGTAGGTTGTGGTACTGATTGTTGTTCTAGATCTTCAGCTAATTATTTGGAGTTGGAAGCGGTTTGTCCTGCTGTTTTTGGAGATTCACTTGGAGGTCCGTCTTTCTCAATAGTGGTTGTTGAATATTCTCAGGGTGTGCAGTGGAAATTGGTGAGACCTCTTGAGGACGGTTTTCAATTGAATCATCAAACAATTGAGCAAACAGGGTTTCCAATTCCTTGCGAGAGAGTGACAATGGTTCAACCGAAGTTTTCGGAAAGTTTAGACGATTGATTGCGGGTCCTAAGCTGTTGTGCTCAGAAGCCATTGCTGAATTGCTTTTAAAACGATTGGCTGCGGGTCCTAAGCTGTTGTGCTCAGAAGCCAATGCTGAAGTGCTTTTAAAACGGTTGGCTGCGGGTCCTAAGTTGTTGTGCTCAGAAGCCATTGCTGAAGTGCTTTTAAAACGGTTGGCTACGGGTCCTAAGCTGTTATGCTCAGAAGCCATTACATTAAGCTCGGGTCCGAAACTGAGTTGTTCCGAAGCCATTCCTGTTATATTTGAAAAGAAGAAAGAATAGACAAAACAGAGAACATGGATCCCCAAGTGTAATTGGGTTCCGGATGTTAGAAGCATAAAGATGTAGTGTCAATTATCTTCTTGACACTCGAACACACTATGTCTATGATTTCCTTTCTCGCCTCAAGGATAGATGTTGTGGATTTCACATTAGTTTTGGTGCAAATGTCTAAAATTTTTCCTGTAGGAATCCACCTAAGACCAATTGATTTGAAAATTCTACCCGTGGGTACCCACCTAATGTTAGATCTAGGAGATGTTTTCCTTTTAGATGCAGTGGGAGCATCACTTGGTTGAGAAAACCTACTTCCTATATTGATCCACTTCTTAGGTTTCTGAATTATGACTTTTGGTTCAACGGGTTTGTTTGTCTTAGTCGATTGAGCCTTTTCAAGTGAATTTCCTTTTTGAAGATTTTCTAAAGCACAAACATCATGATTATTTACGCAACTACTCTTAGAAGCTAGCCAATTCCTATTAGTTTGTAGAGTACTCCTAGGTTTTGGTTTGCTACTACTAGCAGTGTTCTGTACTACAGTGGAAGGCATCACATGAGGTTTTGAACCTAGAATTCCATCCTTTTGAAGTAGCGCCTTTTTCCTAGCCTTTTCTAGATCATAGTTCATGTACATGTCATATTTTCCATAAGAATCTTTACTTTTAATGCTCGTTTTAGACACTGTTTTTGAACTAATCCTAGATGGGCCAGGTTTAATCACATGTTGAGATTTAGCAGACACAAATGCATTTTCCTTAGGCCAAGAATGTGGAGTGACTGGTTTTGTCAAATTGTTTATCTCAACAACTTGGGAGGCAAACCGATATTTTGAAAATTTAGGTCGTTCAAATTTAAATGCAGTTGGTTGTCTAACAACTGATTGTTTTCTGATTGTTTGAGAAGGCGGTTTCCCTAAGATTGATGGTTTTGCAAACTTAGTATCCACACTCTGGCCAGTCAGTCTTCTTAATTTGTTTTGTAATGCAGCATGTGCAAACACTTTTGCTTGAATTTGACCTTTCAAAAGCTCATTTTCTTTAACTAATGTATCCACACGTTTACTTTGTTCATTCAAAAACTGACCATTATTGCCCAAATTTAGAGATTCGTTTTGCAATTTAAATTCAAGTGAGATGCAATGTACCTCTAGTTTTGAAAAATCTTTATGAAACTGGGCAATGTCTTTTTGAGAAGAATGTTTTCTGACTCAAGAGTTTGGTATGATGTTTTAGTTATTGGATTATCAGGTAAGGACTCAGACTCAGAACGTTTGTCAAGACATTGTACAACATCCTGGTCAACCTTTCCTTCATTACTGAAGTTAGGTTGCTCAGATTGTTGTTTCTCATTTGCAGGCATAATATTATCAACAGTAGATTGTACCTCAACCATTTGCTCTTTGTCAAAGTTAGGTTCTGTTTCATAGATGGGTATGACATCTTCCTCATCCATCTGTCCTTTGTCAAAGTTGGGCTCTGAGTCATAGAAGGGTCTGATCTCTGCACAATCTGCATCTGTATCATTCCCCAATCTGCTGTTGTCATCCTGCACTTCTGATTCTGTCCCATTGCTATCCATGAATACCAAATTAGCTTCCAACACATCAACTTTATGAGCTTGCTCTTCCTGAATCTGCGACTTCCTTTTATTAACCCTTTTGTCATGCTCTAGTCTGTGAAGTACTCTTTCTATAATTGACTTTTCAATGGCATCCAGGTGTTGGAGCAATATATCTTTGAAGGTTTGAGCCTCAATTCGAGTGTATTCTAAAAAATACTTGCTTACTACTTCACAGTCATAACAGATGAGATGTTGAAACTGTTTCTTGAGCACTCTGAAGGCGGCATTGGATTCAGTCTCGCGAAATTCTTTAGTTACAAGTTGCTTTTCAAGTTGATTCACGTTGTCGAACATCGAAGTAGTGAAAATATCAACTTCTTCTCCAAACAGGTTTAGAAATTCCCATTTGAATCCACTCTCGGAACGAGTTTCTGCTAAGTCTTTGTTTGAGAGAAGCTTAATGTGAGAATAAAGTAATCTTAAAGATGTCATGCGTTTCTCTTTGTGTAATTTCACAAATGGATCTTCGGAATCATCAGAATCATACTCTGGGTCTGTATAATTTATGTGAAATTCCTGCATGTTTGCCATTAACATCACATCTGTTGTATCGGCTCCCAAATCTACTGTATTGGATTCCAAATCTACATATTCATCATCAGATGGAATATCTCCCATGACACTTTGCAAAACTGCATTGAGATTACTCCCTTCAACTTCCATTTGACTAAGTGTGGCATTGTATTCAACATTATCGTCAGAGAGTGAAGTTGAATCATAATCTTGAGCTTCCACATCTGCAATATTTTTCGTATATGCCATAAATGCCATGCTTGGTTCAATAAGATCTTCTTCGTCATCAGTATCTTCCATTGTGTTAAAGCATTCATAAGTTGAAGTCATCACACATTTGCCTTTCTCAGAAGATACTTGTCCAAGCTTCACAAGATTATGCAGAAGTGATTGCATAAGATTATATTTTGTTGCAGGAGGGTACTGTGGAATGAAGATAGGCTCAGGTGCATTTGGAGGATTGAAGAAGAGACCATTTGGAGTGTAAATTAAGGATCCATGGTCAACAGCTGGAAATGGTGGAGCAGGGAGAATGGTCTTCAGAGGATTCATGCTTAAACAGGATTCAAGAATTTGCTTCATTCTGATGTGATGAAGTTCTTCTGTACGATGCATAGCTTCAAGATATTTCCACATTTCATAAGCACTGGCTTGAAAGTCCATATTCATGTAAATTGAATTGGGAAGGGCTAGTGTCATGAACCATGCATCTTGTTGGTCAGCATCGTACTGAGCAAGTTCAGTAGCATTCAAATCTTCATCAGTTTGTAGTCTGATAATCCCTGTTAAGTCAGCAAGAAATATCATTTTGTATGGACCATCTTGAATGGATTTAAGCATGAGATCTGCAGCAGGACGATTTGTGAGCCATTGTAGAAATCTCCATTTCCAATCAGTATATGTTCCTGGTAGCAACATTGGAGGCCTTGATTCATTACCAAATAGCAGCACATGACGAATGAGGGAGCAGTGACTTTGTTGTTGATGATACTGTTGTTGATGAGAATATTGGTGAGGAAGGTAGTTGGAAGAAGGTGATTGAGACGTTGTAGATGACATTGCTCTTCCCCTTGATTGTTGTGACGTAATCGAAATAATCAAACCAAAATGTCACACTCAAGGTCAAAATAGTGATTTCAGATTTTCCTCTAAAATTAATTTGAAAAATTTTCTGTTCCAAAATTTTGAAAATCACTGTAAAATGCTATTCAAAGGTCACAGGAAAATTTTGAGTTTTTAAAAAATTTTGCCACCAAATTTCACCGAAAAATTTTGAATTTTGGGCCAAAATTTTCACCGTTAAACCAAAATTTGAATTTTGCGTAAAAATTGAATGTTTAGTCTCATGTAAAAATTAAATTTTACTCAAATTTTCCCACCAAAAAACTTTTTTTTATTTTATTTTTATTTATTTATTTATTTATTTTTATTTTATTTTTTTTAAATAATGAATAAGTAGATAGTAAGAAGATTTTCGAAAGAAACTTGTGTAACGATGTGTGATAAAGTTGATTCTTGGATCGTTCCAATGAAATAGGAGGTGTGTTTAGAAATTTTTAAGTGTTCTAGAAACTTTTCAGTGTTTTAGAAACTTTTCAATGTTTTAGAAACTTTTCAGTGTTCTAGAAACTTTTTAGTGTTCTAGAAACTTTTCAGCGTTTTAGAAACTTTTCAGTGTTCTAGAAACTTTTTAGTGTTTTAGAAACTTTTCAGTGTTTTAGAAACTTTTCAGTGTTCTAGAAACTTTTTAGTGTTTTAGAAATTTTTCAGTGTTCTAGAAACTTTTCAGTGTTTTAAAAACTTTTCATTGTTCTAGAAACTTTTTAGTGTTTTAGAAACTTTTTAGTGTTCTAGAACCTTTTCAGTGTTTTAGAAACTTTTCAGTGTTCTAGAAACTTTTTAGTGTTTTAGAAACTTTTCAGTGTTTTAGAAACTTTTCAGTGTTTTAGAAACTTTGCACCAAAACTTTCTAAATTATACAATTTAGAGAGTATACCACGAGTCGAAGTGTTTTCTCACTTATACAAGCAAGGGAAACACCAAGTAAGCAACGGTAACACTTCGGGAGCAACGAGGAATGATCTCGAAAGTTGGTACAAAGTGTGTTCTCGAAATTTTTTGACCTTGCAAAAAGCTCACCCAAATGAAGTTTGTATTCCAAGATTCTTGTACTTCTAGTTATAGAAACACCAAAACTTGAAGAAAGTTGCAAACTTGATGATTTTTATGAAAATTTTTTGTGTTCTAGAAAATTTGCTAGAATTTTGAATTTGCTAAAAGCACACCAAAACGAAGTTTGTATTCCAAGATTCTTGTACTTCTAGTTATAAAAACACCAAAACTTGAAGAAAGTTGCAAACTTGATGATTTTTATGAAGAATTTTTTGTGTTCTAGAAAACAAGTACAAAAACCAAATTCGAATTTTTAAAGCTTTCAAATGTCAAAAAGATTGAAACTTTCTTGTTAGAAAAGGTTTATAACACTATTTTGTAGTCAAAAAAGTGTTAAAGACCAAGAAAAACAAGAAAAGTAAAAAATTTTTTTGAGAAAATTCATGTATATAGCTAAAAAATGAAACAAACAAACTCCCAACACTCGTAAATTATTGTTTGGCGATTGATACCACTTGTTAGGTACCCATATTGATTACACACAAGCAAGAATGTGATAGATATAAGGATTTGGGTGATTATAAGAATGAGAGAAATATAAGTGCAATAGTTTCTTTATAATATCAAATAACCAACCCAGTTTACATGTATCCTAAGCTTAGTATATATAGGGGAGGAGTAGGGCAACACTCCCTTCCTCCCTTTTCCTTCTAAATCATGGGCTTGGAGGCCCATGGACAAAATAACATAAGCCTAGTAACATGAAACATTACATAAATGAAAGTAAGTAATAGCTAAGCAACCTATTGTTAATAACAAATGACCGAGACTTGATAAAATAGTAAAACTTCATTCCCAACAGAGTTCTAAAATTGTAATAGATGATAATTTGAAAGTACATCAAAAGTTGTTGGCAAAGATTAATGAGCGTGTAATCTGGGTGACTTAAAATTAAGTATTAGCGAACAACTTTAGTTCTATTAGATGTTTTGAGATTTTATTTGTAATACTTTTGATAACTGATTGTTTAATACTAAGTACTTTACTCCTTAATGATTAGTGTTTGTTTAGTACAAAGTACTTTTGATTACTACGGATATCTGAATGAAAATAGATACACTAAATTACAAAGAGCGTTGCACTGAAAATACTAGTGCATTATATTGTATAGAACTGGTTCAATATAGTGTATCAATTGATGCATCAAAATGTGTATATCAAGTGCATCACAGTGTAAAATTCTGGTGCATCAGAAAGATGTAAATTTACTGCATCACAATGTTATAATTTTACCACATCACAATGTTATAATTTTACTGCATCATAATGTATTTTATTACTTTTGATATCTGAATGAATATAGATGCACTAAATCAAATAGTGTTGCACTGAAAATAATACTGATGCGTTACAATGTATACAACCCGTGCATCATATTGTATACAAGTAGTGCATCACAATGTCTGTATAAGTGCATCACAATGTATAATATCTATTACTTTTGAATTACTGCATCTCAATGTATAAATCTATTGCATCATAATTATATAAATTTATTACATCATAATGATGTAAATTTTCTGCATCACAGTATTAAAATCTTCTGCATCACAATGTATAAATAATACTGCTTCACAATTATGTAAATTCACCGCATCACAATGTATGAAATATATTGTATAACAATGTTATAAATGTGTTGCATCGATATGTATAAATCTACTGCATCAGAATGTATATAACCAGTTTGCCACAATTTATAAATGTACTACACAATGATGCACTATACAATAACATAAAATGATGAACACAAAAGATACTGTAACTAAGATAATCTTCCATTAAAATTGTATGCTATACCTTTCTCTCAACCCAGCTCTTTTTGGCATATCTTGTGGCTTGGGTTGCTTGGATGCTGGAAATGTCAGTTTATAGGTCCTGGAGTTGTGGCCTCCCTTCTCTCAACATACACCACAAGTCGTGTACCAAACAATCAACACTAGATTCAAAAAGCTCGTACATAGAATGTGTGACGACATAAAATCCCAGACGACTCGTACCAATTACAGCAACATTGAACCTTCATTTCAGACTTACAAAATATAACCTACAAAAAAGATAATAAAACAAACATGATATATTAACAATGTAATGCGCTCGATATAAAATTGTGATGCAGTACATTCAGACACTGTGATGCACTAGATAAACAATGTGATGCACTAAAAGAAAACATTTGTGAAATACAGGATATTAAATTGTGATGGAAAAAAATGTTATATTATAAATTAGAACATGGATCAGCTGTAAGTACTAGGGGGTGTACCTTAATTCTAGCCTCTAATCGCTTAAATGCAGGAGCATTCTTTAGCGTGTATGGTATGATCATAAACCTGTAAAAATTGTCAGTACTTAGTGTAAATTACAAGTCAAATGACAACATTTCATATAAAAGAATTATTCCATACCTAAGTTTGTTGCTACAAATGAATACATGCTCAAGTTGTGAGAATTTTCCATCCTGCAGATAAACAGATCACCAAGTTTCATCTCCTCCCACGGAGAGAACTTACCATGAAACTCATAAAAAAGGAAGCAAATTTATATACAAATAGTGTTGTTCTTACGACTTCTTAATTTTCTTAGTACACGCTAAGCGGATGAAAATTTTATATAGGCTCAAGGAGTTCTATAACATTGATGAAAGATAGGGATATAACTATAATTAGGAACTTGGTATCAAGTATGCACCCCTCACAACTACATAATCTCTTAGGATATACACCTAGACGGCAAGCATTGTCACCTATGAATATGACCAATATAACCATAATAAAACTTAAGCTATTGGTATGTAGATAAAACACAAATATGACAACTTGTTATTACTTTATATGTCTTTACATACTTTCATTCATCAAACAGTATAACATAGAGACCGAAGAAGTGAACTCTACAATTCACCACGAATGACAATTCTCAAAGGGGTTACAATCGAATCTGAGAGGGTGCTTGGATTTGCAATTGAAAGAATTCGTATGATATTCAATAATTAATAACAAGTAAATTGACTAACATAATAGGTAGTTCAAGTTGTATAACTTTCATCTCTCCTTTGAAGTTCATCACACCTATAAAACCATTACTATAATTTACATACTTAAAATCAAAAAAACCATGTGCTAGTGCGTCATAGTATTATATCAACTGCAGCAAAACTATAAAATTATTGTTGTGATTTAAAAAGTAAAAGTAAAAAACCTTTCTACTAAGGCAACATAGTATTATATCTACTACATCACAACTATAAAATTATTGATATGAATTACAAACTAAAACATAATTTTAAAAAATAGCATCAAAATCAAACATGGATTATATTTACTGAAGAACAAAAAAAAAAAAAAAAAAAAAAAAAAAAAAAAAAAAAAAACAACAACAACAACAATTATACCTAATACAATCCAACCTACTCTTATATCTACTCATAATAGTATTATATCTACTGCATCATACTCTTATATCTAGTGCACCAAAATTCAAAAGTACACTAAATTATACCTATAATACACTGGAAACAAAGCAATACAAAAATCAGTTTAACAAGTTGGACACTTATTGCATCACAGTTTAATATCTAATGTATCATAATGAAAAAAACTACTAAAAGCAATAAAGCATACACAAACAGACAAACAATTTTACACACATAAAACAATATATGCTTAGCCTATTTCAAACCTACTGCATCTCAATTCAAATTCTAGAGCATCACACAAACACATCTCCGCACATAAAACAACTAACGCTTAACCTATTTCATCCTTACACGCTTAGCCAATTGAACACCTACTACATCTATGTTCATTTTCTAGTGCATTACATATACAACCAAGAAAACAAATTTATTTACACACATAATGCAAGCTACACTTAGTCTGTTTCATCCTTGCACGTGACAACTCAATACCTGTTGCATGAGTATTTCAGAACAACTGCATCGGAGTGTAAATTAACAATTGATGCATCATTGTGTAAAATTAGTACACCAGAATGTAAAATTAGCGCATTACAGTTACAAAGTGTCAATGAGACATTTTATCAAACACCTTATATACAACTTTCCTAAACATGAATATCAGACATAAAAAAATCAAGATACAAAAAACATATAAAACTAATAAAAAGTAATAGCTCCTGAATTAGGTTCTTACTAGATGATTCAATAGACATCTTCAAAACTGATGTAAACTTAGGGTTAGGAAGTCGAATCGCTGAATTAGGGTTACTAATTAGAAAATGATGAGCGTTGGTTATTGATTAATGATTGAATATTGATCAACAACAGTTAACAATGTGGAAGACGGTGGTAAACGGTGGCGAAGGTGGTGGTAAACGGTGGGGAAGGCAGTGGAAAGAGGAACACAGATGAATTTGTGGTGGGAGGAGGAATGGTACTGAGAGAGAGGAAGAAGAATGAATGAGGAAAAATGGATTTTATAGTGTGATATGCAAAATCACGAAAATGCCCCTACATGTATTAAAATTAAGGACGGGATTAGTGGGACACGTGGCAGCACCTGGTGGCTTCCTAGCCTTTTTATTTTAACATCCTTTTTATTTTAACCCAAACCTATATATATATATATATATATATATATATATATATATATATATATATATATATATATATATATATATATATATATATATACATATATATATATATATATATATATATATATTGGCAATTGCACATATATTCTTTCAAAGCATTATAATTGTATATATATCTAACCAAAACTCATAATTGCGTATATATTCTTCCAAAGCCTTTAAATTGTCAAATATATCTAACCAAAACTTATAATTGCATATATATCCTTCCAAAGCCTTAAAATTATCAAATATATTCAAATGATAAATTTAAATATAATTAATAGAAAAAAGTCTAATAATTACAATTGATATATAAAATAAAGATTACACTTTTTTTTTTCTTTTTTTTTTTTTTTTTCTTTTTTTTAACAATTACAAAATATCCTTTTATTGGTTTGAATTTTATTATGTCATTTCATCTATATATATAGGAGTTTACATTTAGATGGAACAATGGATGGTGTTGTTGATATTCTTATTCAAGATTCGTCGATACCGAATAAGATTGAGTCGCCGAACATGGTTGCTCTTTCTTTTCTTAAAAAATAATTAAATGATATTTTGTAATTGTAAAAAAATTATAATAAGGGTATAATCATCATTTTATATATCAATTATAATTATTAGATATTTTTTTTATGAAATATGTTTAAAATAACCATTTGGATATATTTGACAATCTTAAGGCTTTAAAAGGATATATATATATATATATATATATATATATATATATATATATATGCAATTATGAGTTTTGCTTGGATATATTTGACAATTTTAAAGCTTTGGAATGATATAACTGCAATTATGAGTTTTGGTTGGATATATATGCAATTATGAGACTTTGGAGGGATATATATGCAATTCCCCCTATATACAAAAGGTCTTAAATGGTTTCACATAACACAACACAACTCCTCAAAGATCCCTAAATCTTTCCTCTCCTCTCTCTTTGTGCGATCGGCGAACACAACCAAAAAGGGTTAACCCTTTTTTGTCGTATACCTTAGTCGACCCGAAGTCAAGTATACGCCTGAAACCCCAAAGGGATACTCCTTTGGGTTGATCACAACACTCATGGACGATTTTGGTTTTCTAAACCATAATCCGTACCCTCTTTAATCCTGAAGATCACTAAGGGTTTCTACCCAAGTTCGTACTCGCCTATATTGTGATAGGTACAGAGCCCTAGTCCTACCTGTGCTGTACCGGTGGATACCTGACGCAAGCCGCGTGGTGATTTTCTCAAGAAACCCTAACCAAGGACGTGAAGGACCAAAAAGTTGATGAATGTGTTTCATGCAACTAAATCCAGTAAAAAAGGTTACTGCTAGCAGGATTAATAAGTAAGTTTTATTAACACCTTTTTTTATGTGTTACATGTAGGTTATATCATTGTTTAGAGATCCTGTGGACAAGTGTTTTGATCTGCCCAATTTTTTGTGTTTATTTTTTGTTGTGCATGTTTCAGCTGTGCAGACAACCACCAGAACCCTACATTGATTACAAAGAAACCTTTGCACCAATTGCTAAAATGGTCACATTAAGAGCTCTTCTTGCATTTGAAGTCCACAAGAATTGGTCTATTAAGAAATTAGAAATTAACAGTGCTTTTTCTACATGGTGATCTACATAAGGAAGTCTATATGTCAATCCCTTAAGGCTACACAAAGTCTCTCCCAACTGGCACAACCTGCAAACTCAAGAAATCTCTATATGGGTTGAAACAAGTTAACATGCAATGGTTACTAAGCTCTCTACATTTCTCCTTAATCTCAACTTCAAAGAGAGTTATGCAGACACTTCTCTTTTTACACTCACTCAAGAGGGTCATACTGTCATGCTACTTGTCTTTGTAGATAACATTTTACTTGTGGGACATCACCAACCTCTAATTAACAGCATCAAGCAAAAACTGCACCAAACTTTTAACATCAAATACTTGGGTCAACTTAACTACTATTTGGGGATAGAATTCCTTAGAAATTCTTCAGGTCTCTCAATGTCTCAATGAAAATACACTTTAGACCTTTTTCAACAAGCGGAAACACTTAATGTCAAGCCTATAGTCTCTCTAAATGATGTTGATGGAGATCCTTTGTCAGAACAGGAAGCATCTAATTATAGAACTCTTGTTGGAAAGCTCATATACCTAACCATAACAAGACCTGAACTATCTTTTGCTGCACAACCCAGTCAATTTTCTAAGCAACCAAGAACACCTCATATGATAGCTTTACTCAGAGTTCTACATTACATCAAACTCTATCCAGGCCAAGGTTTACATTTCTCCACATATAATTCTCTTCAACTTGTTGCTTATTGTGATATAGTGATTGGGCATCCAGCCCATATCCAAAAGATTAGTCATTGGCTATGCAATCTTCCTAGGATTTAGCCTCATTTCATGTATTCAAAGAAGCAAACCGTGGTCTCAAGATCTTCCACAAAGGCTAAATACAGAGCTTTAATTGATTGCACTTATGAACTTTCATGGCTGACTTGTCTCTCACTAGATCTACACCTTCAAGTCAACAGTCCTATCTCCATACTCTGTGATGATGAATCTACTATTGCCCTAGCATCCAATCTAGTGTAACATTCTAGGACAAAACACATTGAGATAGACTGCCCTTTTGTGAGGGATAAGATCAAGAACAAGTAGATTCTACCTATCTACATTCCTACCAAACATCAAGCAGTAGACATACTAACCAAAGGTCTCCCGAAGGTACTTCACTACAATTGCCTATCCAAGTTTGGCATTTGTAATCCCTATATACTGCCAACTAGGGGGGGGGGTAAAGGAAGTAAAGAAGGCATGAATTAGTCAAGAACAAAAGTCAACACACTTACAACTATACACCACCCTCATCATACATCATTTGCCAAACACCAGCTTCATCACAATGCAAAAGTGAAATGTGACACAATGTAAATAGCCATGTGTAATGATAAGGAGAAATTTGTTACGCTTTTAGGGGGTCATTTAAGCCCTAAATTGTGTTTTTATGATCAAATATTACATCAAATTGTTCCTTTTGTCAATTCAGGTACTTTGGAGAAGAATTCTATAAAATGGAGCATTTTGGACGTTTTTGGAGCATAAAGTGAAGAAAACGACAAAGTCAAGAATCTAAGCCAGAAACAGTACCTAACGGCGTCAAAGGTCACAAGGTGACGTCGTCATATGTTGATCAAGAGGTGGATATTTGTTTTATACTTGACGCGCCAGAAAGGAATTTGGAGATTTATACGTGACGGCGTCACGTTATAAAATGCCAAGGCCGTCACATATTAAGTTAAAGAGAGACGCCCCGAGTGAAATTGAACCAGACGGCGTCAGAAGTGGATCTAGTGTAATGAACTCTAATGTAAGAACATGGATGGTTATGTGATTTAGGATGATTAGAGATGTAATTTCTAGTGAGATGTTAGAGAGAGAATGAGATGAGAGAAGTGGGAGCCTTGTATGTGAAAACTTGTGAAAGGTTAGATTGCAAATGAAGGTCTAACCCTTTCCCATGGGTGGGAAAGGGTATATATAGTTACAATGAAAACGCCCCTTGAAACGGGCTGTAGAGCGGGCTGACAGTGGGTAAGAGACCCGACCCGACTCCACAAATACTAACTAATACTACTCTACATACTAACTAATATGATAATTACTACGAGCTACAATATGCAAAACTATACTCGGGGTGACCGAGTCTTCATATGAATAATCGTATTCCTAACAATCTCCCCCTAAGGGAGGTCACCTCGGAAAATAAATGTTGAGTCATAGCATTCAAGTCTTTGATGACATCTTTGTAGCTCGTAGCCTTTAGATTCTTCGTTGTTGAGATCTTTGTGCATTAAGTGGTAGACTCTAGATGACACCTTCAATGTGATGGATGATCTTTGGAAATAGCTTCGACTTCATCATCCATATGAGTGTTTGAGGGTCATCTTTGAGTAGTAACGTCTCCATGTGATATGAACTTCTTTGTGTTGGCATGCTCACACTTTTCAGGATCATGATCTTCTTCATCAAAGTTGAGGAAGCACGGTTGAAGCCCATTCGATGATCATGATATCTTTGAGTTATGAAGTTGAAGTGTGAGCATGTGTTGATGAATCAGCATCTTTTCAGCAATCAACCGCAACCGTTAGAAATTCCTGCAAGTAGACAGTTAGCAACAAATCATCCGGTGCTTATAGGTTCGGAATTAGAGATTGTCAACAGCATAGTGTGAAGACTCCTTCTAACCCTTACCAAGACCGTTCCCAATTGGCAAACCCTGAAAGGATTTACACGAACTACCTAAGTAGATCAACGATTGGGTGAGTCGCTGGAGATCACTCCACGATTGTAGACCGTTAGTAACCGTCGCGACCACTAAGCGTAATCCACAAGGAATTACCTAAGTGACCTGCTTTCAGGGTTGCTTGATGTTGACCTTGGCAGGAATTTCCATTCAATCACTGGGAGTTACTAAAGCAACATCCCTCATAAATGTTCTGGCAGATTGCTCAGATCTGCGTAGGACTCATAAGTTTACCACTGGTGTCCTTAATGTTGAACAGCCAGGGTAGAAGTAGCACGTGTTCCTATGAGATCTTTTTATGCATCTCGAGGCTCTAGACTCAATAAGTGCATTTGGTTTTCCTATGCGGAGATTAGGGAGAGGTCTCCTGCTTCAATATCAACTATCTCTAAGAGATAAGTCGATAGATTACACCGGTTCCCCGTGAGAATGAAACAAGTTCTTTTAAGAGAACTTGAGTGGCTAGAAAGTTTAGTGCAGTGCGTCACTGGGTCCATGACGTCTTGTCTTCAATACCAATGTCGCCTTAGCAACAATCAGTAGATTATGAATTGAACCCGGTTTCTGCCCTAAGGTTGAATAATTGGAGGGCTATTTCTTTTCACCCTTTCTTATTTCATTTCTTTTTAATTCTTCAACCCCTTCTTTCTCCATTCTCACATTTCTCCTTTTTTCATGATCATACCTACGGAATTCTAAATACTATCTATTTGGTATTGTCCATGGGTAGATCCCTCCGGCTCTGGCGGATCATAGGACGGTTTTCCTAGCCTTAGCCACCTTATAACTCCATGACTGTCCTAACTTGCCATTTGTCAAATCATTGAAAATTCTCTCAATGTGTTTATGATTGAGAAACACATTTTGTTAACACATTGAGAGTTTTGTCATTTTCAAATGCTCCCCTTAACATGTGCTCATATGTATTGATTTGAAAATTTGCACATGTCGGGAAGATTTGCACTTTTTGAATTGATCTACCTTAAGTGATCATGATCGGGCATTCGAGACACGCTTACATCACTAGATAAACTAGCTTGAAGTTATTACCCGGCCCGATCAGGTTCACCCAAGGTTTCTCGAAACAGTACATTCTACTTAAACTAGTCCTCTTCGAGACACGCTTACATCACTGGTTGAACCAGCTTGAAGTTATTACCCATCCAGGACTAGTCCTTTCGATTCAGGACATTTGTGTTTCGTCAATTCATGAGTCAAGACTGAGATGCACTTATAAGAGATGCAAGGATCCTTTTTCACAAATCATATGCTCCCCCTCAATATGTGCATTGATATACCAAAAAAAAATTTAGCACATAGGGAAGGGCATATATTTGGGTTTGGGTTCAAAACATCACATTTTAATCAGTTTTTCATATTTAAATCACATCTTCTCTCCCGATCAAAAATTTCAAACCAATTGAGATTTGTGATCCCAAGTGATTTAAATAAGTTTAAAGATTTTGGGAGAAAGATGTGACATATTTTAAGAATGACTGATTTTGAGACAACATTTAAGCTCCCCCTCAAAAATTGAGGGAGTATGTTATGTGTTAGAGATGATGAGTTTATAAATGATTTTGAGTTTAGCGAGAAACTCATGAAAAATTCATATACTAACACATAACAATTGAACTTAATCCACTTGAAGTTATGCACAAAGATCATTGTTTTGATGATGTATAGTTTTTTGAAATCATTCTCCCCCTCAATCTATGACACATTTTAAGATTAAACATTTTGCATGAAGTATTAATATTATAGCATTGATTGAGTGGTAAATTTAAACAACACGTCAGGTTTGTTTGATCTTTAAAAACCATGGTACCACCAAGTTTGGAGCAAATACTTTCCCGAAGAATCTTAGAAGGAAAAGTATTTGAGATGCAAAGAAGACTTCTCTTCTTTTACCAGAAATAATGCACTTAAGCGTACATCAGATCAGAAAGGCACGAATATAAAGTAATTCATGCCTTTGTAAGGAACAGTCGTCTTTTTGGCGACGAACTTTCCCCAATACTAAGACTGGGTTGCTATCTGAAGTAATAGCAAACCATGTGTAGAAAGAATAATTTTAGGAACGACATGTTTTAGACAAGAAAACTTTATTAGAAACCGAAAAACTCTTGCTCAAGCATATGTATGATTCCGTGTTATTATTGAATGACATTTCTAGAAACGTACATAATATTGATTACACAAGAGACATGTCGTGAGAGGAATATTTTTGAATTTTCAGATTTTTATGGATTTTATAAGTTTTATATTTTTTTTCTATTTTTCTTTTTGTTTTAATACTATATACAAAGGATATATGAAACAACCCCTTTACTCCTCATGATCTTCCTGAAGACTTATGAGATCCTCAGGAGTGAGACTCTTCATACCAAGGCGAGGGAGGATAAATTGAAATCGATCCCTAGAAAGTGCTTTGGTAAAGATATCAGCAAGCTGGAACTCAGTCCTCACAAAGTAAAGTTCCACAATTCCTTTCTCAACTTGCTCCCTGATGAAGTGATGTCGAATATCGATGTGCTTAGTTCTTGAATGCTGGACATTGTTGCAGCAAAGCGCAATTGCACTTTTGTTGTCACAATACATAGGAATCTTGTTGCACACGAAGCCATAGTCCGAAAGTTGAGACCTCATCCATAGAATCTGAGCACAGCACGAGGACATGGCAATGTATTCAGCCTCTGTGGAGGATATTGAAGTACTCATTTGTTTCTTTGAAGACCAACTAACTAGCTTGTTTCCCAAGAACTGAGCACCCCCAGATGTACTTCGATGAGTATCCTGACATCCCGCATGGTCAGCATCCGAATAGGCAGTGAGGGCCATTGAGGTATCCTTAGGGTACCATAGGCCCAAGTGGATTGTTCCTTTAAGTTACCGAAAGACCCTCTTGACAGCTTCCAGGTGTTTCTTGGTAGGTTTGGATTGATACCGAGCACACATGCAGACTGCAAAAAGAAGATCCGGTCGACTAGCAGTAAGATACATTAAGGAACCAATCATGCTTCGATACTTGGTTTGTTCAACAGGGATTTCGACATTATCTTCATCAAGTTTGGATCATTCCATCATAGGAGTATCAACCGCATCGCATGAATCAAATCCAAATTTCTTCAAAATTTCATTAGCATACTTGGATTGATTGATGAAGATCCCATTGGGATTCTGAGATATTTGCAAGCCTAGAAAGAAGGACATTTGACCCATCATGGACATCTGGAATTCAGAACTCATCTCCTGGGAGAATCGATCACACTCCTTGGGATCAGAGGAGGCAAATATTATATCATCAACGTATATCTGCACATGAAGAAAGGTTTTGCCCGTCTTTCTGGTAAAGAGTGTAGGATCAACAGCACCTTTGGATAATTCGTTGGCAAGAAGGAATTTTGACAAAGTGTCATACCACGCCCTGGGAGCTTGTTTAAGACCATAAAGGGCCTTCTTCAACCGATACACATGGTTAGGGCGTTCAGGATCCACAAATCCTTCAGGTTGACTTACATACACCACTTCTTTAAGATCGCCATTTAAGAACGCGGTCTTGACATCCATCTGATACACCACCATATTTTGACTAGCGGCATTTGCTAGAAATATTCTTATGGCTTCAATTCTAGCAACAGGTGCGAAGGATTCTTCGAAGTCAATACCTTCTTCTTGACGATATCCTTTTGCCACAAGTCTTGCCTTGTTCTTTAATACATCCCCATGCTCATCAAGCTTCACTTTAAATATCCATTTGAGAGCAATTATCATAGCACACTCAGGAGGTGGCACTAATTCCCACACGTCAAGTCGATCAAACTCATGGATTTCATCCACCATAGCAGTGAACCATGAATGTTTAGACATTGCATCCTTGACATCTTTAGGCTCAACTTTAGAAAGGACAGAATTGAAGAAACACCACAAAGCGTCGGTAGCAAATTGCTTACGAGTTGACACCGGACGTGAGGGGTTTCCAATAATGTTGTCAATTGGGTGGTCATTTGTCCATTTCCTAAGGTGTTCATGAGGTTGAGAGTAGGGAACTGAGGTAGCCGTGTTTGATTCATTTGAGGATGTAGCATCATTTGATGGTTCAGGTGCAAAGATGTTAACAAATGGCTCATTGTCAGGTGGAGCGAAGGGATTCTCACTAAGAGAGTTATTTACAGCTGCAACTCGTTGTATAGATGAGGATTGACCATTAGATGTAGTGATTGAATGACTGATGGTGGGAGCTTCAGGATCCCATGATAACGAGGTGGATGGACCAGAATTATCAATTGGGACATTAGCTGCCACAGCTGGTTGTGGAATGACAGTGACTTCTGGAGCATCAACATTTTGAGGTTCAAAGTATTCATCAAACATGGGGTCAAATAGCTTTTTCCAATCATCACTTGTAGGAGGTACGAAGGGAGTAGCAGGGGTGGAATTCTGTACAAGCCTGGAGCTTATAGGTCCAGGAGATAAGAGGTTAGGTACGGGTCCAGAACTTGATTGTCCAGGAACCAGTTGCTCTGTCAGCTCATCGAACGTGACGTGGATTGTTTCCATTATGTCTCTGGTACGTTTGTTGTAGATTCGGTATCCCTTTCATTCTGGAGCATAGCCAACAAAGAAACCAATGTCAGCCTTGGCCTTGAGTTTCCCCAGGTCTTCACTGTCATTTGTTGGATAGCACAATGCACCAAATACACGAAGAAACGAAAGATCCGGTTTTCTGCCATGGACCAATTCATATGGAGTCTTGCAGTGGAGAGGATGTATCAAGGATCTATTCTGTGTATAACATGCTGTAGCAATTGCCTCAGCCCAAAGAAACATAGGGGCTTTGGAGAAGATGAGCATAGTTCTTGCAGCTTCAACTAATGTGCGGTTGCGTCTTTCAACAACTCCATTTTGTTGAGGAGTTCGTGGAATGCTCTTTTGATGACTAATTCCGACACCTTCATAAAATTGAGTAAGTTGTTTGTTCACAAACTCCGTTCCATTATCAGTTCGAATGAATCTAACTGTTTTGTTAAGACGAACTTGCAACATTTTGATGAGTTTGATGATGGTTTCCGGAGTTTCGTCTTTTGATCGTAGAAACTTTACCCACGTGAATCGAGAGAAATCATCAACAATAACCAGCACATATTTCTTTCCATTGATACTTTGAATCCTCATTGGTCCACAGAGATCCATGTGGAGGGTGTGTAGGACTTCCATGATGGAGTTGACTGTCTTGGGTTTATGTGTGTGCTTTTTGCTTTTGCCCAATTGACATGCGGAACACAAGTGGTCTTTTTCATACTTCAGTCGGGGCAAGCCTCAAACAAGATCTTTACGTGTAAGTTCATTGATGGTACCGAAGTTCAAGTGGTTTAAACGACGATGCCACAACCATGATTTGTTCTTGGAGGCTTTAGAAAGCAAGCAAATTGGTGAGGACCGTAACATGTCTTCGATAGAGATGGTATAAAGATTAGTGCCCCAACTCCCCTTGAGTAGATCAACCCCATCTAATTCTCTAACAAAACAGGTGTGTTTTCTGAAAGCAACTTCAAGATCAGAGTCACAGAATTGACCAACAGAAAATAGATTGTGCCCAAGTCCTTCCACGTAGTAAACTCTGGATATCACACTGTCTCCAAAGACGTAATCTCCATAACCCATTATAGATCCAAAATGGTCATTTCCAAATCTAACCGTACCAATAAACTTTTCCATGAAATTCTTGAGCCGCGAGCGATCTCCAGTCATATGTTTTGAGCAGCCTGAGTCCAAATACCAAAGGACGATTTGTACGACCTGCATTTGAAACCAAACAATCGTGGATAACTGAAAAATCTGGAGCCCCACAACCAGTTGGGGTCCGTTTGGTTAGCACACACAAATATTGGATTATCATATGTCACATATATCTCACTGGAACTTTCACATTTTGATGCACTAGAATTGGGAGTGGTAGTAAGTTCTTCTATTGGGAACAGTCTACCAATAGGTCTCCACTTCTTAATAGGCACAACTTTGGAATTAGTGATCCTAGTCATTGGGCACTTTTTTCTTAGAGTGAATTTCCTTCCAGTAGGTCTCCATTGATAACCAACATTAGTGAACACTTTTCCTGTTTTACTCCATACTTGTTTTACCGGTTTAACACACAAGACATTCACAACTGGAGATTTCATAGTGGATTTAAGAAAGGACACAACGCAAGCATCATGATTACCATAAAATAAGCATTTGTTACAAGTCTTACAAATAGCACCAGAATTCGAATTAATTACATCATTGTTAACACAAATGTTTAAATCAACTCGATTCCTTTCATTAAGCATAACTTTATTGTTCCTAGATGATTCTTCTACTTCCTTCATAAGTGTACTCTTAGCGGGCAAGGTCCTATCCTTCTTTGTATTGCACCTAGGCTGTGACTTGCTAGCATTAGATACACCTTTTACTCCTGTAGAAGCAATGACGGGAACATTAGTATGATTAGTTGCTACTTGTTTACCGGTGATCATGATGGTGGATTGTAACATGGTTTGGGGATGATCTAATGTAGCATGTTTGTTGCCACTTTTAGAGTGTGATGCAAATGACCTTTCCGACTTGTTATCATTCTTGGGGCATGATCCTATGGCATATTCTAATAGTTCCTGGGCTCTATTAGTGAGGAAGCAAGCACCAATAACAATATCATCATTAGGTTTAGATATTATCTCATCTTCAAAGGTTTCTCTAAGCATGGCCAGACAGTCCTTAAGATTCTTAAGGTAGTTGTTGTGAACTAACTTATTGTTCCTAAGGGGAAGAGAGACATTAATAGCATCACATGCATATTTCTTACAAGCATGTACATTGGAAATTGCATGATCACATGAAACGACGGGAATTTTACCCTTCACCATAGTCTTTAGATTCTCAATTTCATTTAACAAAGAAGTGACTCTTTCGTTGTTTTGGTCACGTGTTATTTTAATGGACTCAAACAATTCTTTGTAACGTTGTTTAGCGTTTGACATTTCAGCACGAAGCCACTCATTTTCATGTTGTAATTCATTGATCATGCCCTGTTTCTGAAAGTTTTGAGAATCAATAGACTTCTGGTAATTGGTATTGGTCACATCGCTTTTGGTCAATTTTAATTGTGCAATTTGGGCCCTCAACTTCCGAATCGTGTTTGAGTGAGCTTGAATTACATCATCCTTTTTGGCTAATTCAAAACATGTATCAAATTCAGGAGCATCCGAAGATGTCTTGGCATTTGATACTTTTACGTTTTCTTTCAGATGTTGGTATTTTAGTTGCAAGTTAAAATTATCAACTTCAAGTTTTGAAAAGCTCCTGACCATGTTGTCATGGTCGTCGTTTTGAATTTTGTAGTTTAGTTGGTAATTCTCCCCCTCAAGCTCAATCACACGATTCTGAAATACATTTAAAGTAATGGACATTTCATGAAATTGCTTAGCAGATAAGGCAGAGCCAGTAACAGTGTAAAAGACATCTTGTGCAATGCAATTAGCAATCAAATCCTCATTCATGATGAGGATGTTTTTTCTGTCAATTTCACTGTATTTGAGATCGATTGCCAATTGTTTACCCTCATTTTCTACTTCTTTAAAAACCTTTTTCATTTGATTCACATCATTATTGATGGTAGTTTTAAGGCCTTCAAAATGTTCTTTAAGAAGATCGAAAAATGGCATAACTTCAGTAAGATAACACTGCTTTCTTTGCTCAAAACCCCTTTCCCCTTCTGTAATCCCTGTTGGTGTAATTCTAGTTTTGCATGTTTTTTCAAAATCCTTAAACAATTGGCCTAGAACATATAACGCAATTAGGGTATTACACTGTGTGGGTAGGGTATATGGCACCAGATGTTGGGGTGTGTGCAAGGGATAGATGGTTGGGTCTGCAATCCTAAAGATGGTATGAGTATTACCAATGATTCTTTCAGCTTTCATTTTTTCCATGTCAATATTCCAGAACACTTTTTCAGGAAGGATTTTCTTTTGAGGGACAAAAATAGCTGAGTGATTGTCATTTGTATAATCATGGTGAAACACAATATTTTTAGCAACACATAGTGGATCCTTAAGACGCTCAACAAGTTTTTCCCTAGTTCTATCCTCAGCCTCATCAATCTCATCATATGATTTCACATCAGGGGGGGGGGGCATGGTTGGGGTCAAGCATAGTGTGTGCATCATATAGCGCAGGTTGAGCACCTATACCAATTCTAAGAAATTTAGCTTTAGTCTTAGAGGTATCACGTTCACTAAATTCATCTCTTAGTTTCCTATGTTTTTCCATCATTTGAGCAGATTGAATGGTTTGACCTTGCATGTACAACTTATCTTCCAATTTGTTTGTCAACGTTTTGAGTTTTGAAAAATCATGTAGAAGTTTGGTTTCCTTTTCTTGGTAGTCGAGTTTGATTGAAGTCAACCCCTTTTGAATTTCCTGTCTTTGTTTGACAGTCTGATCCAATTGTTTTTTTAAAAGAAACTAACTCCTTTTTCAATGTTTCTTATTTGGCATTGTTTTCAGTTATGTAAGCACGCAATTGCCATTCCATTTTCTGCTCACGTTCATTAAGTTCAAATTTAGCATGCTGCTCATATAAGGCCACCTGATCCTTAAGGATGTTAACTCTAGTGATCAAGGAGTCATCAGGGTTGTATATAGTGTGCTCATGTAACTCAAGTTCTCTAGCGTCAACCGACGGCATGTCACTTAGTACAACTTTCATAACATTGTCATTCACATACCGTTCATATGGGATATTATTGGTATTTCCCATATTAGTGATATCTGTGTTATCAATGTTCGTGGGTTGTACCGAGTCACATGCCCCCTGTGGATTGATAGAGCAGTTCAGATTAGAATTTAGTGGCTTTGGTACCTCAGAAATAGCAGAAGTGATGGAGGAGCCAGACAGCTGTGGAGATGATGCAGCGACTGACAGATTAGCCATGAAGATAGTTTGAGCTATGGGTTCTTCATCAAAATCCGAATCAAAAGCATCACAGTCTTCAACTTGGAAGATGTTCGGATCATTGAGTGCCATGTCCAGAATAGGTTGATCATCCACATCAGCATCAAACGTATTCTTGTCATCACCAGCTAGAAAGAGCAAAGCTTCTTCATCCAGAGCAGTACCATTCTCTTGCGCCTGCATAAGCAACATCTTATCCTTGAAGTACTCTGAGTTTGGAGGACGCTTTGGAAGAGTGCAATTCCTAGCAATATGGCCCAGCCCTCCACAGTTATAGCACTTAGGCTGCCTAGCTTGCACTTGAAGCGCATTCCCGACTCTATACTGCCCATTATCTCTACCAGCATTTCTTTGATTGACATTTTGTCTTCCTTGCACATTCTGCACCACCACTCTTCCATCTTCAATGACTGCCTGATTACGTGGGTTAGACGAAGTCCTGAGTTGGTTGTTAGTTGGTGGAAGTACAGCTCTGAACTGTTGGACTAATAAGGAGACTTGGTTGGAGAGGTTATCAATCATCATGTCGGTATGAGAATATCCAGAGTCAGGATGGGTGTTTAAGGCAGTTGGTGAGGGAGTTGATGATTGTCCATTAGTTGAGGTAGACCTGGATGAAGGTGGTTGAAATTGATCATTTGAAGACTGAGTAAGTTGTTGAACATTGGACACAAAGGCAAGGGACTCATTAGTTGTTGTAGGACTGAGCTTTTCTCATTACCCGATCATAAGCTGCATGTTTCTCATGTTGTTGGAGATATGCATAAAGTTGTTCATGATTAGTATGCCTGAGACCTTTGTTGAGCTTGACAGCTGTAACAAACCTATCCCATTCAGGTGCCATGTTATTCACGAATTTTGAATTGAGCTGAATGTTAGGCATAATCATCTTGATGGCTCTCATGTCATTGACAAGCTTGTGAAATCTGACGTAGTAGTCAGTGATACTTTCACCAGGATTCATTTTGAAGTGCTCGAATTCATCATATAACTGAGACTCCCTATCTTCTTTAGTTAACTCAGATCCTGCAAGAAGCATCTTCACATTATCCCAAACTGCTTTCGCATCGGTGTTAAAGTTGATGAGTTTGTAGACATCTTTAGGAAGTCCTTGAATGACAATATTCGAAGCTCTGATGTCAGCATCATAGCGTTTCTTTTCTTCATCAGAAAGATCATCATAGATGCGAGGTCTTTCTGGACCAACTGCCGCAGGATTGTCATCAGTAGCTGCTATAGTGTCTCTAGTTGTCCCCATGATGAAAGGTCCATTATCAATGGATTTCAGGATGTTCACACCATTTTCCTTACCCAGGCAGTATAGACGAATCCTTTGTACCCATGATTCGTAGTCGGTCCTGTCCAGCATAGGAGGACGAGTATCCGATCCTGCTGCCTGAATGTCATCCGATGCAGTGCTTGCCATGCTGTGAAGACTGAGTAGTTACACGTATCAAGCAGTTAAACACACGTGATATTCGTGTTTTGTTGCAACAAGTCGAATTACAATCACTTCTCAGAAAAACAAGTCAAATCGTAAGATTAAACTCACAACGTAAAGTTATTATTGAAATAAGAAGTCAAGTTGTAGGAATAGTCTCACAACGTCAAGTTACTGAAGGAGTAGATGAAACAACTTAAGCCGCTACAGCTCACAAACTTCACAAATGTTAACACGCTAAGATAATCACAACTCGCTAAGGCTTAAGCTCGCTACAAGTACCAAGTCGCTGAAAATAACTCAACTTGCCACAATCCTGCACTAACACGCTAGACAAGAATCAACTCGCTGATTAACAACTCGCTATTACCAAAACCTGACAACTCGCTACTGTCAACACGCTAACAGACAACACGCTAAGTATAAAACTCGCCGATGGACAAGTCGCTAATCTGACAAACCGCTGACTGCTCAACTCGCTAAAATCAACTCGCTGAAGCCTCAACTCGCTATCAGGCAAAACGCTAACAAATCGACTTGCAACTAATCAACTCGCTGGATATCAACTCGCTATAGATCAACTCACTAGATGTCAACTCGCTAATACACAACTCGCTAATGAACAACTCGCCAGATCCACAAAACTCCAAAATCTGACAACTCGCTAATAATGAGACAAAATTGTCCCTTTCGTAGCGATTTGTCCGTATGTCCCAAAATGGTAAAGAGCCAAATCTCTAATCTCAACTCGCTACACACAACTGCCAACTCTCTACCAAGAGATACCAACTCGCTGGCAAGAAAAGGTACTCGAAATGCCACCAATGTCCACCGAAGTGATGAAATGACTAAACCAAGGTTACAACAAGGTGTCTACACAACTAATAAACAAGAAAGTACAAGAAGAATGTCGAGATAAACACCTACCAAGATCAAATTCGAGTGAAAACCACTAGAATAAGTTGAACCACCCACAAACCACAAACCATACTATAAATTCGAGCAAACCATGAATCCTAGGATAGAACCATGGCTCTTGATACCAATTGTAATGAACTCTAACGTAATAACATGGATGGTTATGTGATTTAGAATGATTAGAGATGTAATTTCTAGTGAGATGTTAGAGAGAGAATGAGATGAGAGAAGTGAGAGCCTTGTATGTGAAAACTTGTGAAAGGTTAGATTGCAAATGAAGGTCCAACCCTTTCCCATGGGTGGGAAAGGGTATATATAGTTACAATGAAAACGCCCCTTGAAACGGGCTGTAGAGCGGGCTAACAGTGGGTAAGAGACCCGACCCGACTCCACAAATACTAACTAATACTACTCTACATACTAACTAATATGATAATTACTACGAGCTACAATATGCTAAACTATACTCGGGGTGACCGAGTCTTCATATGAATAATCGTATTCCTAAAATCTAGGCAATCTGAGGAGTAATTTGGCGGCGACTTGACGGTGTCACGACCCAAAAGGTGACGCCGTCAGATTGTAAATTCTATATATAGTTTTGGATTTTTCATTCATTAGAGAGGAACTTTTGTGCCAAAAACCGTAAGTCGAATTTCAGACATTTTTAAGGGTTTCATACCCTTGTTTCATCCGTGTTTAATTGAAGACAAGCTATCCTTTAATCATTCAATATGTCTATGTGTTGTTTGATTATTTCTAATTCTTGTCATTCTATTAACATGTTAGCTTAGGTTTATTTGTGTTTACTTAGATCTAATGCAACCTAGTTGTTGATTATTGATTATTGGTTTGTCATTGATTGTTGTGGGTGATTGATTTTAGCGTTAGGCTTAAGAAAATTGGCTAATCTCTTATACGGTAACTTGCTTGAATGTCTTAAGAAACATAATCGGATGTGTACTATGGTTTCATTGGTTGTATTAAATGCATAAGTAACTATTAATGAGGCCATAATAGGATACTAAACGTGTCGTCATAGGAAGAGATAGAAGCTTATAGAGTTGGGAAAAATCGTACACGGCCCCACGAGTGGTATTAAGGAATGCAACCCTTCATCCATGCAATTGTGACAAATCAACTAATCAATAAAGATAACTAGGGAGTAGTGAAATCTAAGTAAATACGCTTTTCTCCATATAAGAAGTTCCTACCAATTTATTTTCTTTTTATTTTATTTTTACTGTTTAAGTAGTTATTTGGGTTAGTTGGCTAGCAACTAATTCCACCTACTCTTCCAATACCATAGAATTTTACTTGCTTTGCATAAAACATAAAAATACAAAAAAATCATCCCTCACCTTTATACCTAGTTAGATTAGTTTCAATCCTAACAAACACTATTCCCTTTGGAAAACGATCAATCCCCTGGTACTTGCCACTCACTATACTACATCGGTCAGGTACACTGCCTGGTGGGGATTGCAAGCTTCTCAAGATCCCTTGAGAAGTAAAACCTTTTGCAAGGTTGCAAAACCACGCATCAACTTTTTGGCGCCGTTGCCGGGGAATAGTTATTACTTAGGTTGAAATTTATTTTCATTAGGTCTACTCACTAGATTCCTTTCTAGTGAGATTTTTATTTTATTTTTATAGGATTTCTTTAGTGATGCGTGGGATTGCGCCCTCACAAAAGGTTTTACCTCTCAAGGGATCTCAAGAGGCTTGCAATCCCCACCAGGCAGTGTACCTAACCGATGTAGTATAGTATAGTGGCAAGTACCGGGGGATTGATCGTTCAACTAAAAGAATAGTATTCATTAGGATTGAAATTAATCTAACTAGGTCTAGAGGTGAGGGATGATTCTTTTTGTATTTTTGTATTTTATGAAAAGCAAGTAAAAATCTCAGGTTTAGGAAGAAGGGGCAGAATTAGTTGCTAATCAACTAACCCAAAGGCTACTATTTAAATTAGTGTGTAGGAAAATAAACTAGGATTCTACAAGGGAAGTGAAGCATGTCTACCTATGATGTATTACTCGTTGCTAGCTATCCAATTCTACCTATTGAATGTTAACCTTGTTTTAATTGACGGGTTGTATTTCTTAATACCATTCGTGGGGCCGTGTACGATCTTCCCCAACTCTATAAGCTTCTACCTCTTCCTATGTCGAGCCGACTACTAGCTCCTAACATGGCCTCTTTAGTAGTTACTTATGCATTAAATACAACCAATTAATCGTAGTATACATCCGATCATGTTCCTTAAGACGTTCAAGCAAGTTACCAATAGGAAGTCTGCCAGTTTTCTTAAGCTTCACATCAATAAACATTCAATCAAAACAAGAAACAATAGGAACCAAGAATTATAAACTAAATCAAATAGACCTATTGAAGTGTCACGCCTTAACTGATGAAGATAGACACAAACATCAACAAGAAATCAATAAGATCTAATCAATTATATACAAGTTTCACGCAATCATAAGTAGACACAAGGTGAATTAGCAATGCATAATCAATGAAGAGCAATCAATAATAATCATAATCGAAGACATAACATAAGATTGAATCAATAAACAAACCATTACAAGATGTTTATGGAGTGATTAAGACCCTTTAAGTTGCTGGAAAAACACCTACCCTAACCCTAAATTCGGACCTAGGGTTTGGGGCTTACAAATAATGAAGTTATAAGGTTATATTTATAGGTACATTTCAGCCCAGCCCGTCTTGATGGCGTCCGCCCATACCTTGACATTGTCAAGACCAAACTTTCTTCACCAAATTGTAGATCTCTTCGTCCTCTTCGCGTGGGCTTTTGAATCACCTAAATCCGAGTTCGTATGCAAAAGTTATGGCCAAAACAATAACAGCTACCGCGCGTGCAAGTTGTGACAGTTAACACGTGATGGCATACCTCCATTAACATGTGACGGCGTCAGAATTACACTAGATGGCCATCTGGTATTAACTTGGCACCGTCACGTTACAAGTTTTTTGGGCCATCACCTTGTAAATTACACGTGACGGCCTAGGCGTCCCAAAGGGTGACGCCGTCACTCTTTAATCCCAAAAATCTTTCTGGCGCGTCTCGTGTAAACTTCATATCCACCTTTTTGCCAAAGCGTGATGCCGTCACATGTAATACGTGATGCCATCATGTACAAATTCCAGCTTGATTTGGAGACTTTGCCGTTTTCTTCACTTTTCGCTCCAAAAACGTCCAAAATGCTTCCTTTTCCAGATTTCTCCTCCAAAGTACCTAAAATGACAAAAGGAACGATTTAGGGCAATATTTGATCAAATAATCTTGACTTTGGGCTTAAATGACCCCCTAAAAGCGGTACACTTTTCGCTTCATCATTTAGTCTATCTTATTTGTTGATCCCAGTTGAGCAAACGATCTAATATAGAAGTTGACTTAAAATAAACACTTAAGCTTGAATGCGGAATGTAAAAGCTTAACTTAAGAAGAACAATTCACTATCAACACTTCAATATTTTTAATACGAGCACTCGACAATGCTAGGGTTTTACAACCTTGAAGTGTAAACGAAAACTAAAACAATGCATACGTAATCTAACCCTAGGATCCTCCTTTTATAGACCAAGGAATCCTACTAGGTTTACAATACCTTTCTACACAAGATAAGAATATTCTAGTCGTATAAGATATACACACAATCTATTCTATAATTATCTACTACGAATACATGCTTATCACTTCAGCAGTAGTTTCCTTCAGCAGTATTTTCCTTAGCAGCACTTTGTCATCAGTAGCAGAATCATTTATACTAGCAGCAGTTTCATAGCAGCAGTTTCACTCAGCAGCAGAACTCAAAACCCAACAATCCTCCCCTAAACTTAATATTTATTTCTAAATCATTAAGTTTCTTCAAAGCTCATCTAAACACCAGGAGGATGCTTCCAAACACTCAATTCTTGAGATGTCTGTTGATCAAGTATTTTCTTATACTTTGACAGCAAATTGAATGCCTGATCAGCAGTATCATAATCTTTCTGCAAGTTGAGTAATCCAGCACCATTAACCATCTGATTGACAGTATTCCAGTATCTTACCACTGGATAATCCTTTTCAGCTAGCATATACAAAGTAATTGGTCCAATTTCCAGCATATGAACTCCAGAATCTTAAAAGAGTCTCCATTTTCTTACTTTGTATTGTACTATCTCTGTCCACTCAGAATCATCCATTGAAGGTTCATACATAAGTTTTAGAGCTCTCCACAGAACATTATCAGACATAGTTATGATATGATCAGTTTGATCTTTCTCATACTTTTTACCATCAAACTTCTCAGCTCCAAACTTAGCTTTGTACAACTTCCACAAATCATCAACATCCTCTCTATCAAAGTAGTATAGCATCTGTTGAAATCTAAGAAACCTGTGAGTCTTTCCATCAGATCTCTCAACATCATGAAATGCTCCAATGTTAGTATCATATCCTGTAGTTACTTTGATAATAGGATATTTGATTCCTATTGGTATGGCATCAACTACATCAGGATCTTCCATCTTGCCAACCATAGTGTAAACCTTCAATTGTTCTTTTAAATGCTCAGGAGGAATATGATCACAATCATTCTTGAACTCATCTCCTTCTGGCTTAGAACTGCTTTCTTCCCCTATTTTCCTCTTCTTCTTTGCAAATGATTTATGCACCACACCTTTTCTTTTACCACTTTGCACAGAAGAAGTAGTCTTAACTGCATCATCAAGCTTCTTAATAATATCTGTTTCTTGAACATGCTCTACTTCAGCCACTTTTTCAGGTACCAACTTTTTATTTATCTGAGCAATATATTCTAAATCTTCAGCACAACCCATAGGATAGAAGGTATTTGTTTGTCTCTTAGCCACTTGATACAAGTCATAAACCTCTTTATCAGACTTAGGTTTTAACTGCACCAATTTCCATCCCTTCATATTCTTGAGGTATCTTTCTTGCTCTTTTCTTTGTTGCAATGGAGTTGGACCTCTAAGTACCTTTTTCTTCTTTCTAGTAGCAGCATCTTCTTTCTTTTTCTTTGCAGTGAACTCCCTTATCCAAGATCTCACATCAAAAGTTGGAGCTTCATTATCCTTAATCTTGATCATCTTGTTGAGTTCAATATCTGCCTCTATTCTTATCTTCTCATCAACCCATTCCTCATACCTCCTTAAATCTTCTCTCTCCTTTTCAATCCTTTCCTTTTCCTTCTGAGCTAGCTGTTGTTCTTCTTGATCAATCATCTCTTGTTCTCTCAAAGCAGCAGCTGAGTCATGTTTAACTTGTAATTCCTTAGGCCACATATGAAAAGGTATTACAGAGTAGTCAAATCCTTTATGCATCCATTGAGGTTCTGCAACTTGCTTGCCCTTCCCTTTGTCAGTAGATGATGATACAATCTTCTTTGGTTGAGCAGCAGGTTCTCTGAATACAACTCCTTTTAGAGGTAAACTTGGTGTTGATGATGTGATTGTTGTTGTAGGTTGTTGTGGTAGTGAGATGTTGGTAGTGGTGTATGTTTTGAAGATGATTCATATGGAACTTCTACAGTCTTCTTACTTAACAAAACCATTGCTTCAGCAGCAGCATTATCACTAGACCCAGCAGCAGAGTCTTGTGCATCAGCAGAGTTCACTTTTTCACTAGCAGCAGGATCAGCAAGATCCTTAGCAGTAGAATCATGAGTAGCAGTAGAGTCATTAGTCTTGTCAGCAATAGCAGCATTTTCAAGCTCTTTCACCATTGAATCCCCCAAAGTCATCAAAGCTTCACCCATCAACCCTGTTGCCTTTACTATTTGCTCAGGCTCCAAAGTCTTGAGTTTTTCCACCACCTTTTCTTGAGAAGCAATCACCTCTTCCATTACAACCTCATTCCCTGATTGATCAGCAATCACAAAATTTTCAGCATCCTGAGGACTTTCCACATCCATATCTCCAATCACTGGAACCTCCCCTGAAACCATTACATCATTCAAAACCTGAGCACTTTCAACCTTCTTCAAATTTGCCTCCCCTGAACCCATGACATCTTCATTCCTCCCCTGTTTGGAAGCATCATCCTCTTCCAAATGAGTAGAGAGTTCAGGTGAACTAATAACTTGAGAAGTGCCCACTTTCTTTAGCCTTTTCAATGAGGTTGAAGATTTTGATTTCTTTAATTTCTTAATCTGTTTCTTCAATGTTGTAATAATCTTGCCTTGACTTTTAACAACTGTAGACAGAGTAAGAACCTTATCTTCCAAAGTAGTACACTTCAACCCCAAATTGATACAGGTAACCGTCAATTCCTTAATGAGTTGCATAGTAGTCTCATCACTTCGACCTGTGTAACCTGGTCCGAGAGGTGAATCATGGACATTGTCATCATGTACAAGATTTTCCGTCAATTCATTGGTCACTGGCCTGTCCTCATCACTTCGACCTGTGTTACCTAGTCCGAGAGGTGAATCTTGGGACATAAACTCAGTATCAAACCTAGTTTGATCAATTGAGCCCCCTATATTTTCCATTTGGCTAGGGTTACCATTCTGAGAAGTAGATTCAGAAGAATCCTTTTCTCTAGATGTTGCCTTGGTTTGCGTCTTATTTATGTTATCACTATCTGTTGGGATCATACTTTTGTATTTTAGTCAAGTCTCGGTCATTACCTTTTGTAATAGGTTGCTTAGTTATTTATTCTGCTTAGTTTATGTTACAAGGCTTATGAATGTAAGACCCATGGGCCTTAAAGCCCACGTCCAAATGAAAGAGGGAGGAAGGGAGTGTTGCCCTACTCCTCCTCCTATAAATACTAAGCTTATGTAACTCTTTTAATTGTTGGTTATTTGAATATCATAGTGAAACTATTGTTCTTACTTTTCTCTCATTTCTCATAATCAACCAATCTCTTTTCTCATCTCATTTCTATCAATATCATACTTGTGTTTACATAAATGGTGACCTAACAAGTGGTATCATTCGCCTACTAGAGTTTGAAGTGTGTTTCTTTGGGTTAACGTGGGGTTTTGGTGCTTGTTCTTCATCTTTTTGCATTTTTCTTTGTTTCTTTCACTCAAATCTTGAAGCTTGGACAAGTTTCAAGGTTGATATAGTGATTTGAAGCTTAGTTTTTGCATAAAGTTGTAATTTTTAAGGTTTTTTAAGGTTTTATAGCTTCTTTGATATTGGAAAACTAGTTTTTGGTAGCAAAATCTTCAATAGTTAGTGTTTTCTAAGTATTGGTGAAGTTATTTGATCAAAAGTACCTTATTTCTAAAGCATTTTTCTTTAAAAATTTGAGATTTTTCAAGTTTCTGACCTGTTTACGCGTAACATACGTGAACAGTACAATTCAAAAGCTGTAAACAGTACTTTTTGTCCTTTCTATGAGTAACTTTTGGTCAAAACCCTTTTCTTACGAGTAACTAAGGTCAAAACCCTGTTCTTACGAGTAACTTGGAAGTCTACGCCTTAATCCTACGCATAAGTCTGATTCCTACGAGTAAGATCCTACGCTGAAGTTACTTCCTACGCATAAGGTGCCCTTTCTACGCATAAGATCAATCCTACGCCTAAGAGTTACTCTTACGCGTAAGTTTCAGAATCTACGCTTAACTTTCATCAAAGGTCTTCTCCTTGTGTTACGGTGACTCAGTACTTCCCTAGCTTGGATAAGTTAGTGGAATACTTCGACTTCGGATATCTTTCAAGCTTGGATAAGTTTGGAAGATTTGTTTGGTTGTTTAACCTTACGCATAAGTCTAAACTTACGCATAAGCCAAAGCTTACGCGTAAAGAGAAAACTTACGCCTAAACTTATTGTTTACGCATAACTAACTCTTTACGCATAACCTAAAAGTTTACGCGTAAGATCTCAACTTACCCCAGGAATTTTTGAACTTAACCAAAGGAACGTGCATTTCAATCTTCTACAAAGATCCATTTCTACACAAGTGTTCAAAGATGTCTCAACCACCACATTACTACTTCTCTAATCCTCTGCAACAACATCAGCAGTATCAGCAACAACAATACCATCAGCAACAATCATATCAACAACCTTTTCAGTCACAATTTCATCAACAACCGTTTAATCCACAACCACAATATCTCATGATGCAACAACATCAAATCATTCCACAACAACAACCATAGCAGATGTCACAACAAAACACTCAGTTTTCCTCCAAACAACCTCACTGGTTTGACAGAATGTGTGAAGTTATTATAACTCAACAATCCCGACATGAGGCAGGATCACTTGAAACACCTCCAATGCTAACACCTGGGAACTATGTTCAATGGTCAAGTCGATTCTTACGATTTCTTGAACTAAAGAAACCTCATGGGAAATTCTTGAAGCAAGTGATACTTGAAGGACCATTTGAGTGGCCAACAAGATTTGAAATTGGTGATCCAACTGCTGATCCTCCACGCCCTCCTGGTGACAGACCTCTTCCAGAATCTCAACTCACAGAAGAACAGAAATTACATCGTGAAGCTGATGAGTATGCAATGGCTTATATACTTCAAGGTATACCAAATCCAATTTATTGAAGTGTCGATGCTCAGAAAACAGCCAAAGCTATGTGGGAACATGTTCATCTCCTTATGGAAGGCACTCAATTGAACAAAGATGATATGGAATCCAAACTCTACATGGAATACACTGACATCACAATTGAACCAGGAGAGTCACTTGAATCCTACTATCATCGTTTCACAAATGTGGTCAATGATCTGGAACATCACAAAATCACAGTACCAAGGATTGCAGTAAACTCCAAATTTGTTGGTAGTCTTGGCCCTGATTGGCATAAATATGTGACATTTGTTCGTCAAACAAAAAATCTTCATGATGCACCATATGGTTTGTTGTATGATTTTCTGAAACACCATGAACCTGAAGTGGAAAAAGATAGAGCTCTACGAGGGGGATACACACCAACACCAACACCAAATTCTTTGGCACTCGTAGCTCAATCTCCCTATGCTCCACCACCAATGTCAAATCATGCATATGTTCAAGAGCAGAACTACTTCAGTTATCCACAATCTTCTACCTCGAACCAAATGGTCCCTTATGATTCATCTCCACAGAATGCTTCTACTCAACTTGTTCCATTAAACAACAATGATGCAGTATATTACTCAAACTCCATTGACGATGACGATGATGACTTTAATACGTTGAATCAGGGACTTGCTCTTATTGCTCGTGCTTTTAGCAAATTCTCCAACAAAACAAACAACCGTCAACGTTCATCGTCTAACACAAGGAATCAAGCTGTTGTCAATGATGGAAGGGTAGAAATTCAGAATCGTAACTATGGTCGATCTGGTTCAGGAAGTTCTTCAGGAAATTATGGGAATGGTCAGAGGTTTAGTAACAATGGAGGGTTCAGGAACAACTCAGGATCTTCTCAGCAAAGGTCTGAACCAGTTGCAACTAGGAACTCCAACTCAGGGAATGCAGTGTGGTGTTATAACTGTAATGAACAAGGTCATATAGCGACAGCATGTCCCAAACCGAGAACTCGGGGAAGTAAGTTTCACAAGCAGGCATTACTCATGGCTCTTCAAGATGAAAAAGATGGACATTTCCCTGAACAGGATAACAACTTCATGGCAAATGTGAACAACGATGATGACATGGAAGATCTGGAAGCCAATGCAGTTGTGATGCTTATGGCCAACATGCAAGAACTTCAGTTTAATGATTCAGGTCCAGTGTATGACACTGACGGCTTATCTCAGGTACATGACGATAAAGCATGCCTTATACATGAAATAGTCTCACCTTCTGCTTCTGAATCAGATATGGCGCAAGTTGTTCCATCTAAATCATCTTTATCCTCTCAAACAAATGAACAAATAAGCACAGTTGTCATATTTGATGATGACACAGATGTTTCATTTGATGATCCTATTGAGAAAGATAAACATGATCATTTCGAACAACATGAACCATCATTTGATCCAGACCCTGACCTCATATTGTTATCTAAACAACTGGATGCTCTACAATTGAAAGTCATAAAATGCAACGAGAAAAACAAAGTTTTAAAAGAAACTAATGCGTCACTTGCAAGAGATGTTGAGTGTTATAAAATTCAGCTTTCAAATCAGGAAGACAAGATTAAACATACAAAAAGTTTTGAAAAAGCTTTTCAAGATTCTTACAACAAAGAACAAGATCTTCAACACAAAATGCAAGATTTAATTGAGTCAAACGGAAAGTTGATTTCGAAACTCGAAAGTGAAAAGTGTGAACTGAAAATGCAAAATGAACGTCTTCAAAGAGAACTTTCAAAAACAGAAACAGAATTGTCAAGTTGTAAAAAGGATTTTTGTGAACATAAAATATGGAAAAGGAAGTATATAGATAACTTACTTGGTGACATTGTTGATCTTGAAAAACAACTCAAAGAATTTCGTAATATTGTTTACAAACACGGGAACTCTGTCACAACAATTCAGAAATTTACTTTAAAACCGAGACCCGATAAAGGATTTGCACTTGGCGATTACAATTCAATGTTTCTTCACACGGCTTTCAAAGAAATTCCTAAAATTTAAAGTATGGACCATTTGCTTGATAATACGATTGTGCGTGCTGTTGTTTTCGATACTGAGGAAGAAGAAGAACTTGAAGACGAGAGTCAATCTAAAATGAGTTATGTTCAATATTGGACACCATATGATTATTCAAAAGCTCCTCCCATTTCTAAATCTTTTGTTACTCAAAAGGACTTACCTGAGAAACCATGGTTTGTCGAAGAGTCATATGTTTCATCTTCTAATGCGGCCCCTGTCCAAACTGTAGCACAAATAAATGGTCCTTTACCATCATCCAGTGAACTTACACCATTACTGAAAAGTTGTCGTGTCTTAAATTATTTCAAAACATTTATGGAAGACATCGAAATTTTGGAGAAAACAATTGAACGTAATTCTGAAATAAAAATTGAAACTTTTCAATCCGCTTACGAGCGAGAAAAGAGAGATATTTTTCAAAAACAAATGTTGCCAATTGTCAAACACCTCCGTCTCTGTGCTACACGTTGGGATCAGGAACTTCAAAAAGAGGTCAAAAATATGATAAACGTTTTCAACGCAACTGAAAATGACATTTTGGTTCAAAAGCAACGAAATAGAGTTTTAAAAAAATGATGCTGATCGACTCTTGGAACAAGTTCTCAATGCTGATATTTTGTCTATTATCATGAATGATCTCTATAAATCTGGTACTTCTATGCTTGTGGATGATCTTTGTATTGATAATAACTTGTTGAACGTGGAATTAGAGACACTTAAACATGAGAATGACAATCTGAGAAAAAAGAATGATGATGTGACAAAACAGTTTTCAAAAGAAATTTGTCAACTCAAACAAAGGCTTGAATGGTGTCAAGCTCAAAGTCTTGAAACGGAATTGAAACTTCAAAGTCAAAATATTTCAAACTCTTGTCAGCTTTGCAAAAACAATGAGTCTTTCAAAAGTTTGTGTCTCAAATACGAGAAAGAAATTGCGGGTTTAAAAATTGAAAACGCCGAATGGCAACAAAACCGCGATGACATCAAATATTGCAATGGTTTACTTGAGTCTGAAATTTTGGATAAAAATCACATCATCATTGATTTGAAAGAGAAAATTAAGCTACTTCAAAAAGGAAAGATGGTTGACACCACGGTGATAGCACCAGGATTGTATCAATTAGACAAAACTGCTAAAGGAAATGTTGTTCAAAACACTAATGTTGATAACTCCACTTCTACAGGACTAGTCTCCACTAATAGCTTTAGCAGACCCAAGCGTAAAAGTAAAAGGAAGAATAGGCTCTGGCAACGTAAAAGAGGATCACTAGAAGCTCAAGAAGTAGAAGATCAACTTAGGAATTTGAATAAAACTCATGTTGCATTAGATTTAGATTCTAATCTGGCAAATTGTAATCAAAATCTAAATGTAACGAATGATGAACCTTTGAATGTTTTGAATATTAATGCATCTTGTGTGTTTTGTCGTAAAAGCGTATCATCTGGTGATCATACAAAATGTATAGCTAATTCTCTTCTTAATCGTCATAAGAAACGTAGGACACGCATTCCTTCTAGGCCCACTACTGCCTCTAAGTCTATCTTAGGAAAGCCGCCTTCTACAGTTTCTAATAAAGCTAAAGTTACCCCCATAAGTGCAGAAAACAAATCTAGGAATAAGCCAACCACTAGTGAATTCACCATTAAGAAAGCAAGAACTAGTTGGAATTGGCAACGTTGGTTACAATATAGACCAGACTTTAAATGGATTCCTAAATTGTTGAATACATGTGCTTCTAACCAACAGGAACCCGCACTTTCTTTGGGTTCCACCCTTACTTCTGTTCCATCTGTGTCGTCTTCTTCTGATGCAGGTGGTACAGATTGTTCTCTGGATTGTTGATAGCAGATGCACCCGACATATGACAGGCAATCTCAAACTGTTACAAAACTTTGTCTCAAAGTTCATTGGTACTGTTAGATTCGGGAATGATCATTACTCTTTAATCATGGGATATGGTGACTATGTCAGTGGGAACATTGAAATAAGTCGTGTTTATTATGTGGAAGGCCTTGGACACAACCTTTTTTCTGTTGCTCAATTTTGTGATGGGGATCTAGAAGTTGCATTTCGTGAGAAAACTTGCTTTGTTCGTGACTTACAAGGAAACGATCTAATGTCTGGCTCACGTGGTTCTAATCTTTATACAATATCAATGTCAGATATGATTGCAACATCTCCGATATGTCTTCTCTCCAAAGCAGAATCGACTAAATCTTGGTTATGGCACAAACGTCTTTCGCACTTGAATTTCAAAACTATGACTGACCTTGCTCGTTACAAACTTGTTGATGGATTTCCAAGATTCCGTTTTACCAAAGATCACTTATGTTCAACCTGGGAACAAGGAAAAAGTACTCGGGCTCATTTTCCTTCAAAACCTGAGCACAGTACGAATCATGTTTTACAATTGCTTCATATGGATTTGTGTGGACCAATGCGTGTTCAAAGTATCAACGGTAAACGCTACATTCTTGTAATTGTGGATGATTACTCCAGATGGACTTGGGTTTATTTTCTACGAAGTAAAGATCAGGCTCCTTCAATGATCATCACCTTTCTCACTAAAATTCAAGTTCAGTTACGCAACACGGTATGAATAGTCAGAACTAACAATGGAACTGAATTTAAGAATCAGACACTTCGGTCATACTTTGAGAAAGTGGGAATTGAACATCAAACATCTATTCCTAGAAGCCCAGAACAGAATGGAGTTGTTGAAAGACACAACAGGACGTTAGTGGAAGCTGCTAGAACTATGTTGATTAATGCTCAATTACCAGATTACTTGTGGGCGGAAGCTGTTTCAACTGCATGTTATACCCAAAACCGTTGCATGATCACTAAACGCCATCGCAAAACACCTTATCAAATTGTTCACAAAAGGAAACCAAACATCGACTACTTTCATGTATTTGGAGCACTTTGTTATCCGAAAAATGATCGTGATGATTTAGGTAAACTTAAAGCAAAGGCTGACATCGGAGTGTTCGTTGGATACTGTGAAAATTCTAATGGTTTTCGGATATGGAATCGTCGAACAAGAGAAATTCAAGAAACCATTCACGCTAATTTTGATGAACTCACACAAATGGCTTCTGAGCAACACAGCTTAGGACCCGAATTCAACCGTCTTAACTCTCCGGAATCTTCGGCTGAACCATTGCCACTTAACCGCAAAGAATTGGAAACCTTGTTTGCTCCACTGTTTAATGACACAATTGAATACCGTCCTACTGAGGTCTCACCTAATTCTGCTGCTCAACCTGATAACATTCCAGTACCAGACTCACCTCAACAAACTACAACAAGTGTTGAGAGAGACGGTCCTCCAATTGCATCACCATCTACAGCAGAACAAACTATTTCTAACTCCCGCCATTCAGCTGAAGATCCCACACCACAATCAGTTCCACAACCCGCAGAGCATGATCCTGATGCGTTCTTTAACCCATTTGCACCGGCTCCTACCTTTCCTGACATAGCTGAGTCGTCTACACGCAATTTGGATCCTGCTAACATGCGAGATACTTATCAACTACACCCTTCAACACACAAATGGACTCGAGACCATCCACTAGTTCATATTATTGGCCATCCAGATGCACCTGTAATGACAAGACAACGACTACACACTGATGGAGAAACTTGTATCTATGCACTCACAGTTTGTCAAGAAGAACCAAAGAACATTAAAGAAGCAATGACTTATGACAACTGGATTGAATCTATGCAAGAGGAATTTCAGCAATTCATAAGATTAGAAGTCTGGGAATTAGTTGAAAGACCTGACAGAGTCTTTGTCATCGGGTTAAAATGGATTTGGAAGAATAAGCTAGATGCTGAAGGCACTGTCATACGTAACAAATCACGCCTGGTAGCGAAAGGATACTCTCAACTAGAAGGACTTGATTTTGCTGAATCCTTTGCTCCAGTGGCTAGACATGAAGCTGTTCAGATCTTTTTGGCCTATGCTGCACACAGGAACATGGTGGTTTACCAAATGGATGTGAAAACAGCATTTCTTAATGGAGAACTCCGTGAAGAAGTTTATGTTAGCCAACCTGAAGGCTTCGTTGATCCTGAGCGTCCTACTCATTTACTGACTCAAAAAGGCACTCTACGGACTTAAGCAAGCCCCACGGGCGTGGTATGACAAACTGTCCACTTTCTTGCTGGCCAATAAATTTTCTAAAGGATCGGTGGATCCAACACTATTTACAAAAACCTACGGGGAGGACTTACTTGTTGTTCAAATATATGTCGATGACATTATTTTTGCCTCAACAAAAAGAAGTTACTCTAATGATTTTGGAAAATTATTGAAAGATAATTTTGAAATGTCCATGATGGGTGAACTTTCGTTCTTTCTAGGACTATAAGTTCATCAATCACCCCATGGAATTTTTATAAATCAATCCAAATATGCTCTTGAAATTTTAAAGAAACATGGAATGATGACTTGTGATACTTATAATACACCAATGGGCTATACCACAAAACTAGATGCTGACTTACATGGGACTCCCGTTGACCCTACTAAATACCGAAGTATGATTGGGTCCCTCATGTATCTCACAGCTAGTAGACCTGATATAGTATTTGTTGTCTACATGTGCTCTCGCTATCAGTCCAAACCAACTGAAAAACACCTCAGTGAGGTCAAAATAATCCTTCGATACATAAAGGGAACCATTAACTTGGGAATCTAGTATCCGAAGGATTCTGGTTTTGAACTAATTGCTTTTTCAGATGCTGACCATGCAGGATGTTTAGACACACGCAAAAGTACATCTGGTGGATTACAATTTCTCGAAGACAAACTTGTGTCATGGCAATCAAAGAAGCAGGACTGCACATCACTGTCGTCTGCAGAATCTGAATATGAAGCCATGTCTACTTGTTGTGCTCAAGTCATTTGGATGAGATCACAACTTAAGGATTATGGCTACCTATTCAATAAGATTCCTATCTACTGTGATTCAAAGAGTGCAATTGCTAACTCCTGCAACACAGTACATCATTGCAAATCCAAACACATCGATCTCCGATATCACTTCATCAAAGAGCATGTGGAAAAGGGTACCGTTGAACTTTATTTTGTTGGGACTGAGTACCAATTGGCGGACTTACTTACCAAATCCTTAGCACCATCAAGGTTTGCTAGTCTTGTTCACCAAATTGGTATGCGATGTTTGACTCCAGAGGATCTGGAAAAGTTTTTAAAACACAATTGATCGTCAAACATCAAAACTATCTTTGTAAATATCTTTTCAAAAAAAAAAAATGCAAGTATATACCTTTCTTTTCAACACTAATGTTTTAAAACGTCTTTACTTATTCAAAACAAGTGTTGAGGGGGAGGAAAAGGATTTTAATAATTTTTTCACAAAAATATTAACTTTTATACTTGCATTTTACCAAAAATATTTCGTTTTATCTTAATAGGATGCATCAAAGTGTTTCGGGTTACTCACCTTGGCCAAAATAATAATTTTTTATGATTTTTAAAGGCTACGGTCTAAGGTCAAGGGGGAGTAAAATTCCATAAGTTGTTCTTGTCATAACGTGGTGTTATTAACGAAAGTTAAATGAGTTAGTGAGTTTAGGCATTAGGTGTGAAAGTAAAATGAGGTTAAGGGACCATATTTGTCAAACTATGAAACTAAAATTAATCTTGGGTCAAAACTTAGTTTGACTAGGTCATTTACTGCGCCTGCTAATACTTACACACATATTTAAGTTTTCACCTACCTTCATCAACGAACCATGATCAATTGATTAATCCGTTCATCCATCTTCTAATCTGTAAGTTGTTATACGATTTGATCATCATTACTAACGAGGGTTTTGAGTTTCACATTAATCCAACGGTTTAATTTGTGTCAATCGCTTAATTAGATCTAGGGTTGTGCGTAATCATGTACCCAGAAATTTGTGATGTTAATGGTTAAAATTGTTAGTGGGTTTTGATCCTTGGATGATATTATACATGATTCTAAACTCCAATCGTACCCAGATACACTTAATCGATCGATTTGAAATTAGGGTTCATACGAGTCAAATAGGGGTTCTTGATTCTGTGTATAATACTTGAAATTGATGATGGGGTTTGTGTTGTTATGTGCCTAGGATCATGTTATTAAGGTTTAATTGTTTCAATTACTTGAATTAATCATGAATCATCGATTTAGGGTTCGACTGCACAAAGTAGTTTTGATCTTGTGATTTTGTGGTCAATTGATGTTAAAATTTGGACCATATGATCCTTAGGATGTTACAATCACTTGCCCTAAACTTATAACAACCCAGAATCATGTTTGATTGTGTTAATGATTGTGTGTTCATGCGTTTCTACACGTAACTCATATTTTGGCATGTTTACGCATTAAAAGTGGGGTTTAAGTGTGTCAATATGAATATTGATCAGTGGTAATGTTTTGTACACTTTCAGGAATCAAACAACTCTAATAACTCAAGGTGATTTTCTGGAAAATGGCGTTTTTACGCGCAAGTTGTTCATCCTACGCGTAAGATTGAATCTTACGCGTAAGATTCGACACGTGGACAAACATTGTCTTGGATAAGACAATGTTTACGCTTAATGATAATTCTTACGCATAAGTTTTGTTCTTACGCTTAAGTCTTGAACTTACGCATAAGTCAAAACTTACGCATAAGTCAAAACCTACGCATAAGTTATATCTTACGCCTAAGGTTAATCCTTTGCGTAATCTCATTTCCTACGCCTAAGATTTTATCCTATGCGTAAGATTGAGCCTACGCATAAGATTTACCTTACGCGTAACATATAAGCTTACGCGTAGCTTTTGCTCTTACGCCTAATTTCACTTCTTACGCTTAAGTCATGTTATGCGTAGACTAATCCACTTACGCGTAAACTTGTCATATTCATGAAATTTTTCTAAGTGTTGTAAAATTTCCAAAGTGTTACTTCTTGTAATGATAAACTCATGTTGTAACTTAATTGTTATAAGTTTCTACCATGTGATAAAACACAAGTTTGTCATATATCAAAAGTTTTCACACACACAAACACCCACTGATCAATGTATAATATGCAAATCATGTAATCTTATGTCTGAGCTAACACAGTAAACCATTGCCATGTTTGTATTTGTTTATGATCAATTCAGATGGCAGAACACAATGACATTCCATATGGACCAGAACCTGAACCAAAACTTTCATGGGAAGAGACCTTTCCAGCTGATTACACCAGGAAGATAGGCAAGAACAACCTTCGAATCAACTTCAACAAAATCACTTGCAACAAGTCCTCATGTATTGTTGCAGTGGAAGCTCTCCTATATCACCCCAACAAGCTGCTATTCACCAAGTCAGCTTCAGTCTCCTGCTTCTACATCCACCAGTTTTGGCATACACTTCAGCTAGATCTTGGGGAGGCTTCCTTCACCTGTATGCTTCATAACCGTCAGGTTACTGTGGATATAGACACACTAAGGAATGTTCTTGGGTTACTAGAACTCGCCCTAGATGAAGAATATGATCAAGTACCCACCGAAGAAGAGCTGATAGAGTGGTTACGGGATATTGGCTATGACGAATTAGAAGAAGTTGTGACAAGACATTCAAGGGTCAACATTAGATTTCTTCCACAACCATGGGGAACCCTATACATTCTGATTGCCAAATCCTTATCTGGCAGAGACACTGGGCATGAACACCCAAAGCTCCAACACCTCAAACTCTTCTGGGCAGTGGCTAATGTTAAGAAAGTAGATTATGCCAGCATCATTTGGGAAGACCTTGTGTGGCACATTCAACACAAGACCACCAACATTCCATTTGTTCGCTTCACAAAACTACTCATTGAAAGCTTCCTTCGTGAGTATGACGATATCCCACAGAGACTTGATGACAAAGATAAGAATACTTTCAGAAATGAAGATACTCTCAGAATCATCAAGAGACTTGACACCAGCACACACAAGCAAGGAAAGAAATTTCCCGACTGTCTCTTGAATGACAAAGTGAAGCTTTGCCCGAATTTCAAGTACTACCTTCAAGCTCTTGAAGTAGAAAAAGTTGGTTTCTTGGATGAAGTTCAACCGTTTAAGGGGAAGACAGGTACCAAGACTGGGAGCTCCGGAAGTTCTACCCAGTCTAAACATAAGAAGAAGGGTACTCTCAAGAGAAGGACTCCTGCCAAGAAGCCCGCATCCATTCCTGAACCTGGGTGGTTTCCCTCACCACAAACTTCTCCAAAACCGTCTAACTCTGAAACCGAGTCCGACGAAGGTCCAGTTTACAGGGCAGCCTTTGCCAATATCACTGAGAATGTCAACCTTGAAGACATTGATGACAAAGACTTGACTTTCGAAGATTGGGAGAAGAACATTGATGAGTTTGCTGATAATGCTGAATACCCAGCATATCTCAATCAAAGACCATTCACTGAAGCACAGACAATCTTGGAAGAAGAAAGGATCAGGAGAGAGAAAATGAAGAAACCGATGACCGCTGAACAAGAGTCTGCTCATTCTAACCTAGGCCCTTCAGTTGAAGAAGAAAATGAAAGAGCTCTCAAGCTGGGTCTCCTCCACAGCAACATTGATGCATTCTATGATAATCTACCTCCACCTCCAGTGTTCTCTCAAACTACCGAAGCTGGCGGTTCAAGCAGCATTCCTGATTCTGCCACAAGGATCAACACTGACTTAGTCGCCTACGACAATCCTTCGGTATCTCCCACAGAAATTGAAATGACTAATGCTTCAGCAACGGGAGAAGAGGAAGAGGAAGATCCCATGGATACTGATGCTCCACGGTTGATGACTATGGAAGAAATGGAGCTCAAAGAAAGGGCTCAAGAAGAAGAATTAAGGAAAAAGCAAGAAGCTGAGGAGGCTAGACTTGAAGTACTTGCACAAGCCAGACTGGAAGAAACAATACGAATAGAAGAAAGCAGGAAGGCTGAAGAGGCAGCCAAGCTGGCAGAAGAAAAGTTGAAAAGAGAACAAGAAGCCAAGCTTGCTGAAGATTTAAGGCTTAAAGCCGAGGCTGACAAACTTGCTGAAAAACAGAGGTTAGAAGAGGAAGCAGCCAAAGCAAAGAAAGTTGATCAACCCGAATCACAAAGAGGAGATGACAAAGACCTTACCACCATCATTGAATCTTCACAGTCATCACCTCCAGCATCCGAATCAACCCACGACAAATCAATCAAGAAACCAAGCACCAAAGCCTCTGCTGCATCAAAGTTGCTAAAGTCAGCATTCAGAAGAGTACATGAAAAGAAGAAAAGCAGACTGGAATATCAGGTTGCGTTACTAGCAAGCCAAGTAGCTGAACTGACAAAGCTCAACACTAATGTCCAAGAGCTGCAAGACAAGGTTGACACCTTCCTAGCTAAGGACGTGCAAGAGAACTTGGAAGCCACATTAGCAGCTCAAGCACATCAGTATATGGAACAACATTTAGTTGCTGAGTTGAAAGATCTACTGGTACCCATGAGAGATGAACTCACCAAGTTCGCAGAGCAAGCTGTCAAGAAAGTGACCCGATCTACCACATTTACTCTTCAAGCTGACAAGTCAACTGTTCCACTACCAGGACTATCTCTGGAAGAATTGGAAGCTCAGCTATTGGACAAACTGGCAAGCAAGTTCTCATTATCGCCGGAAGAAGCTAAAGTCCTGGAAGCGTTGAAAGCTAAAATGACAAAAGAGACTTGCAGCACTGAGGCGGACAAACTGAAACGTCCAAGAGATGATGAAGACAGGGATCCTCATTCTCAGGCAAAGAAACAAAAGCAAGCCGAAGGACCCTCATCTCAACCACAAGCACCGGTCAACCCTCCAACAACAACAACATCTTCACAACAACCCAAGGCATCCGGTTCCGCTCCCAAAGCACACGACCACTTTGAATACACAGGTGATGACGAGATTCCTCAGCCCAATGAAGTTCCAGAACCGTCCTCTAAGAAGAAGAAAGAAAGGAAAGGAAAGCATCATCAACCCAAACCGGACACCTCATCAAAAGGCACAAAACCAAAGAAACCGAAAACTGTCCTCAAATGGCTAGACCAAGACGATAGTGCCGAATACTCCTGGTTTGAGAAGATGATCAATTCCCAACCACCACTTGCAGACAATCATGAACCTTAAGATGGTCAAACGGTGGAATACGCTCAATTGATTCAGCAAAAGTTTCAGATGAAAAAGATGAATAAGAAAGAGCTGCGAAGAATCAAGAATGATGCGTTCAATCTTCTGAAAGATCGGTCTGCTAACTCAATCGAACTTGAGTATCATCTGGAAAATATTGCTCGAGCTATGTCAAGCAATATTGACTGGATGAATCCTGAATCTTATGTCGATCTGGTCACAAGGAAAACCGCACCCTACATTACTGACTGGTCCAAACCACTACCGATGATTGGGAAGCCTAAGGAACCGAAGATCCCTTACAAGTTCTTCTTCAACACCGACTTGGAATTTCTGACACTCGGCAGCAAGATTGAGAAGAAGTACATCACATCACTTGCCTTTCTCCCTGCAGCTCGATATCTCAACAATGCCATCGAAGAAGAAGCCTCAGCCTTATTCATCGATAAAATTATTGACTATGACCGGAACGCACTCTACGGTATACATCATTGGCCAGAAAACCGGGCACAGTATTATCGCAGCAGCAGACTCAATCAGACAATGGGTGATGTGACAAGTGACTTGAAGATAGTCTCAATTCAGTTCATTTCGACTATCACTCACTTTGGGTACCCCTTCCTCAGCAAAATCACACTGAAAAGACTTGATGAAAAGGAGTACGATATTTCCGAGTCAAACTTTCCACGACTACTTCTCAATGACATCGAAGATATGTACCTGCTCAAAGTTCAAGGAAAACTCTGTAGCTTGCCTAAAGAGATGCAGCTTGCCTTTATCCAAGCTCTCCTAATCTTCATCAGGCAGATAGTCATCAGAGAAAGAGTAGAAGATCTTCAATTGGGAGTGGAAAGTTATCAGAAGAAGCTCAATCTCACCAAACCCAACATGTTCGACATCCCCGACCTTCAACATCTACCTCAATAAACCTTGATCAGGCATCCAGCATTTGGGTTCACCTACCGCAGTGTCAATGGTCGAAACTGCTTCATGGGCTACAAAGAAATACATAAGTTCTGTGATGAAACCTTGAAGTTCGTCAGAGATGGAATCAAAAGCAGAATCGATGACATAGCACTGGGAAAATCCAAAAGATGGAACACCGATGAAGCCAGGGATGCTCGCAGATTCATTACAAGGATTGAGAACCGGTTGAAACGCAGGGATCAGTTTCGGAGATTGGAAAGCTATGTTGGAGGAAGAACAAAATTTCTGGTGTTGACATTTCAGAGACCTGATTGGTAGAAAGTTGTAAGAGTTTGATTTGATTTGTCAATTATATACTTCATAATGGCTCGTGTACGCATTACAGTGCACAACCCGTACTTGTAAAGAAATGACCCTGAGGTACGCATCAGTGCCTCAATCCTAATATAAGGAGCGAAGGCTTCTTACTTTTGAGTAGAATTAATCAAATGTTTCTGAATTTTCATAATTCTGCTCAAAAGGACAAGTATTTCACCTCAATAAGACCTAATCACTTGTTGAGGGGGAGCACTTATCAAAAAACAAAATACTTTGCTCTAAATCAAAAGTTCTTTGTGAATCTCCCCGTAAGACTCAAAAGGCATATTTTAATCTAAAAGACTGTCAAAAACATCATTTTATATGCTATTTTTGAGGGGGAGAAAATGAAAAAGTGATTAAAATATACGAAGTCAAAGCTTAAAAGTTGTATCATGTGCGAGCTAGACTCAGTATTGACCCAGGAATTGACGAGACAATAAAAGTTAGTAATATCAAAAAGACTTATCCTCGACGGGTAATAACATCAAGTTAGTTACTAGAGCTAGTTGTCACCTAAAAGCTGACAATGTATCTCTTTAACTAACCACGTAAGCGTGTCTCGAAAAGGATTTGTCTTAGTAGAAATGTACCGTCTCGAGAAACTTTCTGTGGACTAGACCAGGCCGGGTAATAACTTCAAGCTAGTTTAACTAGTGATGTAAGCGTGTCTCGAATCGGTCTTGTTTACGGAAAGTGGATCAATTCAAAATGCTTGCTCCTCCCGCATGTGCAAATTTATTAAATACTTATGAGCACATGTAAAGGGGGAGCCCTTCAAAAGTGTACACAAAACTCTCAAAGTGTTAACCAAAATATTTGATTATCACAAACACTTTGAGAGATTTTCAATCAAAGGTTTCTTGGCTACTGTCGGAGTTATAAGGTGATTAAGATAGGAATATCCGTCCTATGATCCGCCAGAGCCAGAGGGATCTACCCAAGGACATCTCCCATAGTTAGAATTAGAAGTCCTTAGGTATGATACGAAAAAAGGAGAAAAGAATGAAAGGGAAAGAAGGAGTTGAAGAATTAAAAAGAAAAGTAAAGAAAAGGGTGAAAAGAAATAGCCCTCCATATGTTCAACCTTAGGGCAGACACCGGATTCAATACGTATGCTACTGGCTGTTGCAAAAGACAACACCGGTATTGAAGATAAAGTCGTCATGGACCCAGTGACGCAATGCACTAAACATTCTTAACCACTCAAGTTCTCTTAAAAGAGCTTGTTTCATTCTCATGGGGAACCAGTGTAATCTATTGACTTATCTCTTAGAGATAGTTGATATTGAAGCAGGAGACCCCTCCCTAGTCTCCGCATAGGAAACCTAAGTGTGCACTTATAGAGTCTAGAGCCTTGAGATACATCAAAGATCTCTTAGGAACACTTAGTATTTCTACAACTGGTGTTCTACATCAATGGACACCAGCTGTAAATTATCGAGTCCTTCGCAGATCTTAGCAATCTGCCGAGAACGTTTATGAGAGGATTACTAATGTATTTCTCAATGATTGAACGGAAATCCTGCCAAGGTCAACATCAAACAGCCCTGACAGCAGGTCACTTTGGTAACCCCACAAGGGTTACGCTTAGTGTTTGCGGTGGTTCCGTAGTGGTCTACAGTCGTGGAGTGATCCCCAGCGACTCACCCAGTCATTGAGCTACTTAGTAGGTCTCGTAAGCTCCTTCGGGAGTATCTGATATGGGAACGGCCTGGATAAGGATTAGAAGGAGTCTTCACAATATGCTGTTGATGAGCTCTAATTCCTTATCTGTAAGTACCGGTTGTTTTATTGCTAACTATTTACTCGCAGGTACCTCACTTCCATGATGGTAGATTCCAACATGCTCATACATACATCTTGAAGCAAATGATAGCTCCCCCAAAGATCTTAGCAACACAAAGTTCAAAGAAAGATTCTACGCCAATAAGAAGAATCTACAAAGTATAAAGACAAAGATCTTAATGAATGAAAAGGAACTTCTTGTATGTGAAAGTCTAAGTCCAAAGATGTATGAGTATGTTGGAATGGCGGACAACCACCACAGACGCAGGGGTGACGAAAGGCAGACTACTTCATAACATAATCACTACATCATCACCAAAGAACAAAGACACAGAGCAAAGTATATTCATTATCATTCAACCATTTTTTGAAGACGTCTAGAGTTTTACATGTCACAAGTCAACGACAAAGATGAAGACGTCAAGCAACCGTGATGACCGACCCTTAGGGGGAGATTGTTGGGACCATACTTTTGTATTTTAGTCAAGTCTCGGTCATTACCTTTTGTAATAGGTTGCTTAGTTATTTATTCTACTTAGTTTATGTTACAAGGCTTATGAATGTAAGACCCATGGGCCTTAAAGCCCACGTCCAAATGAAAGGAGGGAGGAAGGGAGTGTTGCCCTACTCCTCCTCCTATAAATACTATGCTTATGTAACTCTTTTAATTGTTGGTTATTTGAATATCATAGTGAAACTATTGTTCTTACTTTTCTCTCATTTCTCATAATCAACCAATCTTTTTTCTCATCTCATTTCTATCAATATCATACTTGTGTTTACATAAATGGTGACCTAACACTATCCTGCTCTACTGCTAAGCTAGAAGCAGTAGTGAAAGCCCTTGCCAACATGTCCCCTCCATCAACTAGGACATCCTCATCTGGTACAGCCATACTAACACTATCATGAGGTAGATCAGTGTTCTTTTTGGTTTTCCTATGGGTATAGTGTATTTTAGGTTGTGTGGCAGATGTAGAAAAATTGGGTGTGTGATGGGAATCAGTGGGATTTCCTGATCCTTCACCCTGTATGTTTTGCATAAGTTGCACCATTGAAGGTGTAAGATTTGTATGTGTGCCTGAAAAACCTTTTCCATGCTTAACCAAGAAAGTAAAAGTTTTTGAAATCAATTTTGGAGCTTCATAATAGCCAGCATGGGATCTAAAATCTGTAAGTTGGTCAACAATAAAGAGCTGGAGAAATCTTGGATAAAGCAAATAGGAACCAGACTCTTTAACACTTTTAACAATCCCCTCCAATATCATATTTGAAAAATTGAATGGTTGACCTGTGCTTAAGCATACCATTGCAGAAGCAATAGTAGCACTAAACTCATGCCACCCAGAAGTTTTAGGGCTCAAACAATGAAGGAGAAGGTGTACCAAAAACTTGTATTGAGGACAGAGGAGAGCTTTTTGAAATTTTAAATTGTTATACTTGCCCTCATACCCCAAAGTTTTTAAACTAGCAAAAATAGCAGAATTAGCAAGACAAGTAGTCTCTGTTTCATCATTTAAGAGAAGAGATTCCCTTATAGATGATTCAGTGATACGAACCTTTTGCCCATCTACTAAAGCACTGACATATTTTTCCTCATTCATAGATTTGACTTTAGCAGTAAGCCAAAACTGTTTGATGTAGGAAATAAATATAGTAGGATTCATAGTGAGTGCATACCTAAGAGAAGTAGCATTCAAAAAGTTAACCATATCTATGAATTCTTCAGGAACCAACTCAGTATCCAAAACGACCACACCATTGTGCTATTCTGCCCATTTGCGTGTACAATCCTTGTTTGTACAGATGATTGAGGATCACTTAGAATTTGTTCTTTTGGATGATTCTTGTGAACTCTTGTAGTAGTAGTGGGACTAACAGGAATATTGAGTTCTAAATTAGTATAGTCTACTTCAGCTCCAAATAATTTACCATCAAGAGCTTCATCATCTGTGTCATCATAAATATTCTCTAGAGGAGGCATATTTGGATCTTCAGGATAATTTGTATCATCAAAAGGTCTATCCTGAGTATTCAAAGAAGGAAACTGTGATGTAGAAGCAGAGTGAGTAGGCTTAGCAGCAGAATAGATAGAAGCAGTAGTTGCTTGTTTTGGTCTAGCAGTAGAGTCTTCTGGTCTAATTGGAGAGTCAGCAACAACTTCTTTTGGAGCTTCATTAGGTATCTTTTCTGCATCAATAGGAGTTTCAACATTTGCTTGAGCTTCCTTAGGTTTCTCTGGAGGAACATCATCTTCTTTTGAATCTTTATCTTTCTGTAAAGGTATGAAAGTAGGACCAACCTTCAATTTCTCAATCAAAACAATGTCTTCTTGTGATTTGTTAGTGTCAACACTAGCAATAACAGGTACATAATTCATTGTCTTGGTGAGGATGTCAACATCAAACATCCATTCAGGTCCTTTTCCAACAGCATTAGATGTGTTCTCACTAAACTTAATATGCAAATTCTCCTCTACATGTTTGGTTCTCTTGTTATAGACTCTGAAAGCTTTACTATGTACAGAGTAACCAACCAAATTCCCTTCATCAGCCTTCTCTTCAAACTTGCCTAACTGATCTTTAGTGTTCAAAATAGTGACAGGACATCCAAATGGCTTAAGAAAATCAATCATTGGTTTCTTCCCATGAAAGAGCTCATATGGAGTTTTGTTGTGAGGCTTTACTACCTTACTCCTGTTCTGCACAAAACATGCAGTGTTTACAGCTTCAGCCCAAAAAGGTATAGGTAGTTTAGAATTAGCTAACATTGTTCTTGTAGCCTCAATAAGTGTCCTATTTCTTCTCTCTGCAACACCATTCTGTTGTGGAGTTCTTGCAACACTATATTGTCTTAGAATTCCTTTCCCCACACAGAACTGATTCATCACACTATTCTTGAACTCAGTACCATTGTCACATCTGATAATTTTCACTTTGTGATTATGCAGGTTTTCAACTCTTGTAATGAATTCTTTAAGTATCTCTGGGGTTTCATCTTTAGTGGCTAAGAAGAACACCCAAGTAAACCTGCTGAAGTCATCTGTGACAACTAGGCAATATGACGTCTTATTCAAACTCTTCACAAAAACAGGCCCAAATAAATCCATGTGTAGCAAATGCAAAGGCTCTGTATTTGTATTCACAGTCTTTGACTTGAATAAGACTCTGTGTTGTTTTCCCTTCTGACAAGCAATACAAGTCTCACAGTTTTCAAACAACTTTGTGGGCATGCCTCTCACAAGATTACCTTTCACCAACTTATTCATTGTCTTGTAGTTCAGGTGCCCAAGTCTTCTATGCCATAATTTGGACTCATCAACAGTGGCTTTTGCAATCAGACAAGTTAAAGCTCTTTTGGGAACTATGTTCTTAATATGGTCACTGTATATATTTTCATTTCTAGGGACCTTCAATAGCAGAAATTTATCATTTGGCAACTGAAAATCAGGAGAAAGGATCATACATTCAGTGTCTGTAAAAAGAACAAAATTCCTTTTGTCACACATTTGTGAAACACTAAAGAGATTAAACTTAAGCCCTTTCACAAGAAACACCTTCTCAAAGTCCAAATTCCCAGTCTTTAAAGTGCCTCTACCAATAATCTTTCCACCTTTTCGATCATTCCCAAAAGCAACATAGCCACCATCAAAAGCCTCAAAATCTTCAAGCTGAGACTCATCCCCTGTCATATGTCCAGAGCATCCACTATCAACTATAACCATGTCTTTAAGCTCATCCAGTAGATTACCCTGCACATGAAAATAGAGAAATTAGTTTCTCTTGGGGACCCAAGCCATTACTGACTTGGAACTACCTTGTGCATCAATATAGCTAAATTTCTTTAAGTCACTTGATGCACTGCTGGTTTTGGAAACATTATTTGAAGCATTAGTTTTTGGTTTCCATACCCAACAAGCTGAGGCCTTAACAACATAAAAATGATTTCCAACAATTGTATTTGATAAAACTTTTGGCCCAGAAGTAGAAAGTTTTGTACTAGCAGCAGATTGCTTACTAGCAGCAGAATGCTTACTAGCAGCAGAGTGCTTACTAGCAGTAGAGCCAGCAACAGAACCAGTTGTGGTTTTAAAAACACCATTTGATTTAGCAGCATAAATGGATCTAGTTGCACCAGATCTTAACAGCACAGCCCTAGGAATCGTGTTTCTATTAGGATGAGGGTGAGTATTTTGATTAACATATTTGTGATTCACCCTAGTATATTGATTCCAAACAGGTTTCTTGTGGTCAGGACAACTATTAATCAAATGTTCAAAGCTACCACACTTATAACAAGCCTTTTTATTCAATTGAAACTCACTACCTAATTTGTTTGAAACTAGGTTATTAAAGTTTCTCTGATTACCCCTAGGCTTATTATTGAAACCATTCATTCTTTCTCTAGAAATTTCTTTATACTCAACCATTTTCCTAGAGATGCCTTGACCTAACACAGGTTTCACAAACTTCACTTGTTGAATTTTAGGTTCAACTTTTTCAACTTTAGCAGGAATTTCTTCCTTTACTACATTATGTTCTAGTTCAACCTGTTCTTGTTCCTCATCACTATCTGAGTACCAATCTTCAATAATAGGATCATCAGGAAATTTTCTCCCTTCTACCTTAGGTGTTTCTAAGACACTTGTACTAGACTCACCTAATGGTTTTTCTATGTTTAGCTCACTAATGAAGGATAATTCTTTTCCTGGTGGAGCATAGGCACTCTTAACAGGAGGAGCAACCTCATTGTAACCTATTCCACTTCCTTTCCTCATTATTGTACTCTCAATAGATTTATGAACCAAATCAGAAGCATATTGTTGTTTGTTTACTCTTACTATATGTTTTTCTTTTTCAGCAAGAGATGCATCTTTATCTTTTTCTGCTTCTTCAAGTTTATTTTTAAGAAACTCAATTTCACTGTTTTTCTTAAAAATTTCAACATCTTGTTGGTTAATTCTATCTACATATTCCATCTCAAACTCTTTTAAGTACTCAAGTCTTCTTTCAACATTTTGAATGCCTACTTTGTAACCATAGTTATCAAGTTTTAGGCTTTTAATTTCTCTATTTAGACTCTCATTCCTAGACTTAAGTTCTTCTACAGTGTCAGCACAAGACTTAAAAGAACACATAGATAAATCAGAATCATTAGATACCTCAGAGTCAGATCCAGAAGATGATGATGAATAAGCCATAAGTGCAAAGTTATGCACTTCAGGCTTGACTTGAGCCACCAAGGAATAATTTGGTTCTTCATCAGCCAAATCACTCCAATCATACTCTCCCAATCCATCATAAGACACCAATGCAGTAGTAGTATTCTTTGGCTCTTCAGTCTTCTTTGATGCTTCACCTTTTTTCTTTGGAGCTCTACATTCTCTGGCAAAGTGACCTTTCCTGTTATAGTTGTAACACTCTATCTTTGACTTGTCAAAGCCAACATTTTCTTTAGGTCTGTACTTGACTTCTCTTCCAAAATTTTCTTGCCCTCAAGGTCAACATGGCCATTTGACATTTAAGATCCATCTCTTCAAGATCATCTTGATCAAGGTGATCAAGATCTTGATTAAGTGCCTGAGACCTTATACTTGTTGTTAGATCAGCCAAGAATGCACATAAAGCCATATCACTGGTGGAGTTATTATCATGAGAACTAGCAGCAGATCCATCAGCAGTAGATACTCCGTAAGCAGCAGAGTGAGATTCTTTAGACCCCTTTGACTTTAAAGATACAAAGGCAAGATTTTGTGAACCAGAAGTAGATGAAGTAGATAATTCTTGTTCATACACTCTTAAGTTGTTATAGAGGCTTTCCAACTTCATGGTTTCAAAGTCAGGCTTATTCCTCCAGACAACAGTGTGCATACTCCATTCAGGTGCAAGACTTCTGAGAAACTTGAGATTTACATCTTCTTGTGGAACCACATAGCTAACAAGCTTTAAATGAATGACAAGTTGATTAAGCCTGTTGTAGGTGCCATTAATCTTCTCTCCACTTTCAGCAGTAAAGTTCTCAAACTGATGCTTCAACATGTTCTTCCTTGACTTCTTAGTAGCATCATTCCCTCCAAACCTGAATTCAATAGCATCCATCAAATATTTAGCAGTCTCACAGCTATCAAAGTCCAACTGAAATTCATTAGGTATTCCCATTAAGAGAATACTGTGTGCCTTGATCTCCATCTTCCTCACTGAGTTATCTTCAGCAGTCTTGATTGGTATCTCTTTACCATCAGTACCCTTCTTTGGTAAAGAGTCACCATTCATGATAACATTCCAAATGTTATAGTCAATCATGCGAATGTATTGTCGAATTCTCATCTTCCATAGTTCATACTCTCCAGGATTGAGCATGGGTACCTTTGAAGCAGTCACCATATGTTTGTCATCACCCATCTTTAGCAGTTGATTAGGAACAGCAAACTTGCAAAGAATAGTTTCTTCTTGATTACAACTTCTAGATCACAAGCTCTGATACCACTAGTTGATCCCAGTTGAGCAAACGATCTAATATAGAAGTTGACTTAAAATAAACACTTAAGCTTGAATGCGGAATGTAAAAGCTTAACTTAAGAAGAACAATTCACTATCAACACTTCAATATTATTAATACGAGCACTCGACAATGCTAGGGTTTTACAACCTTGAAGTCTAAACGAAAACTAAAACAATGCGTACGTAATCTAACCCTAGGATCCTCCTTTTATAGACCAAGGAATCCTACTAGGTTTACAATACCTTTTTACACAAGATAAGAATATTCTAGTCGTACAAGATATACACACAATCTATTCTATAATTATCTACTACGAATACATGCTTATCACTTCAGCAGTAGTTTCCTTCAACAGTATTTTCCTTAGCAGCACTTTGTCATCAGCAGCAGAATCATTTATACTAGCAGGAGTTTGATAGCAGCAGTTTCACTCAGTAGCAGAACTCAAAACCCAACATTATTTCTTCGTTCGTAACCATTACCATCCTCCATCATGGAAGGTGGTAATATCTTTGATCCCATCAACCCACTATAACAAAACCCAACACAACCAAACCAACCACCTAGAGCACGCACTTTAGGAGAGTAATCCCGTCCTAGCCACCAAGGCTATCGACACACCATTGAGCTCACTCAAGGAGCCAATGTGTCTCCCTTGCGATCCGACATCATCCGGTTGGTGCAAAGCTGATGTGCATTCCAAGGACATTGTTCCGAAGATCCAAACCAACGTCTCAAGGATTTTCTTAAAATCGTAGATTCCATAGACCTTGATGTTGAAACTCGAGAGATGACCCAATTGCTTCTCTTCCAATTCTCTCTACGTGACCAAGCTAGTCAATGGCTTAAGCGTTTACCCGCGGGATCCATCACCTCTTGGGATGATCTCACCTCTCGTTTCCTTGCTCAATTTTTCCCACCAGCAAGAACTGCCAAGCTAAGGAATGACATCTTGATGTTCCAAAAACGTCAAGGTGAAGCTCTTTAAGAAGCGTGGACTCGTTTTAAGGATTTACTCTGCAAAGTCCCCCATCATGGCATTGATCTTTGGCTCCAAATCTAAATCTTTTATGATGGTGTCAATCAGCAAACTAGAAGGGCCATAGATTACGCTGCCAATGGTAGACTGAGAAAGCTCGGTGTTGATAAGTGTTGGGAGGTCTTCGAGGACTTAGCACAATACGAAAAAGAATAATGGGAGGATCCAATTTTCTTGGAGGAAGGGAGTTTAGATTACATGAATGCAGCCCAAGAACAACTATTTGAGAACATTGAAAGGCAGGTTGAGGATTTGATAAGGGCCGAGATGCCTATGGCTAATGCTGAAATGAATCCCAGTGGATATGTGAATGCAGTCAATAAACATTCGTTTCCTGAATTTTCACGACAAGAGGAGTTTGAAGGGATAATGTTGACTTTTGTGAACAACCAAGAAAGATAAATCCGGCAGTTAGAGGTCCAAATGGAGAACACTCGAAACACCTTTATGGACTTGGCTGAAGATTTCATGTCAAAGATTAGGGAAGAAGCTGTACCTAAAAAATCGAAAAGATTTTTGAAATCTCAGTCCCTAGTGAAACAATCAGCGGTTGGCACAATGAAACACCTCTCTCTATGGATTCAACCCAGAATAACTTCTATTCCCATAAGTTTCCTTTTGAGAAAGGGAACTCTCATGCCTATAACATAAACATCTGAATCACTCAAACCAACTTTGATGCATAGGGTCTCGATGATTTCTCAAACCAAACCCATTATCCATAAAATCTCTTTCCAACATTCCAACTTCAAAACGCCAACACTCCACTTCTTCGATGAAAGCAAGTTTGAATACGAAGACGAAGATGAGGTTGAAATAAAAAAGATGGGAACCGGAATGGATGAAGAACCGTTAGAGCATACTATTTATGAAAATGACAAAAGCTTAATTCTTTGTCATAAAACTCTTCTAACTTCAAATCCATCCATCAAAACAAAGGATTTGGGTAACCTAAAAATGAAGGTGGTAGATACTTTCCCCACTCAAATACCACCTTCACCTCACGTGGCATATTTCTACCTTAAGGGTGTGTATCGCTAATTTCACCCGCACTAAATCCTAAGTGTAGGGAAAACCTCTCTTATTTCCGCTAAATAACGGTAGAGTCAGGCTCGTGACTCGAACAAAAACAAGCGCTTCTTGGGAGGCAATCCAAGTTTATTTTATTCATTTGTTTGTTTGTTTGTGTGATTTGCTTTCGTATGTATGTTTCATTCTTATTGTTTATTGTTCATGTTTCAAATAAAATTGTGAAAATACTTTATTTTGTCTTTAACCTCGTCTTAATTACATATAAAAGTATTTTGCAAAAGATAAGTGTAAGGGGAGATCATATTTGTTTCTAGGAACAGATTGAACATGAACAATAACAATTAGAAATTAGGATACATATTAGTATTTGTTTGAGTCAAATGCTTGTATCAAGTCACAATTGATGTTTTGCAGGAATTACAGGTATTAAAACTTAGATTTTTCCAGAAATTTTACAGAAACAAAATATAAAGAATTCTGTCAGATCACTTCTGACGGCGTCAGGGGTCATAACCTGACAGCGTCAGGAGTTATTTTCTGAAAAATTTTCCAGGTTTTGTTTTTCTGCTGGAATTGTAAAGTTTCATAAAATGTTGAATTTTTAAACTCCAGGAATCTACAAACATTTATTTTTCAAGCATTATATCTTAATTTGCTTTCTAGTATTACTTATTTTATAGGTAGATTTTACCGCCGATTTTACTTGAGGTTTCGTGCTTTATTTTCTTTGTAATTTACAGGTTATATTGGAAAATAAGATGATCTTAATTCAGGAGTGAAGCTTTACATGTACATTTTCTTGGAGGAAGATCTAACCATGTTATTACATTATCCACACCGAACGAATTAGGGGAGTAATTGTTTCATTCTTTCATTTTCTTTACGTTTACATCTTTTATTTGAAAATTCGGGACAACGTTCGGCTTAAGTGTAAGGGGGGGGGGGGGGGTAAATGAAGATTCCTTATAGAATACAATTGTGATTGATTTTTATTTGTTTGATAGTAGATGTGTAATAAAACTGAAAGAAATATTTGTTAGGGCAATTTTAGCACAATTTTTTTTTTTTTTTTTTTTTTTTTTTTTTTGCAACATATAGGAGTGAAACTTTAGTCTTAATAAGCCTCTTATGGATAGGAGTTATATGAATAGCACAAAAACCGTACCACTAAAAAATTTCCACCCCAAATATGTGAAGTTTTCCCCTAGATCTTTAAGAAAAAGCATTTATCTTTAATGCTTGTGAGTGTACCGGTAGTACTTAGATTCTAGAACTTGCGTTAGTGATTCATCCCGAGACAGCTAGTGAGACTACATTCGTGTAGTTAGGATTTACTATATGATAAGAGGCATTAGGATAACCCTTGTTTTACACCCGTAATATAATTACATTGACTTTATTGGTCAAGTAATTCTTCCATACCATTGCGATGTACTCATTTTTTGTACACGATACCCTTAGTACGCCCCTCAGAGCCTATCTTTTTCATTTCTAACTTTAAGCGTTTTACTTAAAGGAAGAACTTGTTTACAATCCACCCCAAATGTACACCAAAATCGCCTTAGCCTTCCTTGTATGCACTTACCTTCAGTGCATTATTGTTACATGTTTAAACCCTTAGTTAATTGTCTAATTGATTACATGGTTGCTAAGTCGAGTCATACCTTGTATATATTGTTTTGGAACGATTGGGACTCATGGGTAAAGTACTAGTGTTATGGAGTAATGGGGAAGAATGTCAATTATTACCCCCATATGTGCGTAAATGTTTTAAAGTACTCCAAGTGTTTTGATTTTCTTGATTCGAGTCATTAGAATAATTAAATGTAAAGTATGTAAAAGTTCAAGTATAAGGGGAATGCAATTTCTCTATGATGTATTATTTTGGATGGTAGGGCAAAAATGTATGCAAAAAATAAATAAATAAATAAAATAAAAAATAAAAAAATCGAAAAATCAAGAAAAACGAAAAAAAAGTTAGAAAAAGAAAGAGAAAAACATACGGACTACCATCCCATTTCCTTTTATGTTTATTTTATGTTTTTCTTAGTTTGTGATTAGCTTAAATTGAGTCGAGTCTTGGCTTAGCAATACCTCATTGTATATGTAATTGACCAAGATGATTAACTTGCCACCTGTAAAAGTATCCTTTATCCAATAAACCGTGTTTATCATATCCCTACACCTAACGTTATAGCCCTGTAAAAGACCTCTTTGATAGTTTATCCTAGGTGCTTACGCCAAAGTGGTGGAGGTTTTCGATCCTTTCCCAAGCCTATGGTAATCTATTTGCTATGACAGGTAGTGAGTGATATTTTTCCATTTCCATTTGTGATATATACATTTATAACACCCAAGAGATGAGAGTATCCAAACACTATTTGTGAGGTGCTAGTGTATGATTTCCGTGCTTGTTTTGATTAAGGTGAAATGATCATTAGTTGTAATTACTTTTATATTAATGTTAAATGGCCCCTAGCTTATATTTTGATTGGAATAAAAGCTCATTTGCTTGAGGACAAGCAAATCTCAAGTGTAAGGGTATTTGATAAGGAGAAATTTGTTACGCTTTTAGGGGGTCATTTATGCCTTAAATTGTGTTTTTATGATCAAATATTACCTCAAATCATTCATTTTGTCAATTTAGGTACTTTGGAGAAGAATTCTGGAAAATGGAGTATTTTGGACGTTTTTTGAGCATAAAGTGAAGAAAACGACAAAGTCAAGAATCCAGGCCTGAAACAGTACCTGACGGCGTCAAAGGTCACAAGGTGATGCCGTCATATGTTGATCAAGAGGTGGATATTTGTTTTACACTTGACGCGCCAGAAAGGAATTTGGAGATTTATACGTGACGGTCACTTTATAAAATACCAAGGCCATCACGTATTAAGTTATACAAAGACGTCCAGAGTGAAATTAAACCAGACGGCGTCAGAAGTGGATCTAGGTAATCCGAGGAGTAATTTGGCGGCGACTTGACGGCGTCATGACCCAAAAGGTGACGCCGTCAGATTGTAAATTCTATATATAGTTTTGGATTTTCATTCATTAAAGAGGAACTTTTGTGCTAAAAACCCTAAGAAGAATTTCAGACCTTTTTCAAGGGTTTCATACCCTTGTTTCATCCATGTTTAATTGAAGATAAGTTATCCTTTAATCATTTAATATGTCTATGTGTTGTTTGATTATTTCTTATTCTTGTCTTTCTATTAACATGTTAGCTTAGGTTTATTTGTGTTTTCTTAGATCTAATGAAACCTAGTTCTTGATTATTGATTGTTGGTTTGTCATTGATTGTTGTGGGTGATTGATTTTAGCATTAGGCTTAAGAAAACTGGCTAATCTCCTATACGGTAACTTGCTTGAACGTTTTAAGAAACGTAATTGGATGTGTACTACGGTTTTATTGGTTGTATTAAAAGCATAAGTAACTATTAATGAGGCCATGATAGGATACTAAATGTGTCATCATAGGAAGAGATAGAAGCTTATAGAGTTAGGGAAAATTGTACACGGCCCCACGAATGGTATTAAGGAATGCAACCCTTCATTCACGCAATTGTGGCAAATCAATTAATCAATAAAAGATAACTAGGGAGTAGTGAATTCTAAGTAAATACGTTTTTCTCCATATAAGAAGTTCCTACCAAATTATGTTCTTTTTATTTTATTTTTATTGTTTAAGTAGTTATTTGAGTTAGTTGGCTAGCAACTAATTCCGCCCACTCTTCCAATACCCGAGAATTTTACTTGCTTTCCATAAAACATAAAAATACAAAAGAATCATCCTTCACCTTTATACCTAGTTAGATTAGTTTCAATCCTAACGAACACTATTCCTTGTGGAGAACGATCAATCCCTCGGTACTTGCCACTCACTATACTACATCGGTCAGGTACATTGCCTGGTGATGATTGCAAGCTTCTCAAAATCCCTTGAGTAGTAAAACCTTTTGCTAAGTTGCAAAACCACGCGTCATGTAATCATAGTTAGAAGTCTTTCTAGAAGTTTAGATAGCTTACTTTTTGGTCATGGTTCTAAAAGGCATGCCATGGCGGCACCAAGACGCCACTAAGGCGTGAGGCGTGACCTCCACATTACGAAATAGAACAAGGCGTCGACTCTAGGTGTGGCGTGAAATGAGGCAGGAAAAGGTATGATAATGTAACACCCCCAAAATACCGCAGCGGAAGACTGTGTCATAGGGATGCTACTTCAGGGCACAAAGTACAAGATATAGAAAACGAACTCTAAATGAGACGTTTTTGAAAAGTTACCATTCGAATAGATAAAAGTTATAGTTTACAAAACAAAGATCCCAAAGTAGATTAATACATAAGTTTTTAAAAGTGCATCGAATGGTAAACAGTAAAAGTGAAAGTCTCCAAAAGCATGCCCTAAGACTCTCAGCTCCACACACCTGCTATCGCCTTTCTAACCTGAGATAAACATGCTTAAAAGTGTCAACACAAAGGTTGGTGAGTTCATAGAGTTTGTCTTAATGCAGTTGAAAAAGCTTATAAAGAATGTTCACACAGCAAAGGCATCGTAAATCCACTCAGTTGCAAGTCCCGTCATAAGAGACTTGTAACCTGTGTGTTCACAACCCACTGCTACAGTATATAGTATGAGTAAGATATGTATAAGTTCATAACAACAGTTAAGCGAATAGTAGTGAGTCTACACTTCATCTCCGAAGACCTCACTTGAGTATGTATATCTCCATGGTTGTGCCCAGCAACTTAATCTGGGGCCATAGGAAGTATATGTGTCTTCATGGTAGTGCCCAGAACTAAATCTGGGGCCATTGGAAGTATGTATGTATGTATCCATGGTTGTGCCCAGCAACTTAATCTGGGGCCATTGGAAGTATGTATGTATGTATCCATCACAGTTTAGTATAACACAGTTAAGTATAGTACAATCACGTATGTACGACATCAAGTGTAATGTAATCAAGTCTAATGTTCTCAAGTATAATGTTTCCCAAGTATAAATGTTATGTGAATCCGTACAAGTAAGCAAGTAGTAGCATGTATCTCCCCCAAAGAGTTGATAAAACAATTAAAAGAGTAGGGGCTATGACTCACCTCGAAGTAATGATACAATGCTACGGAAAGTTAAGGACAACAATGCACGGTTATCTGCCGCAACCTAAAATGAATGATGAATGTTCTCATTTAGATCAGCAAATGATGTTATGAATGTCCATGCTCATGTTTCTATACCACTCTAGTCTTTGTAAAAACACTTGTGTTGTCAAAAATATATAATCCAAGAATTTGAAAAATGTTGCTATTAGAAAATATAAATAGCTAGTTGTAATATATATATACTTATATATATATCGTAAGTTTCCATGTTAGAGTTGAAATACTCGAGTTGTAATCCTTGAATTGATGAAAATATACTCGTGATAACTAATACTACATTAGTTATAAAGCTCGTTACTTAATATTATGTCTAGCTCAAAAATGTACTTCGTAGTTTTTGCGCCAAATTTATATAAAAGCTGTCAATTATAAAATGGTTTTAGCCGATATTCAAACGTGAATATCTTTGTCGTTTCTTGTCCGTTTTACTTGTTCTTTATGTCCACGGTTACGTCTTAGTATGTAGTAATATATTTTGGAAAGCTCGGCTCCTCCGGGTTACGTCTAAAGTCTCTTTTTGTACCATGAAAAACGTCCAACAGCAACTAATTTCCAGAAAATACTTTTCGTCAACAATCTTGCAAAAATCATAACTTCTTCGTTATAAGCTCTTTTTAATCCGTTCTTTCGCCTACGGATTCGTTTTTGAAAGTATTTTCTAAAAATTTTGCCAAAGTTTCCTTGGTGTTTACTGAATTTCCAGATTTTTACAAAACGGGACAGCATGTCTAAAATAGGTTCCAAATCATGTTTCCAAGGTTAAAAATCAATTTCTACCATCACCAAATCTCTTGTAATCACCACATGGCTAATCTAATCCTACCATACACCTTCTTAGGGTGCCATGGACTCCTAACCAAGTTATTAGAGCAAGGGGATTCATAACTAAAAAGTTAGGGTTTGTATGTTCCATTTTAGACAAAATAAATGGTAGTATAGCTCATTGTACATGGTTTTTAGCATGGAAATCATGAAATACAAGTAAATATAAGATGTTTCATGTAAAAATAAAAATGATAACTTACTTGATAAAATGAGATGATTATAGGATGATTATGCTTGATGTTCTTGTGTTTTTGTTTCTTGATTCTTGATTAGGCATGTAAAAGGAACAAGTTTGTAGCTTTAACTTATGAAAAATGATGGATCAAGGTGTATGTTTGGTTTTGGTCGTGGGTTTTGGGAAGAACAAGGAAGAAGAGAAAGATGAAAATTGTTCTTAGTTAAAAAGTGAGATTATGATTTAGGTTTTTGATTTAGTAAAGTTATATGAGGTTTATTTGTTAAATAATGAAAATCAATGCACAAGGTTAAAAAGGGGGGGTTCATGACCGGTTTTTGAAAGGGTTCAAAGTAGTCAAATAGGTTTTGAGTTACTAATTAGTCCTAGTGTAGCGTTAAGTGTTATTCCGTGTTATTCGTTAAAATCGGGTAACGGTTTTAATAGAAATAAATGTTCACGAAGTTAACCGGGATGAAATAAAGTTATAATAATGTTGAAAATATGTTGAAAATATGTTGAGTACATTTACTGAGTGATCGGGTGATTATTGTTTAGTTTTCACGAAAACCGTCGTTATATTCGTACGCGTACGTTATTAATAAAATAAATTTCCAAAATACTGGGTAACTGAATGTTATAAGTTTTATGATGTTAAAATGGATATAAAAATATGTCGGGACCATTGTGGGAATATTTAGATATATTCGTCGTGTATAAACCGGGTGTTAACGTTTACTATAATTACTTATACGTAAAAACGTTAAATGTACTGAATATAGTAATTTGAAAATCCTGAGAGTGGTATAATATGAAAATGCTGTTATGATGATATGCAGACTATCCCCAGTCCGTATGCAGTGTCCTTAGCACTAATGAAATGAATTCGCACCTAAACCAATCCGGTTACGCGAATTTGAATACCCGTAAACTAAATTTACGATGAAATGAGTAATGCAAGTGAATGATGAAAACTTTTCCGGAAATGAATAGTGTTTAGTGAATAGTAAATTTCCCAAAAAGTTTCTCAGAATATCAAAATGACCTCGAAAATGATGAATAGTAAAACGATGAATAGTGATTTATGAATAGTTTTTTTTTTTTTTTCCAAAGTTCGGGAAAAGACCTGAAATGACCTGAAATGATGAGTTGTGACAGTCTTCCCCTCTAAAAGGAACTTCGTCCCGAAGTTCAGTTAATGTTAATCAGTTAAATGTGTCAAAGCTTATGTATGTGGGTTTCTATCCAACTAGGTACGTTCTCGTGGTCAAACTTGATGAGGCAAACCTTCCCAATCCCGAGCATAGTCCTCAAAAGACCTCTTTTAGGTTAATCATTTAGGTAACCGATTTTCACTTAAGCCCACAACCCAATCAAACAAGAACAGTCATGAGATTAAGCTAAATCGGTTTGAGTGATGACTTTAACTTTTAGCTCGATTTTCGCAACCCAATCAAACAAGAACAGTCACTAGAACCAAGCTAAAAATCAAGGTCTGGATTCAACATCCTTGAAAAAGATCTTTTGAAAGATTGGCTCGACTTTGGAATTGCTTACACTAATCAAATTTCTAATATCAGGGTGACTAAGGTTAATGCTGCTAAGTCTCAGATTAGTCAATGTTGTGTATAGGTCCTATATTAAGACTTAAGTGCTACAAAAATACGATAGTTGTTCAAGAGAATGTACCCGATGTGCTACCGCGGACATGTTCGGTGATAGGATTTCCTAAGAAGTAAGCTCTGCCAATTGCGGGTGGAATCTCATTGGCCTCATCTCGTGGCCCTTCAATTGCTGCTGCTAAGTTTGGACGATTGCCCCCTTGGTTAAGATTCCTTTTCAATTTAGGACAGGTGTTCCGAAAGTGATCCGGGCTGTTACACTCATAGCATGTCTTTTGGTTCACTGGTTCTCTACACTGGTTTGCATAATGACCAGACTGTCTGCAATTAGCACACACACGGCAGGGCACAGTCTTTTGGTGATGAAAATTACATTTCGTACATTTAGGATGCTGGCCTAAATACTCTCTCTGACCCGAATTAGTCGCCGCAAAGGTCCTTGCCCTTTTGTTGTCAGTCTGCTTGTTCGACTCGCTTGTTCCCTTCCTTTTATCACTGTCCCTCAAGCTTCCATTTCTAACCATCTCATCTGTCAGAGTCCCTGCTCTCAATATTGCACTCTGAATTGTAGAAGGCTCAGTTGTTTTCACAGTCCCACGAATTTCTGGGACAAGACCATATATGTACCTCTCGATCCTCTTGGACTCAGGGGTAACTAGGTGTGGAACTAGTCTGGCTAATTCATGGAATCGATCTGTGTAGGCTGCATGTCCAGCCCCTAGCATAGAGTGATGATAGAGTTCATCCTCCAGCTTCTGCATCTCGTTATCCGGGCAGTATTCCTCTTTCAATAATGCCTTAAAATCGTCCCATGTCATACCTACAGCTGCCGCTCTACCCCTAGCTTGAATCTGCGTATTCCACCATGTCAATGCCTTTCCTGATAGTAAGCACATGGAATACTTCACCATTTGATGTGCTGCACAGTTACTAATGTCAATCACCGTCTCCATCTTTTCAACCCATCGAGTATACGCCAACGCGCCTCCTACACCATTGAAATCAATTGGCTTGCATGACGTAAATTCCTTATACGTGCATCCAGTCCTAATGATGTTGTTGCCATTACCATTCTGGCCTATACCATTGGTGTTGTTAATTCCGCTTTCGTGGTTTGCCAAGTTATTCATATGATCGCCAACTTGAGTGACAATAGTGGGGAGAAAGTTTTCAAGTTGTCGAGCGATGATGGCTTCAAAATCAGTATTTCCACCGTCGTTATTATCATTGTTTTCAACGCCGTGACCACCTCCTCTACCTCCACGTCCACCAGTTCTTCCACCATCGTTACTTGGGTTACTAGTGTCATGAGCAGCTCCTCTACCTCCTCATATATAATACCGTGCTACCAGTTGTTTCCTAAGTTGTGCCAACACTGATCTACATCTGCATAGTCATATGTCCACGTGTGTCGTGAAGCACTTATAATTATGTTGGCCACCACAATTATAAATGTTTCCTTTCACAAGTGTACATATCACCACGCACACATATCTCAGTGGTAGACGTTGCTTAAATGGGCATCTAGGGAACGTCACACTTAGTACAAAGGAACAAAGGATTCTCCCTTAAGTGTTAAAGTCACCGGGAAGTCTAGTTTCTAACGGTTTCTACAAAGTATCTAATAGCGTAGGTCTAAAAATAAATAACCAGCAAGCGTATGTATATGTAAAGTGCAAGGCGATAGGGAGGAGAGTCTACATGTATGTAGTTATAGTCTAGACTCTAAAACAACCTAGTTCTCTATAACCAAGGCTCTGGTACCAATCTGTAACACCCCCAAAATACCGCAGCGGAAGACTGTGTCATAGGGATGCTACTTCAGGGCACAAAGTACAAGATATAGAAAACGAACTCTAAATGAGACGTTTTTGAAAAGTTACCATTCGAATAGATAAAAGTTATAGTTTACAAAACAAAGATCCCAAAGTAGATTAATACATAAGTTTTTAAAAGTGCATCGAATGGTAAACAGTAAAAGTGAAAGTCTCCAAAAGCATGCCCTAAGACTCTCAGCTCCACACACCTGCTATCGCCTTTCTAACCTGAGATAAACATGCTTAAAAGTGTCAACACAAAGGTTGGTGAGTTCATAGAGTTTGTCTTAATGCAGTTGAAAAAGCTTATAAAGAATGTTCACACAGCAAAGGCATCGTAAATCCACTCAGTTGCAAGTCCCGTCATAAGAGACTTGTAACCTGTGTGTTCACAACCCACTGCTACAGTATATAGTATGAGTAAGATATGTATAAGTTCATAACAACAGTTAAGCGAATAGTAGTGAGTCTACACTTCATCTCCGAAGACCTCACTTGAGTATGTATATCTCCATGGTTGTGCCCAGCAACTTAATCTGGGGCCATAGGAAGTATATGTGTCTTCATGGTAGTGCCCAGAACTAAATCTGGGGCCATTGGAAGTATGTATGTATGTATCCATGGTTGTGCCCAGCAACTTAATCTGGGGCCATTGGAAGTATGTATGTATGTATCCATCACAGTTTAGTATAACACAGTTAAGTATAGTACAATCACGTATGTACGACATCAAGTGTAATGTAATCAAGTCTAATGTTCTCAAGTATAATGTTTCCCAAGTATAAATGTTATGTGAATCCGTACAAGTAAGCAAGTAGTAGCATGTATCTCCCCCAAAGAGTTGATAAAACAATTAAAAGAGTAGGGGCTATGACTCACCTCGAAGTAATGATACAATGCTACGGAAAGTTAAGGACAACAATGCACGGTTATCTGCCGCAACCTAAAATGAATGATGAATGTTCTCATTTAGATCAGCAAATGATGTTATGAATGTCCATGCTCATGTTTCTATACCACTCTAGTCTTTGTAAAAACACTTGTGTTGTCAAAAATATATAATCCAAGAATTTGAAAAATGTTGCTATTAGAAAATATAAATAGCTAGTTGTAATATATATATACTTATATATATATCGTAAGTTTCCATGTTAGAGTTGAAATACTCGAGTTGTAATCCTTGAATTGATGAAAATATACTCGTGATAACTAATACTACATTAGTTATAAAGCTCGTTACTTAATATTATGTCTAGCTCAAAAATGTACTTCGTAGTTTTTGCGCCAAATTTATATAAAAGCTGTCAATTATAAAATGGTTTTAGCCGATATTCAAACGTGAATATCTTTGTCGTTTCTTGTCCGTTTTACTTGTTCTTTATGTCCACGGTTACGTCTTAGTATGTAGTAATATATTTTGGAAAGCTCGGCTCCTCCGGGTTACGTCTAAAGTCTCTTTTTGTACCATGAAAAACGTCCAACAGCAACTAATTTCCAGAAAATACTTTTCGTCAACAATCTTGCAAAAATCATAACTTCTTCGTTATAAGCTCTTTTTAATCCGTTCTTTCGCCTACGGATTCGTTTTTGAAAGTATTTTCTAAAAATTTTGCCAAAGTTTCCTTGGTGTTTACTGAATTTCCAGATTTTTACAAAACGGGACAGCATGTCTAAAATAGGTTCCAAATCATGTTTCCAAGGTTAAAAATCAATTTCTACCATCACCAAATCTCTTGTAATCACCACATGGCTAATCTAATCCTACCATACACCTTCTTAGGGTGCCATGGACTCCTAACCAAGTTATTAGAGCAAGGGGATTCATAACTAAAAAGTTAGGGTTTGTATGTTCCATTTTAGACAAAATAAATGGTAGTATAGCTCATTGTACATGGTTTTTAGCATGGAAATCATGAAATACAAGTAAATATAAGATGTTTCATGTAAAAATAAAAATGATAACTTACTTGATAAAATGAGATGATTATAGGATGATTATGCTTGATGTTCTTGTGTTTTTGTTTCTTGATTCTTGATTAGGCATGTAAAAGGAACAAGTTTGTAGCTTTAACTTATGAAAAATGATGGATCAAGGTGTATGTTTGGTTTTGGTCGTGGGTTTTGGGAAGAACAAGGAAGAAGAGAAAGATGAAAATTGTTCTTAGTTAAAAAGTGAGATTATGATTTAGGTTTTTGATTTAGTAAAGTTATATGAGGTTTATTTGTTAAATAATGAAAATCAATGCACAAGGTTAAAAAGGGGGGGTTCATGACCGGTTTTTGAAAGGGTTCAAAGTAGTCAAATAGGTTTTGAGTTACTAATTAGTCCTAGTGTAGCGTTAAGTGTTATTCCGTGTTATTCGTTAAAATCGGGTAACGGTTTTAATAGAAATAAATGTTCACGAAGTTAACCGGGATGAAATAAAGTTATAATAATGTTGAAAATATGTTGAAAATATGTTGAGTACATTTACTGAGTGATCGGGTGATTATTGTTTAGTTTTCACGAAAACCGTCGTTATATTCGTACGCGTACGTTATTAATAAAATAAATTTCCAAAATACTGGGTAACTGAATGTTATAAGTTTTATGATGTTAAAATGGATATAAAAATATGTCGGGACCATTGTGGGAATATTTAGATATATTCGTCGTGTATAAACCGGGTGTTAACGTTTACTATAATTACTTATACGTAAAAACGTTAAATGTACTGAATATAGTAATTTGAAAATCCTGAGAGTGGTATAATATGAAAATGCTGTTATGATGATATGCAGACTATCCCCAGTCCGTATGCAGTGTCCTTAGCACTAATGAAATGAATTCGCACCTAAACCAATCCGGTTACGCGAATTTGAATACCCGTAAACTAAATTTACGATGAAATGAGTAATGCAAGTGAATGATGAAAACTTTTCCGGAAATGAATAGTGTTTAGTGAATAGTAAATTTCCCAAAAAGTTTCTCAGAATATCAAAATGACCTCGAAAATGATGAATAGTAAAACGATGAATAGTGATTTATGAATAGTTTTTTTTTTTTTTCCAAAGTTCGGGAAAAGACCTGAAATGACCTGAAATGATGAGTTGTGACAGATAAGGCGTGAGGCGTGGTGTGTTTCTTTGATTCAACTCCGATAATTATTTATTATTTTTTTCAAAATGAAGAATATTACATGTAAAGATAATTTCTTAACCTTATTCATTATGTACAACGCTTTTCTTAAACTCGATAGATATGAAATATGATATAAATATATAAATATATTCATCACCTTATGTCACACCTGAAAAGTGGAAAAGCTTCGCCTTGGCCGCTAAGGCGTGAGGCTTGATCATGCCGTCACGCCACGCCTCACGTTATTTATAACCTTGGTTTTGGTTATAAATAACATTTTAATCCATTCATTTAGTTAATAATTCATAGGGGCTAATCATTTTAAAATGTATCTTACTTGCCACAAAAGCATTTTATAGGTATCGAACATTTTTTTGGGTGTTAATCCAAGCACTAATTTGTCTGGGTCTTCTTGGGGTGGTGATGAGCATTTTACCTTTCAAATTACATAAATGGTCCCTGTGGTTTTGCAAAGATTGTATCCGTCGTCCCTAGCGTAAATTACATAAATGGTCCATGTAGTTTGGCAAAAATTGCATCCACCATCCCTAAACTTATTTTTTTATCCACTCATTATTGTTTTAACCAGTTACATTTTTATTTACGTTTGATCTACATTTTTAAATACGTTTTTATCTCTGTTTTTGTATAGGTTTTTATCTACGTTTTTATATACATTTTTATCTACTTTTTTGTTAGCCTTGCTATTTTATAAAAGATAACGTCACACATAAAGAAATGGACTAGATATCATACAAATAGTACTTTAGGGACTATTATTGTAATATAGGCAAACTAGTAATGTTAGGAGCCTATAAATACCCCTCATGACTCTCCATGAGGGGTGTGGGAAAGTGTGTGTGTTGTTTCATTTATTCTTTTTTAATATAAACCCTTTTCTCCACCTTTCTCTCTCTACTTTCTCTCTTTAGAACCATGATGTATTTCCATCATCCTCGACCTCCGGAACATGTTTCTTGTTCATAACAAGTGGCATCAGAGCTAACCGGGGGCGAATCGTGGTGTTTTTGGGTGAAAAATCGTGTTTTTTGGTGTTTTTTCTCGGAAAACTTACGATCTTATCAAATTAGGATTTTTTATTATCGAGTTAGAAAATTTTATCGAGTTAGAACTTTTTAGTGAGTTAGAACTTGTTTAGTGAGTTAGACATAAATTCTAGCGAGTTAGAAAACTTTCTTGCGAGTTAGACATATATTCTAGCGAGTTAGATAACTTCTAGCGAGTTTAAAAATTCTACCAAGTTAAAAAATTCTAGCGAGTTAGAAAATTCTTGCGAGTTAGAAATAATCTCTAGCGACTTTGAATTTTTTTTGCGAGTTAGGCTTTTGTGCAAGTTTGTGAGTTAGGGTCCTGAGTTTCAAGGGTTACCGAGTTTGGTCAGTTATTATCGAGTATGGTCATCTTTACCGAGTTAGCTGCAAATTACCGAGTTTGGGCCATAATTTTTCGAGTAAGGGCATTCTTTACCGAGTTAGGGTTGATTTTTGTGCAACGGTTTCATGTTTCGAGTATGCTTCATATAGTTTGCCGAGTCAGGCTGGTCCAACCTTATCGTTTATCGAGTAAGGATTTATTTTGGACTAATCTAAACGAAACTCTGCCGAATTGACTTAGGATATCGAGTAACGAGATGGGATTTTGAGTAAGGAAATATCAAAAGATTATTAAATAAACAAAACCCTAACCTCATCGAATAACCTAAGCATTGATCAAATACCCTAAACCCTGATTACCACTTCACTTAAAACACATGATATTATTGGTAAACATTTTATAGAACATGATTCATTTTATTGTTTCGTTATCTAAATACCAATATATCACACACCAAAAATAGACCACGAATTGCTTAAACGATCTTGATCAAGAATCACAATCAAATGACAACGGCTAGTATCGGATTTTGTGATTCTAGGAATAATTCTTTATCACTTTTCTGGGTTTAAAGTTCATTTCAAGGGCATGTGTACTTATTTATCTCAAAGTCTAGGGGTGGATGGATGCATGACTTTCGAAGATACTTGTGTGGGCAAACACTAATGATAGTGATTAAGATGTGGTTATCTAGTTATACCCGCTGTAAGGAGTTATATTGTAGTGCTCACGGGTTATAGCTATCACTTTAAGGAGTTACATTGTAGTACTCAGTGTCGCACGAAGTTGTGGATAGTTCAAGAGGTGGATATTTCATATACTGTTTGTTGGTTTGGGTATATGGCACTACCTATGCTTAAAGGAGTTACATTGTAGTGCTCAGTATAGGTTCTTAGTCACACCATTGTACAAGATTAAGTCACATATCTAAGGGATGTTTACTTCATTTTCAGATTGGTTATACTGGGTTGTTTCTATAGTCATTGGTCATTTACTAGCTGGTTGGAATTTGAAGAGGTCGCTTAAAGGTTGAAGAGAAGAGAAGAGATTGTAGAATAAAGAGAGTCATATCCTATCAGCATATTCTCACGAATTATGCTTTCATGGTCTATCTATACTACATCAGAAGTGTAAAGTACGGGTAATTTTGGCATGTACACACAATAGTATGATGATTTCGATAAATCGCAACCATCAGGAGGGAGAAGAACATGCCAAAAGAAGTAGTGTTTCATCTCTAGTACATTGGTTGTTCGAGGGAATTGTGCTTACACTAGAACCGAAGAAGTACTAATGATGTGTACATCGGAGCGTATTACCAACCTTCTGTGCAATACTATGTGAGTTATGCTATTATGTGCTATTTGTTAGTGCAAGTTTTAAATTTATAAGGGTGAATTACGAAATCTAGAAACAACACATACGAGCAAGTGTACTCGTCCGTTACAGCAAGATATGATGGTAAGTCGGGATCATTCGCAGGGATTTGTGAGTGAATCAAAATATAAGTCTAAAAGTATATCTCTAATGTACATAAATAAGATAATAAGCAAATTCAATAAATTAAAAACTACACTTGTTTAGACTAGTTTTCTACTTAATGACACACATGATTGTGATAACTTTTGATAACATGTTGGTTGAAATAATTAGATGGTGATCTAATCTATTGTTTTTACAAGTTAAACCTTCATCAAGATTTTAGTTCATAAAAACAAGCTTTAGGTGTAAACCAATCAAATCAAGATCTATCCAAGGTTCATAAAGTATGGTGGATATCTTAAACACAAGACAAACTCTTATTACAAATCAAATACTCTTAGGAAATGGTCAATACAAAAGGTAACCTCTTCATAGACAAAAAGGTCACAACTGTTTATAAACATTTAAACTTTCGTCCAACTAAACGTTTACAAACAATCCGATTTGATGTTATAAAAGCATTCTTATTACAATCGTACTTCTTGTTTCTTTGTTTAGTCAAGAATAATTATGGTGAAAAACAATCAATCATAGACAAATGATTATAACTAGTTGAGTAATAACAAATCTTTCGACCTTTGAAACTATTATCAATTAGTTAACCTTGGCTAAACAAATGTCACGATGAAACTTAAGGTACAATTGGTTTTTAGGATTGACTTGAAATTGAATTAAAACATGTTATCACAATCATAACTATCACTAAGTATAAAACATCATCAAAACAAGTGTAAAAAGATTACTAGCCACTCATAGCAAACATGCAAATAAACTCAGAATATTTAACATTAGAATCCATGGTTATAGGTCTAACAATGCTTTGAAATTGATAACAAATGACAAGGTATTGATAACCTAAGTGTTGGTGATGATTTCTTGAGATTTTTGGACTCCAAATGTTGCTTCCTTGGTCCTCCAAAGTTCCTGGTTCTTTCTGCACGAATTTTCCTCCTTTGAGAGCTAGAGTATGATAATAATTGTGAGTAGTAATGAGAGTAAATGGTATCTTGAATGGTGTCTTGAATTATGCACTTTTGAGGTCCTTATATGCTTGTCCAATACTCCTAGTAATGAAAAGGGAGTTAAATGCTGGAACTTGGACAATAAGACACTAAGAAGGGCCTAGAACCATGGGACAAAAGACCAAGATTCGTGCACAAAAGTTGGCAAAAACATGCAGAAGTGGCCATCCGATCAGTTGCAGGTTGATACCGATCGGATGGAAATGGTCATAATGGCAATCCGATCGGTTAGACTCCAACCGATCGGATAGGAGATCCTGGCTTCTTTGGACTTTGACTTTTCCTTGTGTAGCTCTTTATGCACTATCCAAACTTGATTAACTTCTGAACTTGGAACTTTGAGATGACAAAACTTAGGTTCTCATATGAATTGCTTCACAGATTGGACTTTTGAGCTTGGGAATCTTCGTGTGATCGCGTATATTTCATTTTCTTCACTTTTTCTCCATTTTTCCTGCATTTGGCTACACATGCTACAAAAACATACTTTGATACGATTTAGTGGCAAAAGCATATAAAAACAACCAAATAACATACACAAAAACACTAATAACGCTTATAAAAACATGTTAACTTTGAGAGTTATCAAATCCCCCACACTTAAACTTTGCTTGTCCTCAAGCAAATCTAGAAGAAAACTAAATATCCACATGGTAACCAAGAATGATTAGAAAAAATGTGACGCAAATCCACCAAGTACAAGTACAAGATAAGATTCATCATTTTTAAACTTAAGTGGTGAAAAATCGAGATGTTTGACAATACCCAATGATTTTCTCACTTGATTAACATTTCTAAGCACCTCACGAAAAAGAAACAAAGTATAATTCACTCTATCACTCATTTATTTAGGTAGTGGAGTATATATAAGAGAAATCACACTCATTGCTCAGTCATGATCAAATTATTACCATAAGCTTGTACAAGAAACAAAACTACACCGCAATGGTGTAAGCGCCAAGTCTACATATCAAAGAGGTCTTTTATTTGGGTTGTAATGTAAGGCTTTGGGTTGTACCAGGCTTATGTTCAAGCATCTCATAGAAAAACACAATAGATTACTGACACGAGTTCTTGATTACTCAAAAACCGGATGGTCACTACAATATTCTTGCACTTGACATTCTCACAAAGCCATTACTATATCCGGATAGATAAAGTAATTTGGTAAGGGTAGGGATAAGGCATGGGAATATTTATGAAATTGGTTTTAAAAGAAAAATAAAATCAAGTCTAAGTCTCATTGTTGCTAGTTACCGAACAAACCACAAACCCGTAAATGATTATAGTTACAATCTTCTCTTCTTCAAATATTGATATATCGATTCGCCATAACAATATTCTTCATACTTAGCACATTGGTTAAAAACATATCACAAAATTTCCTTTATTCACATATATAGCACATTTGCTATAATTGTCACCTTATAGTTGCAAAGACTTTTTTTTTTTTTTTTTTTTTTTTTTGTATAAACTCCCCCACACTTCGCATAAGCATCACCACAACAATACAATTAAGAAGCTGCAGTCTCCGTCTTTGTCGGAATGGCACACACATGATTGGTGAAGTGTGGCTAACTGATAATCATTAGAAACAATCCAACAACCATGCAACTAGCAACCCACCATTTAGACTTCGACAAGGGTTAGGCTAAAGTTTAAAGTGTAAAATCTTTTTGTATTTTTCTGGATTTATCAAAAATGAAAAGGATGGCTCGGAGGGTGTAACTAAGGGTATCTAGCGTTAAAAACGAATGCTAACAGAAGGGTTAAAAATTGGAAATTAACTAATCAATGTGACTAGCTAAAAATAATGAAGGCTATTTGGTTAAAATCCTAAGGTTGCCTCTTATCACGTATGTATACTTATATTACAAAAATGTAATCTCACAAAGGTCTCGTAATGATTTACAAGTACAAGTTCTAGAATAAATAAAATCACCGGCACACTCATAACAAAAGATTCAAGCATAAAAGATGTATGCTAGATATGAACAGGCTAAAATCCTCACAATTTGGTGGAAAGGGTTATAATATGTGCTAGCAAATGTAATCGATCCCAGAATGGATTGCAATATTAATCGGGACACATCTCAAAATTTTCAAAAATTACTAATTTTACCAGTGGATAGATCCAGTTATTCTAATAAATTATTCCTAAAAGTGTGAAAACAACTAGATTATAAGGACAAACAAAATTTAAAAATTAAATCAATATTAGACTTAATTTCTTATTTTACCTACTCACCCCCCCCCCCCCCCCCCCACACACATAAGTTAAACATTTTCCTCTATGTGATAAATGGACTTAAAAGTATGAAAGTAGGGAAAATGAGAAAATAAACCATGATATTCGATGTTGTTTTTCTATCCAATCTTCTGTTTCTTGCAATCAACACCTGCATTATTAGAAACAAAAACAAACAAACAAAAAGCATTGCAGTTTTATTCAAATTAGTGGCACACCCCCACACTTAAGTTCGACCAAGTGGTAAAACTTTGGGGTATAGACACTGAAAAATAAAATAAATAAACACACGGGTTGCCTCCCGAGAAGCGCTTGTTTTATTAACGAGTCCTCAGCCGGACTCAAACTTCAAACTGATTATGAAGTTTTAGTGTTATGTTTCCTTTTAGGGATATACAACACATTTCCTATCACAATTCCCTCTCCTGTTTCATCTATGTTTTCCAATTTAACATTTTCCCAAGCTCTAGGAAGAGCATCATAGATAAAACCATTACTGTATGCCCAAGGGATTATTCCCTTGTGTGGAGCCATGAATGTGATAGCTTCATATTCAAATTCGGATGAAATTTCTTCATTAGAAATCACGTTTAATTGCTCTTTATCATAATAGAGTTTAATTCGGTGCCCATTTACAATGAAACTTCCACCATATTTGTCATAAAGTTCAACATAACCTGATGGAAATCCATGTTTCACTACATATGGTCCAAACCATTTTGGCTTGAGTTTCTGAGCTTTAAACTTGTATTTCATATTGAAGAGCAGAACTTTATCTCCAGATTTGAATTGTTTTCGAATTCTCAGCTTTCTATCGTGGTATGCCTTGGTTCTTGCTTTATATAGCTTGGAGTTTTCATAAGCTTGAAGTCTTAACTCATCAAGTTCATGTAATTGCAAAAATCTCTTTTCTCCAGCTATTTTTAGATCAGGATTACAGCTTCTTAATGCCCAGTAAGCACGGTGTTCAAGTTCGAACGGTAGATGACATGTTTTCCCATACAAGAGTCTGTATGGTGTTGTACCAATTGGTGTCTTATTTGCCGTACGAAATGTCCATAGAGCATCGTCTAATTTCCTTGACCAAATGGAAGGATTGTCTTTAACCATTTTTTCAAGTATTCTTTTTATAGCTCTATTGGTATTTTCAACTTGACCACTAGTTTGTGGATGATAAGCTGTAGCAAAACGATGATGAACTCCATATCGTTTCATTACTTTCTCCATTTGTTTATTACAGAAATGGGATCCTCTATCACTTATTAAAGCTTTAGGACTTCCATAGCGAGCAAAAAGCTTTTTGAGAAAGTTGACAACAACTCGTGCATCGTTAGTAGGAAGAGCTTCAGCTTCTACCCATTTGGAAACATAATCGATTGCAACGAGGATATATTCGTATTTGTGTGATTTAGGGAAAGGTCCCATAAAATCAATTCCCCAAATGTCGAATATTTCACAGACTTGAATGCTCTTTTGAGGCATTTTGCCTCTTCGAGAAAGGTTACCGGATTTTTGGCACGCATCGCAGTTCTGAACGAGAGTATACGCTTCTTTGAAAATTGTAGGCCAATAGAATCCAGCATCAAAAACTTTTCTAGTTGTAGTGTAAGGACCATAATGTCCCCCAGTTGGGCCATGATGACATTCATCAAGAATTTTTCTTGTTTCGGCACCCGAAACACATCTTCGTATCATTCCATCCTTTCAGTTTTTAAAAAGGAAAGGTTTCTCCCAATAATAGTGTTTTAGTTCTGAAAAGAACTTACTACGTTGGTAGTGACTCATCCCTTTTTTAAGAATATCTCCTGCAAGATAATTTGCGTAATCTGCAAACCATGGAATTTCCTCATCATCATCTTTCTCTATCATCATGAGAGTGTCTACTGGAAAATAATCATTAATTTCATTTTCTTTTAATTCTTCCAAATTCGGATTCTCGAGACGTGAGAAATGATCTCCTGCAAGATTTTCTGCTCCTTTCTTTTCTTTTATTTTGATATCAAATTCTTGCAGTAATAGAATCCATCTGATAAGACGCGGTTTTGCATCTTGTTTGGTAAACAGATATTTGAGTGCGGAATGATCGGTAAAAACTATCATTTTTTAAAGCACGAGATAAGATCTGAATTTGTCAAATGCAAAAACTACGGCTAATAATTCTTTCTCTGTAACCATATAGTTTTGTTGAGCATTGTTGAGTGTTTTACTAGCAAAGTATATCGGACGAAAATGTTTTCCTTCACGTTGTCCTAAAACAGCTCCAACAGCGAAATCGCTTGCATCACACATGATTTCAAATGGTGGTGACCAATTAGGTGCAACCATAATTGGGGCACTAGTCAATTGACTTTTCAATGTTTCGAAAGCTTTAATGCGGTCAGCATTGAAATCAAAAACAAAATCCTTTTCTAAAAGTTTAGTCATAGGACGTGATATTTTTGAAAAATCTTTGATAAATCGGCGGTAAAAACTGGCATGTCCTAGAAAACTTCTAACGGCTTTAACGTCAGTTGGGGGTGGTAATTTGGTGATAACATCTATTTTAGCTTTGTCTACTTCCATCCCTGAACTTGATATCTTGTGTCCTAACACAATTCCTTCAGTTACCATGAAATGACATTTTTCCCAATTAAGAACTAGATGTGCAGCTTCACATCTCTCAAGCATTTTATCAAGATTGGAAAGACAAGTTATCACCAAAAACTGAAAAGTCATCCATGAAAACTTCCAAGATGTCTCAAGCATGTCTTGAAATATTACGATCATACACCTCTGAAAAGTTGCAGGTGCATTACATAGACCAAAAGGCATACGCCGGTAAGCGTAGGTTCCAAAATGACATGTAAATGTGGTTTTCTCTTGATCGGCTGGATCAATAGGAATTTGGAAATATCCTGAAAAACCATCAAGGAAGCAAAAGTATTTGTTTCCTGCTAATCTTTCGAACATCTGATCCATGAATGATAAAGGAAAATGATCTTTCCTGGTGGCTTTGTTAAGTTTTCTGTAATCAATACATACTCGCCATCCAGTGACAGTTCTAGTAGGAACTAATTCATTCCTTTCGTTTGTCACTACAGTCATTCCTCCTTTTCTTTGGAACACAATGAACTGGACTCACCCATGGGCTATCCTCGATAGGATAAATGATTCCTGCGTCAAGAAGTTTGATGATTTCCTTCTTAACAACTTCTTTCATATATTGGTTGAGTCGACGTTGTCTTTCTACAATGGGTTTAGCACCTTCTTCACAATTGATTTTGTGTTTGCAAAAATCTGGACTAATTCCTGGATTATCAGAAGTTTTCCACGCAAAAGCGCGTTTATGCTTCTTAAGAACATAAACGAGTCTTTCTTTTTGATTTGTTTCGAGCAACGATGATATGACTACTGGAAGTAGTGAGTTTTCTTCTAAGAAGCATATTCAAGATTATTGGGAAGGGTTTTGAGTTCCAAATCAGTGGGTGGTTCTTCTAGAGATGATTTGATTTTCAATTGATATTTTTCAGTGATATCTTCAAATTTCTCTTCTTCCTCTTCTTCTAATTTTATTTCCATGAATTCCTCAAATTCTTTATCAGAATCTGTTTCACTGATCTTTTCTGAAGTAGTCATGAATGGTTTCGAATCGTCAAGTAATGCATCCAATTCTTCTTCAGTGACTTCATCAATTACATCGATGTTATAGCATGTGTCATCACTGGAATTTGGATATTTCATTGCTTTATCAATTAAGAATGTGATTCGATCTTCTCCTACTCCAAGATTAAGTTCTTTGCCTTTGACTTTAATCATTGCGTCAGCAGTGCTTAAGAAAGGTCTTCCTAAGATTAAGGGTACTCGACTATCTTCTTCCATTTCTAAGATGACAAAATCCACAGGAAAAACAAATTTACCAACCTGAACAAGCATCTTTTCAGCAACCCCAACAGGATATTGGTATGTATGGTTGGCTAATCTTATACTCATCTTAGTAGGTTTCAATGTATTGATGGAAAGTTTAGAATACAACGAATAGGGTATCAAATTGATGCTTGCACCTAGATCGGCTAAAGCATCACATGTGATGTTGTTTCCTAATGTACATGGTATTAGAAAACTTCCGGGATCTCCAAGTTTTGGTGGAATTTTGTTTTGAATTATAGCAGAGCATTCTTCATTGAGAACGGTAGCGGAAATTTGTTCCAACTTGTTTCGATTATTAAGAAGTTCTTTCAAAAATTTCCCATAATTGGGCATTCCAGCTAGAACATCAACAAGGGGTACGTTAATTCTAACTTCTTTGATCATCTCTAAAAACTTCTTATTTCGCTCCTCTCTTTTCTCTTTTCTTAGGGCTTGTGGATATGGTATTTTCGGTGTATAAGGTTTTATTGGCGGAACTGTATTTTCTTTGGTTGGTTTTTGGGTTGGTTCTTCTTCAACTGCTTCTTCTTCAGCTTCTTCCTCCTCCTCATCTTGAATAAGAGTGTTATCGGTAGGAATGGGTGGTGGATCATATGAGAGACCACTTCGAGTGAATACAACATTGATATGCTCATTTCTGTTTTGTAGTGGACGATAATTCTTATCGTTTGATCCAGATGGTTTTTGATTGGATTAGGTGTTACTTGGTAATGTACCAGGAATTTGAGAAGAAAATTGATCAGAAAGTCTACCAAATTTTTGTTCAAGATCCTGGATAGAAGCTTGATGATTTTTCTGACCTTGCTCAACTTTGGTTTTAAGATTGAAAAATTGGGTTTTTACAAACTCATTTGTGGTTCTTTGAGCGTTTACGAATTCTCTCATCATTTTTTCGAAATCAGATTCTTCCTTTTTATCTGAATTTGTTGGGTTTGGATTGTCTGTTCTGGGTTGAAAATCACGGTTGTTATCCCTTTGTTGGCGATCTTGCCAATTTCCAGAACTTCTTCCATAATAATTACCACGAAAACCTCCTCCACAATATCCTCCTTGGACATAATTGGCTTCCCCTTCGTTGGGTCTATTCATAGGTTGGTCATCACACTCGGATGATGTGTGATTTCCTCCACAATTATTACAGCCATCTCGCATTTCTTTTATTTCTCCTTTTATATCTTTGTATTGCGAGTCCATTTTAGAAGACAAGGCTTCTATTTTGTCCATGAGTTTCGAATTATCTGAACTTTCGGCAAAAGCAATGGTTTTCCGTATGGCTTTGGTTTTGGAATCTTTTGACCAATCGAGTTTAAGAAGTACTCGATCTTCAAGAAGTTGATATGCCTCGTTAGGTGTTTTGTAAAGGAAAATTCCTCCGGCATCAAGGATTGCTTGAGATGCTTCATCAAGACCATGATAAAAGAATAGGAATTATTGTTCCTCGTCCTAAATTATGACCATGACAACTTCGAAGCAAATCTTTCATGCGAAGCCAAGCTTCAACAAGAGATTCATTAGGATTTTGAGAAAAAGCACGGATTTCTCCCATTAGTCTATCATACATGGCAGGTGGAAAGAATCGGCTTACAAAAGCTTGCCTCATCCCCTCCCAAGTATTAATAGTTCCTGGGGTTAATTCGCTATACCATACTTTGGCATCTCCGGCGAGTGATGATGAAAACAGTTTGAGCTTGATAGCATCGACATTAGTATCTCCATAACGAAACATGCCACAAATTTCAATGAATTCGGGAATGTGTTTATGCGGATCGACCCGCGAACGGCCATCGAATTGACGGTCTTTGATCATAGAAAGATGGTGACCTTTAACAATAAAGTTTTCACCAAGGTCGGCATCAACAATAGCAGCTCCAGGAGTAGGTGCTACGGTTCTATTGGCGGCCCACATGGGTTGATCGTCAGCCATGGGTATTGGTTCAAAAAGATTGGAAATCGGATGTTCTTCGGAAAGATTATCAAACCAATTAAGAATAGATGAAGATCTCTTCTTACGAAACAAACTTTCGGGATCAGATAAAGGTGTACTAAGCTTTTTAGTAGTAGAACGAGTGTTCATACAACTACTAAGAGAATCGAATTAATTACCTAAACAAAAGAACAAGAAAATAAAAAAAAAAAAAAAAAAAAAAAAAAAAAAAAAAAAAACGAAAGCAGAAAAATCTATCCAAATCGGTTGGGTACCAAACCGATCGGATGGACGCTACGGTAAAATAAAAAATACGGGAAACTAATCGGCTGAAACTCAATCCGATCGGATGGATGCTACGGATTTTTTTATTTTTTTTAGAAACGAACACGAAAAGAAATGAACTTTTAAAACTTAAAGAAACACAATCAAAAATCCCCGGCAACGGCGCCAAAAACTTGATGTGCTATTTGTTAGTGCAAGTTTTAAATATATAAGGGTGAATTACCAAATTTAGAAACAACACATACGAGCAAGTGTACTCGTCCGTTATAGCAAGATATGATGGTAAGTCGGGATCGTTCGCAGGGATTTGTCAGTGAATCAAAATATAAGTCTAAAAGTAAATCTCTAATGTACGCAAATAAGATAATAAGCAAATTCAATAAATTAAAAACTACACTTGTTTAGACTAGTTTTCTACTTAATGACACACATGATTGTGATAACTTTTGATAACATGTTGGTTGAAATAATTAGATGGTGATCTAATCTATTGTTTTTACAAGTTAAACCTTCGTCGAGATTTTAGTTCATAAAAACAAGCTTTAGGTGTAAACCAATCAATTCAAGATCTATCCAAGGTTCATATGGTATGGTGGATATCTTAAACACAAGACAAACTCATATTACAAATCAAATACACTTAGGAAATGGTCAATAAAAAAGGTAACCTCTTCATAGACAAAAAGGTCACAACTGTTTATAAACATTTAAACTTTCGTCCAACTAAAGGTTTACAAACAATCCGATTTGATGTTATAAAAGCATTCTTATTACAATCATACTTCTTGTTTCTTTGTTTAGTCAAGAATAATTATGGTGAAAAACAATCATTCATAGATAAATGATTTTAACTAGTTGAGTAATAACAAATCTTTCGACATTTGAAACTATTATCAATTAGTTAACCTTGGCTAAACAAATGTCACGATGAAACTTAAGGTACAATTGGTTTTTAGGATTGACTTGAAATTGAATTAAAACATGTTATCACAATCATAACTATCACTAAGTATATAACATCATCAAAACAAGTATAAAAAGATTACTAGCCACTCATAGCAAACATGCAAATAAACTCAGAATATTTAACATTAGAATCCATGGTTATAGGTCTTACAATGCTTTGAAATTGATAACAAATGACAAGGTATTGATAACCTAAGTGTTGGTGATGATTTCTTGAGATTTTTGGACTCCAAATGTTGCTTCTTTGGTCCTCCAAAGTTCCTGGTTCTTTCTGCATGAATTTTCCTCCTTTGAGAGCTAGAGGATGATAATAATTGTGAGTAGTAATGAGAGTAAATGGTATCTTGAATGGTGTCTTGAATTATGCACTTTTGAGGTCCTTATATGCTTGTCCAATACTCCTAGTAATGAATAGGGAGTTAAATGCTGGAACTTGGACAATAAGACACTAAGAAGGGCCTAGAACCATGGGACAAAAGACCAAGATTCATGCACAAAAGTTGGCAAAAACATGCAGAAGTGGCCATCCGATCGGTTGCGGGTTGATACCGATCGGATGGAAATGGTCATAATGGCAATCCGATCGGTTAGACTCCAACCGATCGGATGGTAGATCCTGGCTTCTTTGGGCTTTGACTTTTCCTTGTGTAGCTCTTTATGCACTATCCAAACTTGATTAACTTCTGAACTTGGAACTTTGAGATGACAAAACTTAGGTTCTCATATGAATTGCTTCACAGATTGGACTTTTGAGCTTGGGAATCTTCGTGTAATCGCGTATATTTCATTTTCTTCTCTTTTTCTCCATTTTTCCTGCATTTGGCTACATATGCTACAAAAACATACTTTGATACGATTTAGTGGCAAAAGCATATAAAAACAACGAAATGACATACACAAAAACACTAATAACGCTTATAAAAACATGTTAACTTTGAGCTTTATCAAATCCCCCACACTTAAACTTTGCTTGTCCTCAAGCAAATCTAGAAGAAAACTAAATATCCACATGGTAACCAAGAATGATTAGAAAAAATGTGATGCAAATCCACCAAGTACAAGTACAAGATAAGATTCATCATTTTTAAACTTAAGTGGTGAAAAATCGAGATGTTTGACAATACCCAATGATTTTCTCGCTTGATTAACATTTCTAAGCACCTCACAAAAAAGAAACAAAGTATAATTCACTCTATCACTCATTTATTTAGGTAGTGGAGTATATATAAGAGAAATCACACTCATTGCTCAGTCATGATCTAATTATTACCATAAGCTTGTTGATGAGGCGAAAAATGGTCCATTTTTAAGGGGTCATTTAAGCCCGAATCCGACTTTATTTGATCAAATATTGCCCTAAATCGTTCCTTTTGTGATTTTAGGTACTTGGAGAGTGAATTCTGGAAAATGAGCCATTTCGGACGTTTTTTGAGCTTAAAAGTGAAGAAAACGGCAAAGTCTCAAATTTCAAGCTGGGAACAGTACCTGAAGGCGTCAAGAGTTGTTCTTGACGGCGTCAAAGTCCCAAGAATAAAATACCGTGGTTGATGACGGCGTCACATAGGCCGTCATAAGTAGATCAAGGCCGTCCGAGGAAGTATTTGGCGGCGAGATGACGGCGTCACACCCTTGCTCTTGACGCCGTCACCCTTGTTTTCCTATATATAGTTTTCTAATTTTTCACATTAAAGAAGGGAGAAGTTTTGGTGAAACCCTAAAGACGAATTTGGTGCAACTTTTACAGGTTTTTCAAGGGTTCCAAACCCTTGATACCTTGCATTGTAATTGAGATAAGTGTTCTTCTAATTCAATCAATATGTCTATGTGTTGGTTGTCTATATCTTGTTCTTGTCTCAATTCCATTATGCTAGGCTAGATCTCCTTTGTGTTTGCTTAGATCTAATGAAACCTAGATGTTGATTATGTGTTGATTACTTGTTTATTCTTGTCTTGGATGAATGATTTTATATGTTAGGCTTAAGAAAACTGGCAGATCTCCAAATGGTAACATGCTTGAACGTCTTAAGAAACATGAACCGAGGCGTACTAGGTCTTTATTGGTTGTATTTAATGCATGAGCCACTGTTTACAATCTCTATAGTTGTGCTGGGTCATGGTGTAGGAGGAGATAAGAGCTCATAGAATTGGGGAGTTATGTATGCCACCTCATGAATGGTATTAAGGAATACAATCCGTCATCCATGCAATTATAACAAGTAATTAACGTGTAAAAGATATCTAGGGAGTAGTGAAGTCTAAGTAAACACATTTTCTCCAATTACTGCTCACAACCTTAGTATAATTAGTTTATTTTCATTTTTAGTATTTTATTTTAATTGCATCTTAGCTTTGGGTTAATTGAATAGCAACTAATTCCGCCCACTCTTCCAAAAACCGATATTTTAATTGCTTTCATAAAAATATAAAAACACAAAATAATCATCCCTCACCTTCAGAACTAGTAATTAGGTTTTCTAATCCTAGCGACACTATTCCTAAGCTGAATGATCAATCCCCCGGTACTTGTCACTATACTATACTACAACGATCAGGTACACTGCCTGGTGGGGATTGTAAGCTTCTCGAGATCCCTCGAGAGGTAAAGCCTGTTGCGATTCCTACGCATCAAGTTTTTGGCGCCGCAGCCCAGGGAATAGTTATTGTCTAGGTTAGAATTTCTTTTTATTAGGTCTACTTGCTAGATTCCTTTCTAGTAAGATTTTATTTTTTATTTTTAGGTCTTCTTTAGTCTATCTTATTTCTTTGTTCCTTTGTTCGTAACTCTTTACCATCCGACATCATGGAAGGTGGTAACATCTTTGAACCCGTCATCCCACTACAACAAAACCCACCATTAGAACCCCTTAGGCCCCGAACCTTAGGAGAGTACTCCCGACCTAGCCACCAAGGCTACCGAAACACCATTGAGCTCACCGGAGCCAATGTGACTCCCTTGCGATCCGACACCATCCGGTTGGTGGAAAGCGGATGTGCATTCCATGGACTTCGTTCCGAAGATCCAAATCAACATCTTAAGGACTTTCTCAAAATCGTAGATTCCATAGACCTAGGTGTTGAAACTAGAGAGACTACCCGTTTACGCCTTTTCCAATTCTCTCTACGGGATCAAGCTAGTCAATGGCTTGAGCGTTTACCCGCGGGATCCATCACCACATGGGATGATCTCACCACTCGTTTCCTTGCTCAATTTTTCCCACCGGGGAGAACTACTAAGCTTAGAAATGACATCTTGATGTTCCAACAACGTCAAAATGAAACCTTTTATGAACCATGGATTCGATATAAAGACCTACTCCGAAAAGTCCCTCATCATGGCATCGAACCATGGCTCCAGATCCAAATCTTTTACGATAAGGTTGACTATCAAACAAGGAAAGCCATTGATTACGCAGCCAAGGGTAGGCTAGATAGACTTAGCGTTGACGAGTGCTGGAAAGTTCTTGAGGAGTTAGCACAGTACGAAGAGGAAGGATGGGAGGACCCGATGCTCCCAAGCAAGGTAAAACTTGATTACGCATGTGCCACCCAAGAACAATTGTTAGGAAGCATCGAGAAGCAGGTAAAAGAATTAATGAGTATTGAGAAACTTGCTGCTGAACCCGTGTGGAATCATAATCTACATAGGAATACGGTTATCAACCAAAATTTTCCAGAACGCTCACGACAAGAGGAATTCGAAGGGATAATGGTAACCTTCATGGATAATCAGGAAAAACAAATCCAGCACCTAGAGGCACGCATGGAAAGCACTCATAAAGCTTTTATGAATTTCGCAGACCAATTCATATCAACGGTCAAAGAAAAGATCAGAGAAAATTCCATACCTAAAAAAATTGAAAAAGTCTTCGAGGTGTCAACCTCGTTGGTGTTTGACCAAGAGGATAGCGGGAAATTTTCCTCAAATGCTTTACCATTAACTTCCCCCCATTCTCATGCAGAGAAAAATTCGCAAATCCATAACATTTTCGTTGGATGTTCGCGAACTACATTCCCGATCTCATCCAAAAAACGTTCCTTTGGTTTTAAACCCGGTGTAAAGAGGTCGCACCTCGAAAACGCCTCTGATTTGAAACCCCCTATGGAACAACATCTTTCTTCTCACACCAATGACCCGTGTATAGGGATCAACTTAGCCAAAACGTCACCCGACCCCCTCTACAACCTTACCTCTTTCCGTGACAGTAATGAGACGTTCGACCCTGGTGGACCTCGTTAACGGAATAGCTACTCATGGGTTTTACTAATGTTTAGTTATTCACGCAAAGAGCAGGGACTGAACATGAAACTACTCCAAACCTTACCTTACACGGGCATCTGACGGCGTCAGATTTAACTCTTGACGCCGTCAGCTCGATGGATCAGCAATATTAACCCAAAACCAATCACTTTCAACCCATACCCCACAAATCTCACCCAAGGTGCTGCTGCTACTCCGATTCTCCACCTCCCAATTCGACGTCTTCCGCATCCAATCTCCACTTTGTAAGTAAGTTTTCTTCATCCTTTTTCGATCAATTATCCTTAGGACCCATCAATTTGAAAAACCCCTTTCGCCCGAAACCCCACTATTTGCAAATCGTAATGCCATCCAATTGGTGATTTGTAATCATGGGGTTACCATTTGATGATGTTGTCTCACTCAAATCATGCATTTATTTAGAGAAAACCCATCATGCATCGGATTCTTTGACCCCCCACCCCTGGTTCCTGATTAAAGGAGCGTTTGGGTAATGGGTTAAGAGTTTGAAAATTGATTTTTTCCCTTGCATTTGCATGGTTCTGATTCTGATCCATCTGACGGCGTCAGGATTACTCTTGACGGCGTCAGATGTGTCTGACTGCATAAAGTTCATCAAAAAAATTTCGCATTTTAATCGTTTCCGTTCACTCCACCTTTTTTCCAGGAAAATGAGCAAAAGATCTCGTCAACATAAGGGCAGTTCCTCTAGATCTCAAGGGGTCAATTATGGAGAATTAGTCCATAGTTGGGGCGAGTTTGGCGATGTTGGTACTAGCACCAAGTATGCGGAGTTGTGTAACCACCATATTGATGCTGGGGCTGTGGTTGACTGGGATTTTCTGAGAGCCAGTGGGTTGGAGGCTGCATTTTTAGGGAGAATCCGCACAGATGGGTTTGCGGGTCCGCAGTGGGAGAGGTTGTTTAGGCTTAGAGAGACAGTATATAGTGAGTTAGTGAGGGAGTTCTTTGCGACCTTCCGTTTTGATCAGGCTGAGGCTAGGGCTGATATGGGGGGCACCACTGTGTATTTTAGGCTAGGGGGAGAGTTGAGGTCATGTTCAATGGCTGAGTTTGGTTGGAGGCTTGGGTTATATACTAGTGAGGAGGTTGATGGGACTTTTCTGCTGAGGTTGTTACATGGAGAGACTCAGAGGAGTGAGATGAGGTGTATCACTTTTTGGCCGACCATAGTGGATGAGGTTTACACCTCGACTACTGGGGTTGCATCGATCAGGGACCCCATTGTTAGGCTAGTTCACAGGTGCATCACATACAGCCTGTCTGCACGTCATGGCACTACTCACCGTATCACTGCTTCGGACCTGTTCTACTTGTACTCCATCTTTTCTGCGGATGTCTACTGCAACATCCCGTTTTGGGTGGCCAGTTATTTGAGGACCAGTGTGGGTGAGAGGGATATTGACAAGGTGTACGGGGGGATGTTCGTGACCCGGTTGGCTCGTTCCTATGGTCTTCTTACTCCTCAGATCATGGGGTACTTGAGCAACTGCGGGAACTGTAGGATAGTGAGGGCGAAATCCCTCAGGCAGATGAGCATTGTGATGCAGATGGTGGATGGGTCCTACACCTGGTACGTGGCAGCAGGGCCTGATGGTGAGGATGATGATGATGATGAGGGTATGCCCCAGCAGCATCAGTTTGCTGGGTATGAGGAGGGGACTGCTGACTACTACCGGCACATGAGCCGAGGAGATTGGCAGGCGCATCAGGGGGCTTGGATGGGTCAGGTGGATGCTTGGAGAACCACCACTGACCAGAGATTTGACTGGATGTATGAGCACACAGTCCGCCAGATGCAGCATCTTTCGACCCGTGATCACATCAAGCCCCATCTGCAGATTGACCCATTCCCTGGGCGCGAGCAGGACTATCCTCCCTATGGGTATACTGGGCACCTCCCACCTGGCTACGATTATCGCTTCGGTCCTCCCCCTCAGTGATTCATTTTGATATCTGTGGTTCTTGAACAATTTATTCTCGATTGTATGATTTGAAACATTTGGTCTTGTAATAGTTTAGGATTCAGCCTCTGTTGGCTTTGGACACTTTTTATTTTTTTTTTTCTTTTAACAAATATTATGCATGTTCGGCTTTTAATTTTATTGTTGGTTAATCTTGGCAACCCATGTTTTGTGTGATTTTAATTGTTTGTTTGTTATTTGCTTCCGTATGCATGCTTTATTTTTATTGTTGGTTGATCATGTCTCTAAATTAAAATGTGGAAATACTTTACTATGTTGTTTTGGCCTAGTCTTAACTCCAACCTAAAAGTATTTTTGCAAAAGATAAGTGTAAGGGGAAACCCCAAATATGTTTTTAAGAAACAAACCGATCATGATTCTCCACAATATTAAATGAGCATGTATATTCATATTTGTTAGAGTCAAATGCTTGTATTGAGTCATAATGAAGTTTTGCAGGATTTTCCAGGAAGTAGGACCAAATTTTTCCAGAAATTTTCCGGAAACTTAACATAAGAATTTCTGCAGGTCCATTCTGACGGCGTCAGAGGATTACTCTTGACGGCGTCAGGAGTTAAAATCTGGAAATTTTACCGGTTTTGTTTTTCTAACGGAGTCTTATGGTTTTTGTGAATTATTAAGTTTTATAATCTCCAGGAAATCTGCAAACTTCATTCCACAAGCATTATATCTTATCTTGTTTTCTAGGATTTAGTAACTTATATAGGATGCCGCCGATTTTACGCGAGGTTGTCTTGTCTATTTTGTCAGGATTTACAGGTTATTTTCGACAAGGAGATGATTTATATTCTGGAAGGGAAGCTTTGATTGTTCGTTTTCTTGGAGGAAGATTTAACCTGGCCAACCTATAATCCATACCGAGCGAATCAGGGGAGTATTTGATTTCATTCTCTTTACTTTTTCACTTTTACATTCTTTACTTGAACATTGGGGACAATGTTCATCTTAAGTGTAAGGGGAGGGTAAAAAGATGATACCTTACATATGCACTTTCGCTTGAGTTTGTTTTGTTTAATGGTAGATGTGTAATAAAACTATGAGAAATACTTGTTAGTGTAATTTTAGCGCCAAATTTAAAAATTTTTACAACATTTAGGAGTGAAACTTTAGCCATAGCAAGCGTCTCATGGATAGGAGATTGTATGACTAGCACATAACCGTATATTCAGAAAAATTTTCCACCCAAAAATGTGAGGTTCGCCTTTAGATTTGATAGGAAAAGCATTCATTATTAGTGCTTATGAGTGTACCGGTAGCATTTAGATTCTAGAACTTGCGTTAGTGATGCATCCCGAGACCGCTAGTGAGACTACATTCGTGTGGTAGGATTTACTACATGATAAGAGGCATTAGGATCACCCTTGTCTTAAACCCGTATTATAATTACTTGACCATTTAAGTCATATTACTTGGCTAGTTAAGTCAACTAATTTTTCCCACACCCTTAGCGTTGTACTCATTTTTAGTACACGATACCCCTAGTACACCCCTCCGAGCCTATCTTTTCGTTTCTAACTTTAAGCATCTTACTTAAAGGAAGAATTTGTTACACCCCACTTAAATGTACACCCGAATCGCCTTAGCCTTCCGTGTATGCGCTCAATTTTAGTGCCTTATTGTTATTTGTTAAACCCTAAGTTAACTTTCTAATTGATTACATGGTTGCTAAGTCGAGTCATATCATTGTACATATTGTCTTGGGACGATTGGGACTCATGGGTAAGTACTTATTTTATGGAGTAATGGGGAAGAACATCATTTATTACCCCCATATGTGCGTTAATCTTAAAAGTGCTCCAAGTGTTTTGATTTTCTTAATTCGGGTCATTAGATTAGTTGAATGTAAAGTATGTAAAGATTCAAGTGTAAGGGGAATGTTCATTCCCTATGATGTATTATTTTGGATGGTAGGGTAAGAGTGTATGCAAAAAAAAAAAAAAAAAAAAAAAAAAAAAAAAAAAAAAAAAAAAAATCGAAAAAATCAAGAAAAAGAAAAAAAAATAGAAAAAAGAAAAAGAGAAAAAAACATACGGACTACCATCCCTTTTCATTCTATGTTTATTTTATGTTTTTGTTATTTTTCATTTGTTAGCTTAAGTCGAGTCTAGTCTTGGCTTAGCAATGCCATCTTGTACATGTAATTAACCAAGATTGTTAACTACCCACCAGTAAAACTTCCTTTATCCAACAAAACCGTGTAATTCATATCCCTATACCTAACATTACAACCCTTTAAAAGACCTCTTTGATAGTTTATCCTAGATGCTTACGCCATGTGGTGGAGGTTTGATCCTTTCCCAAGCCTATGGTAATCTATTTTGCTATGACAGGTAGTGAGAGATATCTTCCATTTCCATAATGTTATATTACTTTATTACACCCGAGAGATGTGAGTATCTAAACACTATTTGTGAGGTGCTAGTGTATGACCTCCGTGCTTGTCTATTGGTCTTTAGTGGAATGATTATTTGTTGTAATTACTTTTATATTAGTGTTAAATGACCCCTAACTTGTCTTTTGAGTAGAATAAAAACGCATTTGCTTGAGGACAAGCAAATCTCAAGTGTAAGGGTATATGATGAGGCGAAAAATGGTCCGTTTTTAGGGGGTCATTTAAGCCCGAATCCGACATTATTTGATCAAATATTGCCCTAAATCGTTCCTTTTGTGATTTTAGGTACTTGGAGAGTGAATTCTGGAAAATGAGCCGTTTCGGACGTTTTTGGAGCCTAAAAGTGAAGAAAACGGCAAAGTCTCAAATTTCAAGCTGGGAACAGTACCTGAAGGCGTCAAGAGTTGTTCTTGACGGCGTCAAAGTCCCAAGAATAAAATACCGTGGTTGATGATGGCGTCACATAGGCCGTCATAAGTAGATCAAGGCCGTCCGAGGAAGTATTTGGCGGCGAGATGACGGCGTCACACCCTTGCTCTTGACGTCGTCACCCTTGTTTTCCTATATATAGTTTTCTTGTTTTTCACATTAAAGAAGGGAGAAGTTTTGGTGAAACCCTAAAGACGAATTTGGTGCAACTTTTACAGGTTTTTCAAGGGTTCCAAACCCTTGATACCTTGCATTGTAATTGAGATAAGTGTTCTTCTAATTCAATCAATATGTCTATGTGTTGGTTGTCTATATCTTGTTCTTGTCTCAATTTCATTATGCTAGGCTAGATCTCATTTGTGTTTGCTTAGATCTAATGAAACCTAGATGTTGATTATGTGTTGATTACTTGTTTATTCTTGTCTTGGATGAATGATTTTATATGTTAGGCTTAAGAAAACTGGCAGATCTCCAAATGGTAACATGCTTGAACGTCTTAAGAAACATGAACCGAGGCGTACTAGGTCTTTATTGGTTGTATTTAATGCATGAGCCACTGTTTACAATCCCTATAGTTGTGCTGGGTCATGGTGTAGGAGGAGATAAGAGCTCATAGAATTGGGGAGTTATGTATGCCACCTCATGGATGGTATTAAGGAATACAATCCGTCATCCATGCAATTATAACAAGTAATTAACGTGTAAAAGATATCTAGGGAGTAGTGAAGTCTAAGTAAACACATTTTCTCCAATTACTGCTCACAACCTTAGTATAATTAGTTTATTTTCATTTTTAGTATTTTATTTTAATTGCATCTTAGCTTTGGGTTAGTTGAATAGCAACTAATTCTGCCCACTCTTCCAAAAACAGATATTTTAATTGCTTTCATAAAAATATAAAAACACAAAAATAATCATCCCTCACCTTCAGAACTAGTAATTAGGTTTTCTAATCCTAGCGACACTATTCCTAAGCTGAACGATCAATCCCCCGGTACTTGTAACTATACTATACTACAACGATCAGGTACACTGCCTGGTGGGGGTTGTAAGCTTCTCGAGATCCCTCGAGAGGTAAAGCCTGTTGCGATTCCCACGCATCACTTGTACAAGAAACAAAACTACACCGCAATGGCGTAAGCGCCAAGTCTACATATCAAAGAGGTCTTTTATTTGGTTTGTAATTTAAAGCTTTGGGTTATACCAGGCTTATGTTCAAGCATCTCATACAAAAACACAATAGATTACTGACGCGAGTTCTTGATTACTCAAAAACCGGATGGTCACTACAATATTCTTGCACTTGACATTCTCACAAAGCCATTACTATATCCGGATAGATAAAGTAATTTGGTAAGGGTAGGGATAAGGCATGGGAATATTTATGAAATTGGTTTTAAAAGAAAAGTAAAATCAAGTCTAAGTCTCATTGTTGCTAGTTACCGAACAAACCACGAACCCATAAATGATTATAGTTACAATCTTCTCTTCTTCAAATATCGATATATCGATTCGCCATAACAATATTCTTCATACTTAGCACATTAGCTAACAACATATCACAAAATTTCCTTTATTCACATATATAGCACATTTGCTATAATTGTCACCTTATAGTTGCAAAGACTTTTTTTTTTTTTATAAACTCCCCCACACTTCGCATAAGCATCACCACAACAATACAAATAAGAAGCTGCAGTCTCCATCTTTGTCGGAATGGCACACACATGATTGGTGAAGTGTGGCTGACTAATAATCATTAGAAACAATCCAACAACCAAGCAACTAGCAACCCACCATTTAGACTTCGACAAGGGTTAGGCTAAAGTTTAAAGTGTAAAATCTTTTTGTATTTTTCTGGATTTATCAAAAACGAAAAGGATGGCTCGGAGGGTGTAACTAAGGGTATCTAGCGTTAAAAACGAACGCTAACAAAAGGGTTAAAAATTGGAAATTAACTAATCAATGTGACTAGCTAAAAATAATGAAGGCTATTTGGTTAAAATCCTAAGGTTGCCTCTTATCACGTATGTATACTTATATTACAAAAATGTAATCTCACAAAGGTCTCGTAATGATTTACAAGTACAAGTTCTAGAATAAATAAAATCACCGGCACACTCATAATAAAAGATTCAAGCATAAAAGATGTATGCTAGATATGAACAGGCTAAAATCCTCACAATTTAGTGGAAAGGGTTATAATATGTGCTAGCAAATGTAATCGATCCCAGAATGGATTGCAATATTAATCGGGACACATCTCAAAATTTTCAAAAATTACTAATTTTACCAGTGGATAGATCTAGTTATTCTAATAAATTATTCCTAAAAGCGTGAAAACAACTAGATTATAAGGATTCAAGCATAAAAGATGTATGCTAGATATGAACAGGCTAAAATCCTCACAATTTAGTGGAAAGGGTTATAATATGTGCTAGCAAATGTAATCGATCCCAAAATGGATTGCAATATTAATCGGGACACATCTCAAAATTTTCAAAAATTACTAATTTTACCAGTGGATAGATCCAGTTATTCTAATAAATTATTCCTAAAAGCGTGAAAACAACTAGATTATAAGGACAAACAAAATTTAAAAATTAAATCGATATTAGACTTAATTTCTTATTTTACCTACTCACCCCCCCCCCCCCCACACACACACACATAAGTTAAACATTGTCCTCAATGTGATAAACGGACTTATAAGTATGAAAGTAGGGAAAATGAGAAAATAAACCATGATATTCGATGTTGTTTTTCTATCCAATCTTCTGTTTCTTGCAATCAACACCTGCATTATTAGAAACAAAAACAAACAAACAAAAAGCATTGCAGTTTTATTCAAATTAGTGGCACACCCCCACACTTAAGTTCGACCAAGTGGTAAAACTTTGGGGTATAGACACTGAAAAATAAAATAAATAAACACACGGGTTGCCTCCCGAGAAGCGCTTGTTTTATTAACGAGTCCTCAGCCGGACTCAAACTTCAAATTGATTATGAAGTTTTAGTGTTATGTTTCCTTTTAGGGATATACAACACATTTCCTATCACAATTCCCTCTCCTGTTTCATCTATGTTTTCCAATTTAACATTTTTCCAAGCTCTAGGAAGAGCATCATAGATAAAACCATTACTGTGTGCCCAAGGGATTATTCCCTTGTGTGGAGCCATGAATGTGATAGCTTCATATTCAAATTCGGATGAAATTTCTTCATTAGAAATCACATTTAATTGCTCTTTATCATAATAGAGTTTAATTCGGTGCCCATTTACAATGAAACTTCCACCATGTTGTCATAAAGTTCAACATAACCTGATGGAAATCCATGTTTAACTACATATGGTCCAAACCATTTTGGCTTGAGTTTCTGAGCTTTAAACTTGTATTTCATATTGAAGAGCAGAACTTTATCTCCAGCTTTGAATTGTTTTCAAATTCTCAGCTTTCTATCGTGGTATGCCTTGGTTCTTGTTTTATATAGCTTGGAGTTTTCATAAGCTTGAAGTCTTAACTCATCAAGTTCATGTAATTGCAAAAATCTCTTTTCTCTAACTATTTTTAGATCAGGATTACAGCTTCTTAACGCCCAGTAAGCACGGTGTTCAAGTTCGAACGGTAGATGACATGTTTTCCCATACAAGAGTCTGTATGGTGTTGTACCAATTGGTGTCTTATATGCCGTACGAAATGCCCATAGAGCGTCGTCTAATTTCCTTGACCAAACGGAAGGATTGTCTTTAACCGTTTTTTCAAGTATTCTTTTTTTAGCTCTATTGGTATTTTCGACTTGACCACTAGTTTGTGGATGATAAGCTGTAGCAAAACGATGATAAACTCCATATCGTTTCATTACTTTCTCCATTTGTTTATTACAGAAATGGGATCCTCTATCACTTATTAAAGCTTTAGGACTTCCATAGCGAGCAAAAAGCTTTTTGAGAAAGTTGACAACAACTCGTGCATCGTTAGTAGGAAGAGCTTCAGCTTCTACCCATTTGGAAACATAATCGATTGCAACGAGGATATATTCGTATTTGTGTGATTTAGGGAAAGGTCCCATAAAATCAATTCCTCAAATGTCGAATATTTCACAGACTTGAATGCTCTTTTGAGGCATTTCGCCTCTTCGAGAAAGGTTACCGGATTTTTGGCACGCATCGCAGTTCTGAACGAGAGTATACGCTTCTTTTAAAATTGTAGGCCAATAGAATCCAGCATCGAAAACTTTTCTAGCTGTAGTGGAAGGACCATAATGTCCCCCAGTTGGGCCATGATGACATTCATCAAGAATTTTTCTTGTTTCGGCACCCGAAACATATCTCCGTATCATTCCATCCTTGCACATTTTAAAAAGGTAAGGTTTCTCCCAATAATAGTGTTTTAGTTCTAAAAAGAACTTACTACGTTGGTAGTGACTCATCCCTTTTTTAAGAATATCTCCTGCAAGATAATTTGCGTAATCTGCAAACCATGGAATTTCCTCATCATCATCTTTATCTATCGTCATGAGAGTTTCTTGTGGAAAATAATCATTAATTTCATTTTCTTTTAATTCTTCCAAATTTGGATTCTCGAGACGTGACAAATGATCTGCTGCAAGATTTTCTGCTCCTTTCTTGTCTTTTATTTCGATATCAAATTCTTGCAATAATAGAATCCATCTGATAAGACGCGGTTTTGCATCTTGTTTGGTAAACAGATATTTGAGTGCGGAATGTTCGGTAAAAACTATCATTTTTGAAAGCACGAGATAAGATCTGAATTTGTCAAATGCAAAAACTACGGCTAATAATTCTTTCTCTATAACCGCATAGTTTTGTTGAGCATTGTTGAGTGTTTTTAGCAAAGTATATAGGACGAAAATGTTTTCCTTCACATTGTCCTAAAACGACTCCAACAGTGAAATTGCTTGCATCACACATGATTTCAAATGGTAGTGACCAATTAGGTTCAACCGTAATTGGGGCACTAGTCAATTGACTTTTCAATGTTTCAAAAGCTTTAATGCAGTCAGCATTGAAATCAAATACAGAATCCTTTTCAAAAAGTTCAGTCATAGGACGTGATATTTTTGAAAAATCTTTGATAAATCGGCGGTAAAAACTGGCATGTCCTAGAAAACTTCTAACGGCTTTAACATTAGTTGGGGGTGGTAATTTGGTGATAACATCTATTTTAGCTTTGTCTACTTCCATCCCTGAACTTGATATCTTGTGTCCTAACACAATTCCTTCAGTTACCATGAAATGACATTTTTCCCAATTAAGAACTAGATGTGCAGCTTCACATCTCTCAAGCATTTTATCGAAATTGGAAAGACAAGTTTCAAAAGAATCACCAAAAACTGAAAAGTCATCCATGAAAACTTCCATAGATGTCTCAAGCTTGTCTTGAAATATTGCGATCATACACCTTTGAAAAGTTGCAGGTGCATTACATAGACCAAAAGGCATACACCGGTAAGCGTAGGTTCCAAAAGGACATGTAAATGTGGTTTTCTCTTGATCGGCTGGATCAATAGGAATTTGGAAATATCCCGAAAAACCATCAAGGAAGCAAAAGTATTTGTTTCCTGCTAATCTTTCGAGCATCTGATCCATGAATGGTAAAGGAAAATGATCTTTCCTGGTGGCTTTATTAAGTTTTCTGTAATCAATACATACTCGCCATCCAGTGACAGTTCTAGTAGGAACTAATTCATTCCTTTCGTTTGTCACTACAGTCATTCCTCCTTTCTTAGGAACACAATGAACTGGACTCACCCATGGGCTATCCTCGATAGGATAAATGATTCCTGAGTCAAGAAGTTTGATGATTTCCTTCTTAACAACTTCTTTCATATTTGGGTTGAGTCGACGTTGTCTTTCTACAACGGGTTTAGTACCTTCTTCACAATTGATTTTGTGTTTGCAAAAATCTGGACTAATTCCTGGAATATCAGAAGTTTTCCACGTAAAAGCGCGTTTATGCTTCTTAAGAACAGAAACGAGTCTTTCTTTTTGATTTGTTTCGAGCAACGACGATATGACTACTGGAAGTAGTGAGTTTTCTTCTAAGTAAGCATATTCGAGATTATTGGGAAGGGTTTTGAGTTCCAAATCAGTGGGTGGTTCTTCTAGGGATGATTTGATTTTCAATTGATCTTTTTCAGTGATCTCTTCAAATTTCTCTTCTTCCTCTTCTTCTAGTTTTATTTCCATGAATTCCTCAAATTCTTTATCAGAATATGTTTCACTGATCTTTTCTAAAGTAGTCATGAATGGTTTCGAATCGTCAAGTAATGCATCCAATTCTTCTTCAGTGACTTCATCAATTACATCGATGTTATAGCGTGTGTCATCACTGGAATTTGGATATTTCATTGCTTTATCGATTAAGAATGTGATTCGATCTTCTCCTACTCCAAGATTAAGTTCTTTGCCTTTGACTTTAATCATTGCGTCAGCAGTGTTTAAGAAAGGTCTTCCTAAGATTAAGGGTACTCGACTATCTTCTTCCATTTCTAAGATGACAAAATCCACAGGAAAAACAAATTTACCAACTTGAACAAGCATATTTTCACAACCCCAACAGGATATTGGTATGTATGGTTGGCTAATCTTATACTCATCTTAGTAGGTTTCAATGTATTGATGGAAAGTTTAGAATACAACGAATAGGGCATCAAATTGATACTTGCACCTAGATCTGCTAAAGCATCACATGTGATGTTGTTTCCTAATGTACATGGTATAAGAAAACTTCTGGGATCTCCAAGTTTTGGTGGAATTTTGTTTTGAATTATAGCAGAGCATTCTTCATTGAGAACGATAGCGGAAATTGTTCCAACTTGTTTCGATTATTAAGAAATTCTTTCAAAAATTCCCCATAATTGGGCATTCCAGCTAGAACATCAATGAGGGGTACGTTAATTCTAACTTCTTTGATCATCTCTAAAAACTTCTTATTTCGCTCCTCTCTTTTCTCTTTTCCTAGGGCTTGTGGATATGGTATTTTTGGTGTATAAGATTTTTTTGGTGGAACTGTATTTTCTTTGGTTGGTTTTTGGGTTGGTTCTTCTTCAACTGCTTCTTCTTCAGCTTCTTCCTCCTCCTCATCTTGAATAAGAGTGTTATCGGTAGGAATGGGCGGTGGATCATATGAGGGACCACTTCGAGTGAATACAGCATTGATATGCTCATTTCTGTTTTGTGGTGGACGATAATTCTTATCGTTTGATCCAGATGGTTTTGGATTGGATTGGGTGTTACTTGGTAATGTACAAGGAATTCGAGAAGAAAATTGATCAGAAAGTCTACTAAATTTTTGTTCAAGATCCTGAATAGAAGCTTGATGATTTTTCCGACCTTGCTCAACTTTGGTTTTGAGATTGAAAATTTGGGTTTTTACAAACTCATTTGTGGTTCTTTTAGCATTTACGAATTCTCGCATCATTTTTTCGAAATTAGATTCTTTCTTTTTATCTGAATTTGTTGGCTTTGGATTGTCTGTTCGGGGTTGAAAATCATGGTTGCTATCCCTTTGTTGGCGATCTTGCCAATTTTCAAAACTTCTTCCGTAATAATTACCGCGAAAACCTCCTCCACGATATCCTCCTTGGACATAATTGGCTTCCCCTTTGTTGGGTCTATTCATAGGTTGGACATCATACTCGGATGATGTGTGATTTCCTCCACAATTATTATAGCCATCTCGCATTTCTTTCATTTCTCATTTTATATCTTTGTATTGCGAGTCCATTTTAGAAGATAAGGCTTCTATTTTGTCCATGAGTTTCGAATTATCTGAACTTTCGGCAAAAGCAACGGTTTTCCGTATGGGTTTGGTTTTGGAATCTTTTGACCAATCGAGTTTAAGAAGTACTTGATCTTCAAGAAGTTGATATGCCTCGTTAGGTGTTTTGTAAAGGAAAATTCCTCCGGCATCAAGGATTGCTTGAGATGCTTCATCAAGACCATGATAAAAGATTTTGATTATTGTTCCTCGTCCTAAATTATGACCATGACAACTTCGAAGCAAATCTTTCATGCGAAGCCAAGCTTCAACAAGAGATTCATTAGGATTTTGTGAAAAAGCACGGATTTCTCCCATTAGTCTATCATACATGGCCGGTGGAAAGAATCGGCTTACAAAAGCTTGCCTCATCTCCTCCCAAGTATTAATAGTTCCTGGGGTTAATTCGTTATACCATACTTTGGCATCTCCGGCGAGTGATGATGGAAAAAGTTTGAGCTTGATAGCATCGACATTAGTATCTCCATAACGAAACATGCCACAAATTTCAATGAATTCGGCAATGTGTTTATGCGGATCGGCCCGCGAACGGCCATCGAATTGACGGTCTTTGATCATAGAAAGATGGTGACCTTTAACGGTAAAGTTTTCACCAAGGTCGGCGACAACAATAGCAGCTCCAGGAGTAGGTGCTACGGTTCTATTGGCGGCCCACATGGGTTGATCGTCAGCCATGGGTATTGGTTCAAAAAGATTGGAAATCGGATGTTCTTCGGAAAGATTATCAAACCAATTAAGAATAGATGAAGATCTCTTCTTATGAAACAAACTTTCGGGATCAGATAAAGATGTACTAAGCTTTTTAGTAGTAGAACGAGTGTTCATACAACTACCAAAAGAATCGAATTGATTACCTAAACAAAAGAACAAGAAAATAAAAAAAATAAAACGAAAGCAGAAAAATCTATCCGAATCAGTTGGATACCAAACCGATCGGATGGACGCTACAGTAAAATAAAAAATATGGGAAACCGATCGGCTGAAACTCAATCCGATCGGATGGATGCTACGGGTTTTTTTTTTTTTTTTTTAGAAACGAACACGAAAAGAAACGGACTTTAAAAACTTAAAGAAACACAATCAAAATCCCCGGCAACGGCGCCAAAAACTTGATGTGCTATTTGTTAGTGCACGTTTTAAATTTATAAGGGTGAATTACCAAATCTAGAAACAACACATACGAGCAAGTGTACTCGTCCGTTATAGCAAGATATGATGGTAAGTCGGGATCGTTCGTAGGGATTTATGAGTGAATCAAAATATAAGTCTAAAAGTAAATCTATAATGTACACAAATAAGATAATAAGCAAATTCAATAAATTAAAAACTACACTTGTTTAGACTAGTTTTCTACTTAATGACATACATGATTGTGATAACTTTTAATAACATGTTGGTTGAAATAATTAGATGGTGATCTAATCTATTGTTTTTACAAGTTAAACCTTCGTCAAGATTTTAGTTCATAAAAACAAGCTTTAGGTGTAAACCAATCAATTCAAGATCTAACCGAGGTTCATAAGGTATGGTGGATATCTTAAACACAAGACAAACTCTTATTACAAATCAAATACTCTTAGAAAATGGTCAATACAAAAGGTAACATCTTCATAGACAAAAAGGTCACAACTGTTTATAAACATTTAAACTTTCGTCCAACTAAAGGTTTACAAACAATCCGATTTAATGTTATAAAAGCATTCTTATTACAATCATACTTCTTGTTTCTTTGTTTAGTCAAGAATAATTATGGTGAAAAACAATCATTCATAGACAAATGATTATAACTAGTTGAGTAATAACAAATCTTTCGACCTTTGAAACTATTATCAATTAGTTAACCTTGGCTAAACAAATGTCATGATGAAACTTAAGGTACAATTGGTTTTTAGGATTGACTTGAAATTGAATTAAAACATGTTATCACAATCATAACTATCACTAAGTATAAAACATCATCAAAATAAGTGTAAAAAGATTACTAGCCACTCATAGCAAACATGCAAATAAACTCATAATATTTAACATTAGAATCCATGGTTATAGGTCTTACAATGCTTTGAAATTGATAACAAATGACAAGGTATTGATAACCTAAGTGTTGGTGATGATTTCTTGAGATTTTTGGACTCCAAATGTTGCTTCCTTGGTCCTCCAAAGTTCCTGGTTCTTTCAGCACGAAGTTTCCTCCTTTGAGAGCTAGAGGTTGATAATAATTATGAGTAGTAATGAGAGTAAATGGTATCTTGAATGGTGTCTTGAACTATGCACTTTTGAGGTCCTTATATGCTTGTCCAATACTCCTAGTAATGAATAGGGAGTTAAATGCTGGAACTTGGACAATAAGACACTAAGAAGGGCCTAGAACCATGGGACAAAAGACCAAGATTCGTGCACAGAAGTTGGCAAAAACATGCAGAAGTGGCCATCCGATCGGTTGCGGGTTGATACCGATCGGATGGAAATGGTCATAATGGCAATCCAATTGGTTAGACTCTAACCGATCGGATGGTAGATCCTGGCTTCTTTGGACTTTGACTTTTCCTTGTGTAGCTCTTTATGCACTATCCAAACTTGATTAACTTCTGAACTTGGAACTTTGAGATGACAAAACTTAGGTTCTCATATGAATTGCTTCACAGATTGGACTTTTGAGCTTGGGAATCTTCGTGTAATCGCGTATACTTCATTTTCTTCACTTTTTCTCCATTTTTCCGCATTTGGCTACATATGCTACAAAACATACTTTGATACGATTTAGTGGCAAAAGCATATAAAAACAACTAAATAACATACACAAAAACACTAATAACGCTTATAAAAATATGTTAACTTTGAGCGTTATCATGCTATGATGCTCCCAGAACGACAACCATGGTGCAAACTCATTAGTATCTACCTTATCCGCTGCGAGATGAGAAGAGAGTTGTCAGTTCAGGTGGGAGCAGGAGAAAGAATAAAGGCTCACTAGTTAGGAGGGAGTAATAACCTAACTAGACCATTACAGTTGAAGTTCTGAGCTACAAAGACCTTTGCCGTCAGTGTCAAAGATCATACGCCGAGATCGTCGGAAGAGAGAACTTCAAGTCTGCCTTAGTATCTAGACTACAGAGACTCTGCGCTTCAACAATGTCAACATAGTTTACTATTGTTGTAATTTACATGTTTATGTGTTTATAGGTCTCATTGTATTCATTCATGTGTGACGATATCTTGGAGGGAGATTGTTAGCCTTGCTATTTTATAAAAGATAATGTCACACATAAAGAAATGGACTAGATATCATACAAATAGTACTTTAGGGACTATTATTGTAATATAGGCAAACTAGCAATGTTAGGAGCCTATAAATACCCCTCATGACTCTCCATGAAGGGTGTGGAAAAGTGTGTGTGTTGTTTCATTTCTCTCTCTACTTTCTCTCTCTAGAACCATGATGTATTTCCATCAACCTCGACCTCCGGAACGTGTTTCTTGATCATAACATTTTTTTATCTATATTTTTCTATACGTTTTTATTAACGTTTTTATCTACATTTTTTAATACGTTTTTATATATGTTTTTATCCACGATTTTATGTATGTTTTTATTTACGTTCTTATATACGTTTTTATCTATGTTTTTAAATACGTTTTATATACTTTTTTTATCTACGTTCTTAAACGTTTTTATCTTTTTTTTTAATCTATGTTTTTGTATACGTTTTTATTTACACTTTTATCTACGTTTTTATTTATGTTTCTGTATACGTTTTTATGTAAGTTTTTATATACATTTCTATCTACATTTTTATGTATCTTTTTATATACATTTTTATCTATGTTTTTATCTACATTTTTATCTATAGATATAAAAAGCTATATAAAAATATATACATAAAAAACTATATTAAAGCATAGATAAAAACGTATATAAAAACATAAATAAAAATGTAGACACCGGATCCCTTGCAAAGTTAGCATAAATTAAAAAGTATAAAAAGTAATCTCCACTATTAGATTAGATCTAGTCAAAACCTTTTTTTTATTATTATTATTAATTTCGATCAAAGGGCATTTTGGTCTTTTAACCCGTTTTTTCTTTTTCACCCTTAGAACTTCAAACGCTTATAACTCTTAAACGACAAACTTTTAGAAAAAACCGATTTCACCATAATTTCTGAAATTTAATCCTCTTTAATTTGGTATAAATTTTGTTAAAAATTTCAAAACTTTATTTTTACATACGAAATGGGTGTTAATTTTCTTGATTTTTTGGGCATTTTCGACCTTATTTTGTACCATCATAAATGCCGAATCGTGAAAAATTTAAAACATGAAAGTCGTAGATTTTGGTTCACTCTTTACCCATAAATTTGAATCACTCAAATCAACTATGATATGAGTGAGATATCGTACGTTAAAGATGACGTTTTATTCATATTTGTTGCACACAACATGTTTGATGAAAGGTTTAGCTTAGATTTTTTTGTCGTAAAATCGAGTTAAATGCACTAATTTTTGTACAAGAATGCACCATTAGTCATTTTATTAATGTAAGATTCAAAAAGTTTTTTTTTTTTAACTGATGAACCATATTAACTGATTTTTAAAAAAGACATTTTGTTCATCAGTTACTTTGGTTCATCAATTTTTATTCACGAACATTAAAATTGATGAACCAAAGTAACTGATGAACAAAATGTTACCATAAAAATTGATGAACCAAAGTAATTGATGATCCAAAGTAACTGATGAACATTTTGTTCATCAGTTACTTTGGTTCATCAATTTTAATGTTCATGAATAAAAATTGATGAACCAACGTAACTGATGAATAAAATGTTATGTGTTTAGGTTCATCAATTTATTTGTCCTATGTTATGTGTTTAGGTTCATCAATTTATTTGGCATTTGTTATGTGTTTAGGTTCATCAATTTATTTGGCCTTTGTTATGTGTTTAGGTTCATCAATTTATTTGTCTTATGTTATGTGTTTAGGTTCATCAATTTATTTGGCCTTTGTTATATGTTTAGGTTAATCAATTTATTTGTCCTGTGTTATGTGTTTAGGTTCATCAATTTATTGTCTTGTGTTATCTTAGTCTCATCAGTTATCGTAGTTTCATCAGTTTACTTATAAAATTGAGATAACAGTTCTTTTTTCAAGTTCATCAATTTTATTTAAGAGATGTTCATCAAATTGATCAAAGTTCTTTTCAAGTTCATCAAATTTTACTTGTATTTTTTTTTATAATTATCACTTTTTTCAGGTTCATCAAATTGATCACAGTTCTTTTCAGGTTCATCAATTTTTTCAGGTTCATCAATTTGATCAAATGTTTGGATTCATCAATTCTATTTAACATAACAAACTGATAGTTTTGTTAAACTGAAAATAACTTGACCAATTAGTGCATTTAAATGTATTTTTATATGAAAAATCTCTTTTAGTCATTTTATCAAACACTTTGTGTGCACTAAATATTACTAAGACGTCATCTTTAACGTGCGATATCTCACTCATATCATATCGGATTTGAGTGACTCAAATTTCTGGATAAAGAATGGCCAAGAAGCTACAACTTTTGTGTTTTAAGTTTTGCCAAAGTCGGCCTTTAAACTAGACAAAATTAGAGCCAAAAATGCTAAAATTATCAAGAAAATCAACACCCACTTAAAATGTTGAAAAAAAAAGTTCCGATTCATATATTATAATGCATACTAAATTAAAGAGAATTAAATTCTAAAAATTATGGTGATATCGGTTTTTTACAAAAATTTGTCGTTTGATCGTTATTTACGTTTGAAGTTTGAGATGGAATTAGAAAAACGAGTTAAATGACCATTATACCCCTTAACCGAAAATATTAATAAAAAAAGGAGTAGGTGAAGGACATGTGGCACTATATGATAGGCTTTTTAGAATTTTTCCCTTTTTAAGGGATCATAACTCTAAAAATGTAATAAAAAACGCAGATTAAAAAGTAGATAAAAATGTTGATAAAAATATATATAAAAACATAATATATATATATATATATATATATATATATATATATATATATATATATATATATATATATATATATATATATATATATATATATATATATATAAAATAGTAAATAAGATACATTTTAAAATGAATATCCCAATTCAAAATGGTGAAATAACTAATTTTCCCGCCAATTATCTCTTCTCCAATTCTGTTACACTTTCCACCATTAAACTCCATTGTTAACACTATCAGCCTTTACAACAAAACTCTCTGCAATGAAGACGATTCGAATGGTAATGACCTCACCTATTAAGTCCATTATTAAGTTGAGGGGTTGAAAAAGAAAAACGTTTATACTGTACACTTTCGTTGATTTTTAATGATAGCCAGGTCTCTGTTTGAATTTTAAAACTTCAGTTTGTGGTCGAGTTCTTCAATTTTTTCAAGCCACTTGCCTAGATAAAGAAAAGTATTTTTTTTTTTTTAATTTTTTAATTTATTTATTTTTTATAAATCCCATAAGGAAAAATCCGAGTCAATTCAAAAAAAAAAAAAAAAAAAAAAAAAAAAAAAAAAAAAAAAAACCTTGTCCAACCTAACATAAATAATCTTCTTTTCAAGAACAACAATACCTGGAAGTTTTTAACCAGTTACTAGCAGCCATGGAATTCACTAGGACCCATCTGATCAGTCACTTACTTCTTGTCATGATTTCTTCAGCTGCTTCATGTTGGATCGTAAACTTGATTTAGTCCAATAATTAAAGGGGGTGTTAGATCGTAAACTTGTTTTAGTCCAATAAAGATTGGACTATCCATAAAACCCAAAGCCCGTGATCAAAAAGCTTCTAGAATGACGAAGAATGGTATAGAAGCTTCTAGAAAGTCATAGAATGGTATGGAAGCTTTTAGAAAGTCGTAAAGCTTCTAGAATGACGAAGAATAGGATGGAAGCTTCAAAAAAGTCGTAGAATGGTATGGAAGCTTCTAGAAAGTTGTAGTAGATGATATCTACTAGAAGTATGTAGCAAATGTGATAGAAATATCTAGTGGTAGTTATCTAAAATTAGATAAGGATGATGATGTAATAAGAATTATCTAGATTATGTTAGAATATCCATGGAAGTATCTCGGTTCTAGAATCTTCCATGGAGTAGTATAAATAGGTTTAGGGTGAAGCATTTGAATATACCATACCGAAGCAAAGTTAAGGAATAAAAGTTTCATTGTAAAAGTTCTCTAAGTATTCCTCTCTTCGTAAGCCTAAAAGGCCCTCGTGTTTTCCAACAAAATGGTATCAGAGCTAGAAGATCGAGATGTCAAGTGCAATGAACTTGTTCCAATTTCCTCGTTTTACCAAAGACAACTATGGTAGTTGGTGTATTCGAATGAAGGCGTTACTCGGTTCACATGATGTGTGGGAGATAGTCGAGAAAGGTGTTGAGAAAGTTGATGATGAAAGTTCGTTGAATGCCGCCCAAAGGGTGGAGTTACAAAAGGCAAGAAAGAAGGATCAAAGTGCTCTTACACTCATCTATCAATGTCTTGATGATGCGATGTTTGAGAAAGTTGCAAATGCAACCACTTCTAAGGAAGCGTGGGAGATCCTTCAAAATGCTTTCAAAGGAATTGACAAGGTGAAAAAGGTACGCCTTCAAACTCTTAGAGGAGAGTTCGAAAAGCTCCAAATGGAGGAATCCGAAATCATTTCAGATTATTTCACTCGTGTCTTGACCATTTCAAATGAAATGAAGAGAAATGGTGAAAGCTTCAGTGACACAAGGGTGATAGAAAAGATTCTTCGCTCTTTGCAACCAAGCTTTGATTACATTGTCGTGGCCATAGAGGAGTCAAAAGACATAGACTCTATGACCATTGATTAACTCATGGGATCTTTACAAGCCCATGAAGAGAAGTTGAAGAAAAGAAGGGGGAAAGAACCCTTGGAGCAAGCTTTATACTCGAAGGTCTCTTTCAAAGAAAGAGAAAAGAGCTTTCTACATGGAAAGGAGCAAGGACGAGGACGCGGTACTTTTTGAGGTCGTGGTGGTTTCCAAGGCCGAGGACGAGGAAGAGGAAGAGAAGATGTCAACAAAGAAGATGAAAACCAATGGTTTTCATATCGAAGAGGTCGTGGGAGAGGCTTTCAATCTCAAAGAGGAGGTAAGCCCCATATACAATGTTACAATTGTCGCAAATATGGTCATTATGCCAATGAGTGTAGTAGCTCAAGACAAGTTGAAGAAAAAGCCAATCTTTTGGAGGTAGAAGACAAAGATGAGCTTATATTGCTAATGGCAAAACATGATGAACAAGAAGAGAGGATAGAGCCATGGCATATAGATTCCGCTGCAAGTAACCATATGACGGGTGAAGAAGACTTGTTCGTGGAGATAGAGGAAAGTAAAGGTAATGTCACCTTTGGAGACGAATCAAAGGCACCGGTGAAAAGAAAAGGTAAGATACTTATCCGAGCTAAAGACGGAAGTCACCAATATATTTCGGACGTATACAATGTGCCCAATCTTAAAAGTAACATTTTAAGTGTGGGACAACTTTTAGAAAAAAACTACGATATTCATTTCAAAGATCGTAGTGCTACAATAAGAAATCCCGAAGGAAAGCTCATAGCTAAAGTCCCTATGACTAAAAACCGAATGTTCCTTCAAAACATTCAACATGATGAAGCTAAGTGCTTAAAGAGTTGTTTGAAGGATCATTCGTGGCTTTGGCATATGAGGTACGGGCACTTACATTTTGGTGACTTAAAGTTATTATTCTCAAAGGGAATGGTGAAAGGGTTAGATCAAATTGATCATCCCAATCAAGTGTGTAAAGGATGCCTTCTTGGGAAGCATGCTAGGAGTTCGTTCCCGAAAGAAGCGACATCAAGAGCTAAGGAGCCTCTCCAACTAATTCGCACGGATTTGTGTGGTCCCATTACTCCACCCTCTCATGGTAAGAATATTTACTTCATACTTTTTATTGATGACTTTTCAAGAAAAACTTGGGTATATTTTCTAAAAGAAAAATCCCAAGCTTTTGAAGCTTTTAAGACACTTAAAGCTATGGTAGAAAAGGAGAAAGGTTTAAAAATTAAATCCATGAGATCCGATAGAGGTGGAGAATTTTTATCAAAAGAATTTAACAAATTTTGTGAGGATAATGGGATCCGGAGATTTCTAACGGCTCCTTACTCTCCACAACAAAATGGAGTGGTGGAGAGAAAGAATAGAACCATTCTCAATATGGTCCGGAGCATGTTGAAAAGTAAGAAGATGCCAAAGGAGTTTTGGGCCGAAGCGGTTGACTGTGCGGTATATCTGTTGAACCGGTGTCCATCAAAATGTTTAGACAACAAGACTCTACAAGAAGCATGGAATGGGATAAAGCCTACAGTCTCTCACCTAAGGGTATTCGGAAGCATAGCGTATGTTCACGTTCCAAGCCAAAGGTGATCCAAGCTTGATGATAGAAGTGAGAAGCATGTATTCGTTGGCTATGACAAGCAGTCAAAAGGTTATAAGCTCTATAATCCAATCACAAGGAAGGTGGTAGTGAGTAGAGACGTGGAGTTCGATGAAGAAGAAGCATGGGATTGGAGCATTAAAGAAAATGAAAGGTATGACTTTCTTCCTATCACTGACGAAGAAGAGACATGTGAATCAAGTGAAGAAGTCCAACAACCTCAAAGTCCATCTCCAACCCAAGACTCACCTTCAAATTCAAGTGAAGGAGAACCAAAGACAAGAAGTTTTCAGGAGCTCTACGAGGTAACTAACGAGATACCCCTTCTTTGTTTATACGCTGATTGTGAACCTTTAGTTTTTGAGGAGGCTATGAAAAGTAAGAAATGGAGACAAGCCATGGACGAGGAGATAAATTCAATAGTGAAGAATGATACGTGGGAGTTGACGACTCTTCCGAAAGGCCAAAAGGCTATTGGAGTCAAGTGGGTATACAAGGCCAAGAAAAACGCCAAAGGCGAAGTGAAGAAGTACAAGGCAAGGCTTGTGGCTAAAAGATACAAGAAAAAGCATAGTATTGACTATGAAGAGGAAGGATGTACGAGTGATACATGCGACATCCGAAAACCAAGTTGCAGATACCCACACCAAGCCGTTCAACGAGCAAGATTTCTCAAGACTAAGGGTGATGCTTGGAGTCGGGAAATCAAGTTTAAAGGGGGGTGTTGGATCGTAAACTTGATTTAGTCCAATAATTAAAGGGGGGTGTTGGATCGTAAACTTGATTTAGTCCAATAAAGATTGGACTATCCATAAAACCCCAAGCCCGTGATCAAAAAGCTTCTAGAATGATGAAGAATGGTATGGAAGCTTCTAGAAAGTCGTAGAATGGTATGGAAGCTTCTAGAAAGTTGTAAAGCTTCTAGAATGACGAAGAATGGGATGGAAGCTTCAAGAATGTCGTAGAATGGTATGGAAGCTTCTAGAAAGTTGTAGTAGATGATATCTACTAGAAGTATGTAGCAAATGTGATAGAAATATCTAGTGGTAGTTATCTAAAATTAGATAAGGATGATGATGTAATAAGAATTATCTAGATTATGTTAGAATATCCATGGAAGTATCTCGGTTCTAGAATCTTTCATGGAGTAGTATAAATAGGTTTAGGGTGAAGCATTTGAATATACCACACTGAAGCAAAGTTAAGGAATAAAAGTTTCATTGTAAAAGTTCTCTAAGTATTCCTCTCTTCGTAAGCCTAAAAGGCCCTCGTGTTTTCCAACACTTCACTTACCTTCAATTTGCCAAATATCGGTCCACAAAATCAGAATCGTGACATGCTAATTTCTAAAAGCGGGGCTTATATTACTGATGGTGGAATCCAACTGACACCAGATGGAAATAATTCTGATAGGAGTTATAAAGCAGGCCAGGTCACTTACTTCCAACCACTTCACCTCTGGGACGATAGATCTGGTGAATTAGCCAGCTTCTCTACCAATTTCACATTTGTGATAGATTCAGAAGGGAATAGTCAATATGGTGATGGCCTCACATTCTTTCTAGCTCAAGATAATTCCCTGATAACTGCTGGTGGATACATGGGGCTTCCGATCAATGGTCAATCAGTATCGATTACTGCTGGTAGCCCATTTGTTGCGGTGGAGTTTGATACTTTTTGGAATAGTGGTTGGGATCCGTCGTTAAACTCTAACAATAGCCCCATGGGTGATCATGTGGGTATCAGTATTAGCTCTCTTCGTTCAGTTAGTGCTCAAAAATGGCTGAGCAATGTAACAGGCGGGGGAGTTTGTCAAGCTTGGATTACACACGATTCTGCTTCGAGAAATCTTAGTGTTTCGTTTACTGGTTTTCAAAATAATACAGTTATTCGTCAAGATGGACTTCATTACGTCATTGGTTGCAAAGAAGTGTTGCCCGAATGGGTTATTTTCGGATTTTCGGCAGCGACTGGAGATCGTTTCGAAAAAAATATTTTGAGATCTTGGAGTTTTAATAGTTCAATGGTACAGGTTGATAATAGCAAAGGAATTAACAGCAATATCGGATTAATTCTTGGATTACCAGTTGTGATCACTTTTCTAGGTGTGCTTGTGCTTGTTTTATGGAGGAGGAAGAAGAAAACAAGGGAAGTAGAAGCAGAAGAAACTGGATTCGATATTGAGATGGACAATGAATTTGAAATGGGTACCGGGCCTAAAAGATTCACATACCTTGAATTAGCTCGGGCAACTGGTGACTTTGCTGAGAACGAGAAGCTTGGAGAGGGTGGTTTTGGTGGGGTTTACCGAGGTTTCTTGAAAGATACCAACATGTTTATGGCAGTAAAAAGGGTGTCGAAGAGTTCAAAACAGGGGATCAAGGAGTACGCATCAGAAGTTAGGATCATTAGTAGATTGAGACACAGAAATCTAGTGAAATTGATAGGTTGGTGTCACCAGAAAGGAGAACTCCTGCTTGTTTATGAATATATGGAAAATGGAAGCTTAGATTCACATCTTTTCAAGGCCAAGAGCTTGTTGACATGGGGCACAAGGTACAAAATTGCACATGGTCTTGCTTCTGCGTTGCTGTATTTACATGAAGAATGGGAGCAATGTGTTCTGCATAGAGACATTAAAGCCAGCAATGTGATGTTAGATTCGGATTTCAACGCGAAGCTTGGTGATTTTGGGTTAGCTAAGTTGGTTGACCATGAGAAAGGCTCACAGACAACAACGTTGGCTGGGACCTTGGGTTACATGGCTCCTGAATGTGTAGTGACTGGAAAAGGTAAGCAAAGAATCAGATGTATTTAGCTTCGGAGTTGTCGCTTTGGAAATAGCCTGTGGGCGAAAACCCACAGAATACAAGGCTCAAGAAAACCAAATTTGGTTACTAGAATGGGTTTGGCAGCTCTATGGGGCCGGGACTCTTTTAGAAGCAGCTGATCAACGCCTGGGGTTGGATTTTGAGGAAGAAGAAATGAAACATTTAATGATGGTTGGATTATGGTGTGTGCACCCTGATTCAGAACTTCGTCCAACAATGAGACAAGTGATTCAAGTACTGAACTCTGAAGCTTCCCCGCCTACACTCCCCTCAAAGATGCCGATTTCGTCTTATTGGACACCTTCTATAGTCCCAAACCAATCAAGATGTGTTGTTTCTAATAGAGATTCCTCTAACAATTCAATCTTTGTTGGTCGTTGAATACCTATAATGACCATGTGTTCTAATCCCAAATGAGGCTTGTGGCTTGTATCTTTTGATAAGTGCTATTTACTTATTTAGAGCGCAAAAACCTTATTTATTATCTATGAACAAGATGTACTAATTTTGCATAGACATATACGGAGTATAACAACAACACCTGTATAAAATGAAATTTATGTATTATTTTTTCAAGTGAAACTACCTTGCATATTATCCTACCATGCTCATGAGTCATGACATATCTTTATTTAAATTTTACACTTCAAAAATGTACTACACAGTAAAACTATACCCTAAGAAATGTAGACGAGTTACTAAAAACTTCTACGATGTTTCAGTTTATTTCGTGTACGTAGCTCCATACACCAAAAATAAAGGATTCAAATTGTTGTATTTTGAGTATAGTATGTTGACGTGTGATGTGACACCCTCCTTTGCTTAGCCGGCTATATATAGCAAGTCAACTTAGTGAACAGATTTAAATATATATGCAGGAACGGAAGGTTCACGCGCCCTTAAATTATGCACGACTGACTCAAACATTATATGGAGCAATAAAAAAACTCGATGACTGTATCTAACTTGTAACTGAGCAGATATATAGTGGCACTTTTAACTAATATTAGACCTTTGTCATGTTTACATGTGAAATGTTAACCATATCTGTCAAAGTCATAAGACTCTGTTTTAATATTCGAAAAGAAATTTCATGACTGATTCATCTGAACATGATAGCTTACCAAATTTCATTAGGCTTATCTACTTATGCTATCGTGAAGCAGGGTGCGTGACTCATGTTCATGTGAAGAAACAACAAATCTTAGAAACTTTCTTGCATCTTGTAAATCATGGGGTTCTCCATCGCCCATCATATTACTTAGATCCTTCTTGTTTTTATCCCTTATGCAGCTTCAATTACCTTTAACATGACAAATATTGGTCCACAGAATCCAGATATAGTAATTACAGGTAGCAGAGCTAATCTCTCTGACGACGGAATTGAGTTGACCCCAATTACGAATAATACCAATCTGACCTATAACACCGGATGAGCAACATACATCAGATCACTTCATCTTTACGACAGCAGATCACGTGGGCTGGCAAGCTTTTCTACCAGTTTCACCTTTGTGCTTGATTCAAATCAAAGTACATCTTATGGTGATGGTCTCACATTCTTGCTGGGTCAGAATAACTCGGTATTAACAGCTGGTGGGGCCATGGGGCTTCCGTTAAATGACACTCCCGAACCTGCAGCTAGCCGATTTGTTGCAGTGGAGTTTGATACCTTTTGGAACTGTTGGGATCCAGTAATCGGTAGGGATACTCCAATGGGTGATCATGTGGGTATAGACGTTAGCTCTCTTTCTTCTGCTAGTGCTCAAAAATGCTTAAGCAATGTAACTGGTGGAGGAGTGTGTCAAGCTTGGGTTACATATGACTCAATTTCGAAAAATCTTAGTGTTTCTTTCACTGGATTTCAAAATAATACAGTGGTACGTCAAGATGGACTTTTTTTCACGGTTGATCTAAGGGATGTGTTGCCGGAATATGTTGTTTTCGGATTTTCAGCAGCTACTGGAAATGTTTTTCAGAGAAATACCGTGAGATCTTGGAGTTTCAATAGTTCTGATTTATTAATAGATGGAAACAACGAGATGCAGCCACCAATACCGAGCCCTGACTTTTTTATCCAAGTCCCTGATTCAGTGAATGGGAAAAACAGCAAGGTGGGACTAATAATTGGAGTATCGGTTGCAATTACTTTTCTTGTTCTCGTTGCATTTGTCTTGTGGAGGAGAAAGAAGATGACCAGGGAAGAAGAAGTTCGAGAAGAAACTGAATTTGATGTTGAGATGAACAATAAATTCAAAACAGGCATTGGGCCTAAACAGTTCTCCTACCATAAATTAGCTCAATCTTCTAGTGACTTTGCTGAGAACAAGAAGCTTGGAGAGGGAGGTTTCGGTAGAGTTTACAGATGTTAGTTGAAAGATTTAAACACATATGTTGCCGTCAAAAGGGTGTCAAAGAGTTCCAAGCAAGGAGTAGATGAGTATGCATCAGAAGTTAGGATCATTAGCCAATTAAGACACAGAAACCTGGTGAAACTCACTGGTTGGTGTCACGAGAAAGGCGAACTCTTGCTTGTTTATGAGTATATGGAAAACGGAAGCTTAGACTCCCATCTATTCAAGGAGAAGAGCTTGTTGACATGGGGCACCAGGTACAAAATTGCCAATGGCTTGGCTTCTGCTTTGTTATATCTACATGAAGAATGGGAGCAATGTGTTTTGCATAGAGATATTAAATCAAGTAATGTAATGTTGGATTCGAACTTCAATGCGAAGCTTGGCGACTTCGGGTTAGCTAAGTTGGTTGACCACGAGAAAGGAATGCACACAATGACGTTGGCTGGAACCTTGGGTTATCTGGCTCCAGAATGTGTAGTAACGGGCAAGGCAAGCAAAGAATCAGATGTGTTTAAAATCAATATTCTAGGTCCAAACCTTAACCAAATTAAAATCATCAAATCATACACAAGATGTGTTAAGAGAAACTAAGCAAATAATAAACATCATTAACACGTAATACAACAAGTTGGAAAGATTCAACCATCAACTGTGGATTTTGTAGGTGTAAAGATCAGACCAATAATCCCGAAAATATCCATGAACAACTAAAATAGATGATGAAATCGAAGACGGGACAGTGGGGAGCCAGGGGGTGCTCGGCCCCCTCCAACACGCCCAATCGCTTTGCTATTTACCATATAAAATTTAAGCATATGACGCAACTATAGGCAAATGACCCCCCTAACCTTTGAGAAAAAATATTTGGTCCCCCTTATTCCTAATTTCTGGCTCCGTCCCTGTCGATAATATAACATAAATAGTACCCTGATTATCAAAGAAAACGACTCGATATTGCTACTTGCAAGATATATTTAGAATTGGTTATTTTGAATTGACTTGGGGTTTAGGGAATGAGAAAGAGATGAAATTTTGAAATATGAAAACTTCCCCCTCAATGAAAATGTTAACATGCGTCCGGTCGATTGTTAAAAACCCGGATTCAAATTTGGGCCTTTGGTAATACAGTCAGGTCTTTAAATATGGAAGCTTGGAGGCCGTTTTTAGGAAAGAGAAATACTACATTCACAAAAACAAATCCACAAAACTAGCCACAAAATGATAGTAAGCGGCTGAATAAGAGAAAAGAGAGAGAAATTATAACAACGTACACCAATCAGGGAGTGACATCTCATTTTGTGGACAATTTTGAGGATTTTTTTTTTTTTTTGTGAATTTATCATTGTTCTTTAGGAAAAACCGGACTCTATTGATTATCAATCTTGTAGTAGTGTAAATTTGCACCCGAGGTTGTTTATGAAAAGGAGGTGAAGGAGTGGATGTCAACGCTCACAAAAATAGACGGAGACAACCCCCATCTAACTAATAAACAAGTTGGAAAAGTGCATGGCAAAAATGCAATATTATGGATTAAAAAAAAATGAAGCCCATCTTTGCTTTTCTTTTTTCATTTTTCTTTTTTCTAGCATGCTTTTTAATTACACTTATATACGATAAATGTTCGTACAAACGTGCAAGTTACGCCCTTATCTAAAAATAACAAGACTTCTTTTTCTTTTTGTCACACGAGTACAATCATAAAAAAAAAAATTAGCTTCCTCCTTCCTCCTTCCTCCTTTTCCTCAAACAACTAGTTACTACTAAAATGTCTCTAACATGTCTTGTTTTTCTTTAAAGTTAGGAACATGTTGTTGGAATTTGTAAATCATAACAATTATATAAACAAGAAACATCATCAAGCACGCAATGGAAATAGATCAAATACAATAAATTGAATTAACAGAATATAAAGAATATGCGTACCTCTTTTGTGATTTCTAGCAAGAACAAGAAATCAATGAAAAAGAACAATATAAACCCTAATTAGGGTTTATGGTGATCGACTAAGGGTTTAGTCGAATATGGCAAAAACTTGTTAGCAAAAGTATGCCAACACTTCGTTCTTGTACACACGTATTAGTGGCGTTTCAATGAGAAAAGCTAGGTTCTTAATTCACAAACAAACCAAACACCATGTTTAGAAGATCGCGTAGGAACCATAGAACGGTGTAGTTGATCAACTAAAAAAGAATGGTTTTGAGCTTAGAAATCTAGTAGGAACCCTATAAGGGTGCAGTTCGATTTCTAGCTCAAGAGGAGAGAAGAGAAGGAGATTTGGTTTGCAAGTGAACCAAGGATGATTAGAATGAACAAAGGGGTTTGTTATATACTAATCAACATCTTGGAGCTCAAGAAAACAACCCTAATCCCCTTAGGGATGGGTTTCGGCTGATCATAGCCCAAGAGGCCTGATCCGGAATCTTCTTGGCTATTATTCCATGTTTAGTCCTTCTCTTTTCCCTTTAACGATCATATAGTCCAATTACCGTTAACTACTAACGATCGTTACGTGTTTTATTTGTGAAATTAATAATTATTCATAATTCAATATAATAATTATTAATACATTGAAACTCATACGTAATGTGTGCAATCCCGAAGTCTCGTGTTCGAATCCGGACATATTACATTAATTTTATCCGTTACTTCTAACAGCTCCCACTCGGATATACATTAATGCAATAATGACATTGATTAGTCTAGCATAACACGCCAATGTCCTCAGAATGATCACGAGTATGGTTTCCTGGAAAAAACCACCTTTGATGAATCATCATACTTATCATTTTGTTTCTAATACCACGTTAATATGGATATGAATCTAAGTCATTCCATAATTAACTACTCTGTTTCTCGCTATTTATGATTGAGCAAGATTACCAGTTCATCTGAACGCATTCCAGATAGACCTTGGGCATGGCCATGCAAACATCTTTTCAACCCTACGATGGGCCCAACAGTATTAAACTTCAAAACAAATTTAAAGGAAACAAATCATGTGTTGACTACAAGCATAACCCATGAACTTTGCATCACCTCTGGAAATAGCCCTTATACCAGTTACGGATAGCGTTAGACTATCTCACAGAAAATGAGCTACATCCACAGTAGTTATCTGGTATCTCAAGTCTGAGGATAAATATTCATGATTTACTTTAATGACAACATCCATAAGTACAATCATGTAATTGGGATCTGTCCTATATTCAATTTATTCATTCTGTTGAATATCATGTGAATTTGGCATGTCCAACGCATCAATATACTTTAAGTATATTATACCAAAACTAAGATTTGTCTTAATTCAATGATATTCCCATATCATCAATCAACAACAGACTATTTAGAATAACATAAGTTATTCATGGATTAAAAATGCAAATATGGGATACAATCTATTATTAATGAAAACAAACGTACTCAGTACTTTAATTCATTATTAAATAATAATTGCTTATCATCCCTTATCCAAATACTAAATAGATCAATGCATGAAAATTCTCATTAATGAATTTTGTCTCAAGTAATACCAATCATACTTGTTGACAATTATGCCTCAAGTAATGACAATCATACTTGTTGACAAGGCATTATTCAACTAACTTTGATCTATCGGAATTTTAAGAATACTTATTTCAAGAATTCAATTAGCGAAGTTCTTGTTTATGTGCATTCAAATAATTTGATATAACCACATAATACATCATAAAGTGTGTGACATCCTCAACATCCAATTTATGATAATTACACTTTCAAGCATTTTAAAGTTTAAAGTATTCTTATTCTTTAACGTATAATGCAACTATGCTTTAAGCATAACTAGTACACATGGCAATTAACAAGGATGAAATCCTTCCATGACTAGTATTGAGTGTCATCTCAATTTTATCATTGTATGCAAACAACAATATGCTCTTTTCCGTAAACTTTAATGTGTAATGTTTTATGCCTTCCAAACTTCCAAGTTTGTTGGTTATGACAATTGACAAATTGTTCATCTATAGAATCCAGAAATTGTTCCAGGCTGAGGATGTGATTCTATATCTAAATATATTCCTTTAGAATATTCATTACACAACTTATCTAATATCTTTCAATTAGATATCAATTTTGTCAAATCATCTTTTATCAAAGCATGATATAACAACAACATGATGTACATGAAAAATCTTTGTGTCTGATTGGTTCCGAACGGTCAACTAAGTTCACCAGGTGATGGTCAACCAAGTCAAACGTCAAAAACCAAATAACCAAGGAGTTTAGGGAATCCCCGGGTCGTTATGTCCCGACGAGGCGGGCAATTGTATTTGTGAACGTTTTAAAATGACTTAGAAACACTTTATTAACAATTACTGATGATCAGATTACCTAAAAACGTAATTTATCCTAAAAACGCGCTTTTTAGTTTAAAATAAACGCGAACGCGCAAATAAAAAAGTGAAACGGGAGTAAATAAAGTCCTACGAATGTGAAAATGATATTTTTACAATCCTAATGACTTAAGAAAATTTTTAGAAAAAGAAAAATAATTTTTACACTATTTAATTAATTACTAATTATTAATTACTTTTTAATTAACTAAATTATCCTAAATTACAAATAATTATGAAAATTAACTAGAAAAATGAAAATTAAATTTAGAAAAATCTAAAATAATATAAAACTGATTTTGAAACAGAATAACTATTTTTCTTACTTTTTAATTAATTATTAATAATTAAAAACTAATTATTTATTTGATTTAAATTAAACTAAATTATAAAAAATACTAAATGATTAAGGAAAATTCTGAAAAAAATACTAAAAATCTAATATGATTACAGGAGCCTAAGAAAAATTTAAAAATAGATTTTGCTTATAAGTAAGCAGAAAATAAGCCAAAGTGGCTTAAATAGAAGCTATCACTTCTAATTTTTTTGTCTTTTTCTATTTTTTTTTCTTTTCCACAACTGATTAACAACTAAAATCAAACACTTTTTACAAAGGGACTTTGGCTGGAATTGGAAAACAAGTGGTTTAAGTGACAAAAAGCTTAACAGCTTATTGGATTATGGACTTGGAATGGAAATTGAGCTTAAGGTGTTAACAAATAAGCTAAAAGCTAAGAAATAAAGGAACAAATGACTAGGTACAAGCTCAATGCACTACAAACAAGTCAAGTTAACAACAAAAGCTACTGAATAAGCTAAAACACCAAAATAAGCAATCCTAAACAACTACTCAGAACCAACCAGGCCTCAATGGCACAATTGCAGCCTGTTGTAGCGCCCACAGGGGTGACCCAGGGTCCAAATCAAAGGGTGAACCCAGAAGCCTGCTAGGAGGGCTTTTCAAAATGCCAAAAACCAAGGAATAAGCTCAAGATGTGAGCTTTGTGGGGGGCTTGGAAGATGGGTCTGTGAGTCAATGAATTGAGAACCACACAGTTAAACTCAGGGACTAAAAGCTCACAAGAGCTGTGACAAGCATTGGTTTTCAATGTATAAGTCACAATAAATCTACCAATCAGTGAATTAAGCTTAAGTCACAAAACTTACAAGCTTGTAGCTACAACAGTGGTGAAATTCACAAAATGAGAGGAAATAAGCAGTATGCTCAATAAGCACAAGAAATTGATTCAGTGGCACAAGTGATCAAGCACAATTATAATTTACACTAAACAAGTTACTTCTACAATTTCTCAACCTAGGATTAAGCAGGAACACAAATAAAATCAACAAGCTCAGTTAACTGCTGATGTATCAGCAGTTATGGGTCCAAAGTGATTTAAGAGACACAATAAGCTGAGCAATTAAGCACTTAAGAGGCAAATGAGGTCACACCTAACATTACACCGTAGGGAGCTTCTCAAAACAGCAATCATCAGGGAAATAAGCCAACAAATGAGCAGGTAATCAATCCAAAGTAATTGGGTCAGTGGTGGTGCAGGGGAAGTTTCATGCCCCTGCAGGTCCAAACACAAGCTTGCACAAGCTTCAAAAAAATTCTAAAAAAAGTAATGATTGCAGGTTTTAACAGACTAAGTGGTGGAGTTTAAGCACAACAATTTTCAAAACTTGAAACCACCTACAAAAATCTATAAAAATGTCCCAAAAATCGGATTTTCTGATCAAATTGAACTTTTTGACTTTTCCAATTTAGAACTCAATTGACTTTAGTGAACTTTTGCAAGGATTTTCTTACTGAAATTGGTGAATTAGCTTACATGGGAATTCAAATTACCTAAGTTAACATTATCTCAGCTTGAAATGATAATTTGGCACACAGAAACCTACTCAGACTAGCAGTTAAGTAATCACAAGGAATATTTGACTTTTTAATAAGTAACCTACTGATTTTATGTTAATATTACCCTAATATTACCTAGTGTGTTAAGCTTAAACTAGTTTCAACACCTGACAGTCAAAGGAATATATGGTACCAAGTTATCCCAAACACCCCTAAGCAGCAAACTAATTAAATTTGTACAAAGCAACCCAAGGATCCAATCAAATAAACTAAAGAACTAAATTAACTAGGCTGAAGACATGCAGAAACAAACTACATTACACTACTGAAACTAATGATCCAAGGTATATAAAAATAAATAAGGAAGTCTTACAAATTGACCAAAGCCTCAGACCACAAAGAACTAGAACTAAGATTATAGGAACACAACCTGTATGCCCCCCTGGGCTCTAAACCTCATTCATTCCATAGTTCTTCTTTCACCATCTCAGCAATCTGACATATTCATGTCATTTTGATCTCTTTCTTCTCATGTATATTTTTTTTCTTTTTCTTATTGAATAATTTTTTCTGTGTTTTCCTTTTGGTTACTGAGAACTAAAGTGAGTTTTTGAAATCCTTGAAGCAACAATGACAACTTTGAATAAGATTAAAAACATAAAACTGAAAGTCACAGACTAGGAATTTTAAGAAACTAAATTACTTTCATTGATATTAAAAAGGGTTTACAAATTACACTAATTAACTGAATTACAAATTACATTAAGGAAAACTACTAAGACTACTTGACTAACTGCCATCCTTGGCTTACAATTACATACTTATAAATACTAAAAAAAAATAAAAACATGAACCAGGCCTGTGTCTTCTTCCTTTTTCACTTTTTTGCTCTTTGTTTGGTGTGCCTTTGTTGCCTTTGTACCCTAGGAAAGATCACAGCCATTGATCTGATTTGCTTCTTCATCTCAGCCCTAGGATTTGTTGGAGTTATATGAAGGAGGGGGTAATAATTAGGTTGGGGTTGACTTTGTTTGAGGAGGGGAGGAAGTAGGGAGGCTGGTAGGAGAGTTGGAGAGTGGGGAGGGGGACAAATTTGTTGGGGTTGCAGAGGATATGGGGGCTGGGGTGTTTGGTTGGCTGGTTATGGTGGCAAGGTGAGGGTGGGGAAGGTTGACCCTAGTTTGACCCGTTTTTTATTAATAAAAAGGTGGGTGGATTGGGCTTTGGGAATTGTTGGGCTGGGAAAGGGTGGTAGGTTTGTGTTTGGATTATCTTGGTTTTGGTTTAGGTAGTGACATAAAAGGGTCCGTTTGTATTTAAATCCACAAGGACCAATTTTGTAATTTATGCTAATTTGAAGGACCAATGTTGCCACCTGCTCAAAGTTAATCTAGGGACCAATCTTGCCACATTCCAATTACCAAAGGACTACAAAATATATTTTTCACTTTTGAAATTCCCAGCGACTGATTTCGTCAAATTTCAAACTGCAGGGACCAAAAGTGTAAATTTTCCAAAGTTTTCACCTAAGGATTAATTTTGATAATTTTTGACTTTTAAATGCCTTAGGTTGACTTTCCTTTCAAAACAAATGCTCAGGGACTAGTTTTGTAAATTTTGAAAGTTGGGGGATTGAAACTACCAAATGTGTAAACTTTGTCCGTTTTTCATTGTTTTTGCTCATTTTGCATCTGAAACGTATAAAATACAATCCTTGGGATATTTTTAGTATTTTGATGCATTTCTGAGCGTTTTCGGATGTTTTGGCAGTTTAAATACGATAAAAATGATGAGTGTTTGAGCACTCATCAATCCCCCACACTAAACTATTGCTAGTCCCTAGCAATCTTTTTGGAAAACTTGATGAATTTGAAACTCTTTACCAAAAGCCATCACTTCTGGAGTAACCAGGTGTAAGAACTGTGGCACACCTGATAACCGTGTGATTTTGAGCAAACCACCAGCTGTCAACGGATTTGATTAGTCTTTACCAAAAGCCGTTTGCTTCTGGACTAGCCAGCTCTTGATGGAACAGTCAACATCTTGGTGAGCTGATTACCAATTATGGATTTTCCACTGCCTTTACCACAAGCCATAATCTTGTAGGCTAGCCAACTCATTCGCTTTATGGGATATGGCGAGTTGATTTACCATACAATTTTGGGCAAATTGCAAGCCGTAAACGGATTTGAGATATCTTTACCAAGAGCCGTTTGCTCCTGGATTAGCCAATCCCTTTTGTTGTTTAGACACGGCGGACTGATTACCACAAAAATTTTGAAATAAAGTGAAAAAAAATAAATTTTAGGCCAAAAACGGGGATTCTAGAGGATATAATGTGATAAAATTCGCTAGAATTTTCCCCTCCCCCACACTTAGAATTGAATATTGTCCTCAATATTCAAAGTCCCGGCTAGTATGCCGAATCCTTGAACGTAAGAAGATAATATTAAAAGTTAACTGTGGGAAATCATTTTTCATTTTTCACTTTATTTATCCGTACATACAAATACACAATTTTTTTTTATTTTTTTTTTTGATTAAACCTTATATACATACATACATTTTCAAACAGCGGGGGGTTGGCCATTCCCCCACACTTAGGTGGTAGAAAGTAGAAAGAAATCAGAGATACAGGTGAAAACCCGTATTGTTGCTACTGTTTTTGTTTATCGAGTCGCTAGCTTGACTCGATCCCCGAATTCAATTGTCCTTGGGGAAAGTTTGGAGATCCGGGACAACCATGGATGGTATGTCCTCTCCAAAGTAGTGTTTCAATCGATGTCCATTCACTTTGAAATTAGGACCGTCATTTTGAGATAATTCGACAGTACCATAGGGATAAACCTTAACGATAGTGAATGGACCAGTCCATCGGGTTTTGTGCTTTCCCGAGAAGATCTTGAGTCTAGAGTTGAAAAGAAGGACTCGATCACCAACGTTGAAAACGCGGTTCTTGATTTTTGAGTCATGAATCTTCTTTGTCTTTTCTTTATAGATCAAAGAGTTCTCGTAAGCTTGATTACGAAGTTCATTTAATTCATTCAGTTGAACTTTCCTGTGATCACCCGCAGTTTTGAGGTCAAAATTGGCATGCTTGAGGGCCCAATAGGCTTTATGCTCAAGCTCGATCGGAAGATGGCACGCTTTCCCGTATACAAGCTTGTATGGCGTACACCCGATGGGTGTTTTATACGCCGTACGGAAAGCCCAGAGTGCATCATCTAATTTGTCCGACCACGATGCACGATTCTCACTTACAGTTCTTTCCAATATTCTCTTAATGCGCCGATTGGAAACTTCTACTTGTCCACTTGTTTGAGGGTGGTACGCAGTAGAAAGACAGTGAGTTACACCATACTTTTGCATGACTTTGTCAAATTTGTCATTGCAAAAATGCGTACCACGATCACTAATTATAGCACGTGGAGTTCCAAATCGAGCAAAAAGAGCTTTCAAGAATTTTACGACAACTCGGGCATCATTAGTGGGTAGAGCTTTCGCTTCAACCCATTTTGACAAATAGTCAACAGCCACGAGTATGTACTTATTTCCATGAGATGATGGAAATGGCTCCATAAAGTCAATGCCCCACACGTCAAAGATTTCACAAACTTGAATTGCATTTTGAGGCATTTCATTCTTTTGTGAAATATTCCCGTGACGTTGACAAGCGTCACAGGATTTGACTAATTCCTGGGCATCCTTGTAGATCGTGGGCCAGTAGAACCCGGAATCAAACACCTTTTTGGCGGTGTAGTTGGGATTGTGGTGGCCCCCCGTGGGACCAGCATGGCAAGCCTTTAGAATTTCAGCGGCTTCCTGACCATAAACACACCGCCGGATGACTTGATCCGCACAGATTTTAAACAGGTAGGGGTCGTCCCAGAAATAATGTTTGACATCCTTAAAGAACTTGTTCTTTTGTTGGGACGACATCCCTTTCACCACAAAATTACCCGCATGGTAGTTTGCGAAGTCGGCAAACCATGGGGTAATAGAATCTCCACGAAAGGCAACCGCATTGAGTGTCTCGAGAGGGAAGGTTTCATTTATTTCCTTCTTTTCGAAGACATCTTGATGGGGGTTCTCCAATCGGGAGAGATGATCAGCAGCTAGGTTCTCAGCTCCTTTTTTATCACGAATTATGATATCAAATTCCTGTAGGAGGAGAACCCAACGGAGTAGTCTCGGCTTTGCATCTTGTTTTGTAAAGAGGTACTTCAAAGCCGAGTGATCCGTATACACTATGCTTTTGGTCAATATCAAGTATGGCCGGAATTTCTCAAAGGCATACACCACGGCTAATAATTCTTTTTCAGTGGTGGTGTAATGACTTTGAGCCTCGGTCATAGTCTTGTTTGCATAGTGTATAGGCTGAAAGTGTTTTGTTTTACGTTGCCCCAAGACTGCCCCAATAGCATAATCACTCGCATCACACATGAGCTCAAAGGGCAAGTCCCAATCGGGGGCAACAAGAATCGGTGCCTCGGTAAGCTTTTTCTTCAATGTTTCAAAAGCTTTGATGCACTCGGGAGAGAAGATGAAAGGAGCATCCTTTTCGATGAGATGGGTCATAGGCCGGGCGATTTTGGAAAAATCTTGAATGAACCTACGGTAAAAACCGGCATGACCCAAAAAGCTCCTAACACCTTTGACAGTAGTGGGATGAGGTAATTTTGCTATGACATCAACTTTGGCTCTGTCAACCTCAATCCCATTCTTTGAAATTTTATGGCCGAGGACAATGCCCTCTTTGACCATAAAGTGACTCTTCTCCCAATTTAGACATAGCCTTGTGTCTTCACAACGTTTAAGCATGTTGTCTAAATGGGAGAGACATGTCTGGAACGAATCCTCAATGACCGAAAAATCGTCCATAAAGACCTTCATAGTTTCCCCGATCATGTCGGAAAATATGGCCATCATACATCTTTGAAACGTGCCCGGAGCATTACATAAGCCAAATGGCATACGTTTATACGCAAAAGTTCCATAGGGGCACGTGAACGTGGTCTTTTCCTGATCTTGCGGATCAATGGGAATCTGAAAGTAACCCGAGAAGCAATAGTACTCATTCCCCGCTAATCTCTCGAGCATCTGATCCATAAAGGGCAGAGGAAAATGATCTTTACGGGTGGCGTCATTTAACTTGCGATAATCAATACAGACACGCCACCCCATAACCAAACGAGTTGGAATCAATTCATTTTCCTCATTTGTGACAACAGTAATGCCACCCCTTTTTGGAACACAGTGAATTGGGCTAACCCAAGGACTGTCCGAGATAGGGTAAATCAATCTGGCATCAAGGAGTTTTAAAACTTCTTGTTTGATTACCTCATGAATTTTTGGATTCACCCTTCTTTGTTGTTGGACTGCCGGTTTGAAGTCATCTTCCATTAAAATCTTGTGTGTACAAAATTCAGGGTCAATGCCCTTGATGTCGGAGAGACGCCAAGCAATTGCTTGTTTATGTGACTTCAGAACATTTATTAGAGCAGCCTTTTCCTCAACACTTAAATCCTTAGCAATTATGACGGGTAATTTATCATCACCCTCCAGAAATGTGTATTCAAGATGAGGCGGCAAGTCCTTAAGCTCGACCTCAGGAAAATCATCAGTTTTTTCAACATATTTGATTTCCTGATTATGAAGTTGTTGTGGTAGAACAGGAAGAGGAGAGGGATCTTCGTTTAGCAATTTCTCAAGGAGAAGAATATCCCTCTCGGGGTCAATCTCTTGGTTATCGATTCCATCGGGAATCGAATCACTTTTGAGAAAGGACTCAATCTCTTCTAAGATGAAGTCACTTCCCTCAAACAGAGTGAGGGAAGGAGAAGAATTGGCACCAATGGGATAAGAAGACGGAGTGAAGTTTCACTCGTAGAATCATCAACGAAACCTAAAACCTCTTGAGCGTACTCCTCAGCAGCTACATCGATGACATCTATTCGGTTTACCGATTCAGAGTCATAATTGGAGGAGTACCTCGATGTTTGATCAAGGTTAAAGGTGATTGCTTCAGTTCCAACACGCAATGTGATCTCTTGCTCAAATACATCGATGAGAGCGCGCCCAGTTCTAAGGAATCCCCTTCCAAGAATGAGAGGGACCCTTGAATCGGCATCAAAGTCAACAATCACAAAATCCGCTGGAAAATGGAACTTTCCCACTTTAACGAATACGTCCTCGGCTATGCCAAGAAGACGAGAAATCGATCGATCGGCAAGCTCTAAAGTCATGCACGTGGGAGTGAGTTCGGGAAGAGATAGTTTCTTCCACACAGAATATGGCATCAGGTTAATGCTAGCACCTAGATCGGCCAATGCGAAGAATTCAACCATACCCGGAAAAATACAAGGAATGAGAAACTTTCTGGGGTCTCCAAGCTTTTCAGGAAGCTTTTTCAAGAGAACTGCTGAGCAGTGCTCATTCAACGGAGTTCTAGCCATCTCAAAGAGTTTTTCCTTATTACTTAACAGGTTCTTGATTGTTGATGCAAACTTGAGCATCAAGAGAATAGCATCCGCGAAGCTAATGTCAAAATGCAAATCTTAAAAGATTTGGAAAAATTTATCCATTTGGTGACTAGCTTTTTCGCGGAGCTTTTGTTCATTGAGACGTGATGGGTAAGGGATAGAAGTTTTGGATTTAGGGTTGTCCACTGGAGTTTCAGGTGGTTCAAAGACAACTCTAGGCTTGCATCTGGTATCTGGAATAACCTGAGGTTGGACGTGTGCGGTACTTCGTGAGCTTGGAGTTTGCACCTTGTCCGTGGTCACCTCAGGTTCACGTTCCACTACCTTGGGAGGATAGAAAGAAGAGGTAGTAGGAATCGCAGGTTCATCATAAGAAGCACCACTTCTAGTTGTGATCGCCTTAGCATCGCCCCTCGGGTTAGCGATCGTGTTGCTCGGAAGTGTTCCTGAGCCCGAGGGTCGTTCATTTAAAGACTTCTTAATTTCAGAAATCTAGCTAACCAACAACTTGTTCAGCTCTTCTTGGGACTTCATAAATTGTTTTAACAACTCGTCGGATGAAGGCCCAGTAGGAACAATGGCTTGATTTTGGTTATTAAAATTTTGAGCACGATTGTTCTGATTGGGGCCTTGATTTTGAAAATTACCCTGATTAGGGTTGTTGTTTCCATGAAAATACCCCGGATTGAAATTACCCTGACCTTGGTTTCTATTAAAGTTTCCTTGATTTTGATGTTGGAAACCTTGATTTTGGAAACCTTGGTTTTGATTCTGAAAACCGTGACCCTGATGGAAGTTACCTTGGTTTTGGAAACCTTGGTTCATTCTATTTTGATTCTGGTTACGGTTTTGGACATTTTGGTTTTGATGAAAACCAGGAGGTCCAGGATAATGATTAGGACGGTAGTTCGGGTCCATAGGAGGGCGATATTGATTGCCTCCTTGATTAGATGACCCGACTACATCATGAGCTTCAAATGGAGAACCATCAGTAGCTGTGCAATTGTAGTAGGCATGCGGCCCCCCACAAGTTACACAGACTTCCACTTTTTTAACCTCAGCAGGTGGAGGTTGTTTTGGAAAAGAGACTTTCTTTGTCTGGGCGAGAACCAAAGCTTGAATAGCCTCAGTAAGCTTATCAATCTTAGCATCGGTGCTAGACTGACTCGAAGGAGATGAAGTGGAAGGACCCGCACTAATTTGTGAAACAACCGGATTGCTTCATGTAGAGCGGACCTTAGACTTGTTCTCGATGATTGCTAAGGCTTCTTTGGTGGTTCTACTCAAAAAGTTACCTCCCGCGGAGGCATTGAGAGAATCCTGATCAACTTGGCTCACGCCATTGTAGAAAGTATCGAGTTGCATCAACTCGGAGAAACCATGATGTGGACACTTGCGAAGTAATTCTTTGAAACGGTCCTACGCTTCACCAAATGATTCATCATATTTCTGAGTGAACTTGGTGATCTCGTTTTTAAGACTCGTGGTCTTAGAAGGTGGGAAGAATTCATTCACAAACTTTTTTACCAGATCTTCCCATGTCTCAATAGATCGAGGGGGTTGTTTCTCAAGCCAAATCCGGGCTTGACCCTCGAGGGAGAATGGGAAGAGAAGAAGCTTGATTGCTTCACACAGGACATTTTTGTACTTGATGGTCGATGTGATTTTATTGAACCATCGAATATGAGCATGAGGATCATCCCTCTCAAAACCGTAGAATTGACTTGATGTTACAAGATTGAGTAACCCAGTTTTGAGCTCAAAACTATCAGCCATGATGGCTGGAACAACAATAGCGTCTCCGTAACCCTCGATGGGTGCTTGGAGAAGCTCACACATAGGGCGGTCTTCCGCCATAGTGACAGCTGGAGTGGAAACAGTACGGATCTCAGATCCGACTGTTTGTGTTGAACATCTACGAGATCTTCTAGGTTTTCTTACAAGCTCACGTAATGGGCTAGTAGACCTAGAAGAGCGAGTGTGCATGCACTAGTAACAAAAATCAATCAAAACAAAGTCGAGGCAAAACCATAGTGAACTTAAACCAATAATCACAAGTAAGTGGCTTCTTTAAGAAAGGTACACCACCTACAGGGATACAAAGGCAAGTTTTAATCTTTTGTTTGGGAACTTATTATGTTCACACCCCCAGTTAGTAGGTGTTCTGTCTTGGTTTGCGACGGTTTATTTTTATGTAATTATTATTCACAAGAAAAGACGAATGTTTTTGGGTTTTTGTGTATGGGTGAAAAAACTTTTGGACAATATTTTTGGTGTCGTTTCGTTTACCAAAATCGTATCTCTTTAAGAATCACCTTAAAAGAAACCCGATATAGAAAATGTAACGATCTGTTTTGTTTGTTTTTTATTTTTTTTTTGGTATTGTTAACACTTTAGGAAAGGTGCTAATGACGTTTATGTTTTATGATTAAGATTTACAAAAAGTGGGTGAGTTTATACAATGATGTGTGAAAAATCACTAATCTCTAAAGAACGTGTGCAGATACGCAGCAGCCTCCCCGGCAGCGGCGCCAAATTTTGATTGGTTCCAAACGGTCAACTAAGTTCACCAGGTGATGGTCAACCAAGTCAAACGTCAAAAACCAACTAACCAAGGAGTTTAGGGAATCCCCGGGTCGTTATGTCCCGACGAGGCGTGCAATTGTATTTGTGAACGTTTTAAAAGATCGGGTGATTAATCAGGAAGGTCATGAATTTGATTATTACGATTACACTACGAGATTATGATGGAAAATGACTTAGAAATACTTTATTAACAATTACTGATGATCAAATTACCTAAAAACGTAATAATCCTAAAAACGCGCGTTTTAGTTTAAAATAAACGCGAACGCCCAAATAAAAAAGTGAAACGGGAGTAAATAAAGTCCTACGAATGTGAAAATGATATTTTTACAATCCTAATGACTTAAGAAAATTTTTAGAAAAAGAAAAATAATTTTTACACTATTTAATTAATTACTATTAATTAATTACTTTTTAATTAACTAAATTATCCTAAATTACAAATAATTATGAAAATTAACTAGAAAAATGAAAATTAAATTTAGAAAAATCTAAAATAATATAAAACTGATTTTGAAACAGAAAAACTATTTTTCTTACTTTTTAATTAATTATTAATAATTAAAAACTAATTATTTAATTGATTTAAATTAAACTAAATTATAAAAAATACTAAATGATTAAGGAAAATTCTGAAAAAAATGCTAAAAATCTAATATGATTACAGGAGCCTAAGAAAAATTTAAAAATAGATTTTGCTCATAAATAAGCAGAAAATAAGCCAAAGTGGCTTAAATAGAAGCTATCACTTCTAATATTTTTTGTCTTTTTCTATTTTTTTTTCTTTTTCACAACTGATTAACAACTAAAATCAAACACTTTTTACAAAGGGACTTTGGCTGGAATTGGAAAACAAGTGGTTTGAGCGACAAAAAGCTTAACAGCTTATTGGATTATGGACTTGGAATGGAAATTGAGCTTAAGGTGTTAACAAATAAGCTAAAAGCTAAGAATTAAAGGAACAAATGACTAGGTACAAGCTCAATGCACTACAAACAAGTCAAGTTAACAACTAAAGCTACTGAATAAGCTAAAACACCAAAATAAGCAATCCTAAACAACTACTCAGAACCAACCAGGCCTCAATGGTACAATTGCAGCCTGTTGTGGGGCCCACAGGGGTGACCCAGGGTCCAAATCAAAGGGTGAACCCAGAAGCCTGCTAGGAGGGCTTTTCAAAATGCCAAAAACCAAGGAATAAGCTCAAGATGTGAGCTTGGTGGGGGGCTTGGAAGATGGGTATGTGAGTCACTGAATTGAGAACCACACAGTTAAACTCAGGGACTAAAAGCTCACAAGAGCTGTGACAAGCATTGGTTTTCAATATATAAGTCACAATAAATCTACCAATCAGTGAATTAAGCTTAAATCACAAAACTTGCAAGCTTATACAAGCTTGTAGCTACAACAGTGGTGAAATTCACAAAATGAGAGGAAATAAGCAGTATGCTCAATAAGCACAAGAAATTGATTCAGTGGCACAAGTGATCAAGCACAATTATAATTTACACTAAACAAGTTACTTCTACAATTTCTCAAACTAGGATTAAGCAGGAACACAAATAAAATCAACAAGCTCAGTTAACTGCTGATGTATCAGCAGTTATGGGTCCAAAGTGATTTAAGAGACACAATAAGCTGAGCAATTAAGCACTTAAGAGGCAAATGAGATCACACCTAACATTACACCGTAGGGAGCTTCCCAAAACAGCAATCATCAGGGAAATAAGCCAACAAATGAGCAGGTAATCAATCCAAAGTAATTGGGTCAGTGGTGGTGCAGGGGAAGTTTCATGCCCCTGCAGGTCCAAACACAAGCTTGCACAAGCTTCAAAAAAATTCTAAAAAAAGTAATGATTGCAGGTTTTAACAGACTAAGTGGTGGAGTTTAAGCACAACAATTTTCAAAACTTGAAACCACCTACAAAAATCTATAAAAATGTCACAAAAATTGGATTTTCTGACCAAATTGAACTTTTTGACTTTTCCAATTTAGAACTCAATTGACTTTAGTGAACTTTTGCAAGGATTTTCTTACTGAAATTGATGAATTAGCTTACATGGGAATTCAAATTACCTAAGTTAACATTATCTCAGCTTGAAATGATAATTTGGCTCACAGAAACCTACTCAGACTAGCAGTTAAGTAATCACAAGGAATATTTGACTTTTTAATAAGTAACCTACTGATTTTATGTTAATATTACCCTAATATTACCTAGTGTGTTAAGCTTAAACTAGTTTCAACACCTGACAGTCAAAGGAATATATGGTACCAAGTTATCCCAAACACCCCTAAGCAGCAAACTAATTAAATTTGTACAAAGCAACCCAAGGATCCAATCAAATAAACTAAAAAACTAAATTAACTAGGCTGAAGACTTGCAGAAACAAACTACATTACACTACTGAAACTAATGATCCAAGGTATATAAAAATAAATAAGGAAGTCTTACAAATTGACCAAAGCCTCAGACCACAAAGAACTAGAACCAAGATTATAGGAACACAACCTATATGCCCCCTGGGCTCTAAACCTCATTCATTCCATGCTTCTTCTTTCACCATCTAAGCAATCTGACATATTCATGTCATTTTGATCTCTTTCTTCTCATGTATATTTTTTTTCTTTTTCTTATTGAATAATTTTTTCTGTGTTTTCCTTTTGGTTACTGAGAACTAAAGTGAGTTTTTGAAATCCTTGAAGCAACAATGACAACTTTGAATAAGATTAAAAACATAAAACTGAAAGTCACAGACTAGGAATTTTAAGAAACTAAATTACTTTCATTGATATTAAAAAGGGTTAACAAATTACACTAATTAACTGAATTACAAATTACATTAAGGAAAACTACTAAGACTACTTGACTAACTGCCATCCTTGGCTTACAATTACATACTTATAAATACTAAAAAAAATAAAAACATGAACCAGGCCTGTGTCTTCTTCCTTTTTCACTTTTTTGCTCTTTGTCTGGTGTGCCTTTGTTGCCTTTGTACCCTAGGAAACATCACAGCCATTGATTTGATTTGCTTCTTCATCTCAGCCCTAGGATTTGTTGGAGTTATATGAAGGAGGGGGTAATAATTAGGTTTGGGTTGACTTTGTTTGAGGAGGGGAGGAAGTAGAGAGGCTGGTAGGAGAGTTGGAGAGTGGGGAGGGGGACAAATTTGTTGGGGTTGCAGAGGATATGGGGGTTGGGGTGTTTGGTTGGCTGGTTATGGCGGCAAGGTGAGGGTGGGGAAGGTTGACCCTAGTTTGACCCGTTTTTTATTAATAAAAAGGTGGGTGGATTGGGCTTTGGGAATTGTTGAGCTGGGAAAGGGTGGTGGGTTTGTGTTTGGATTATCTTGGTTTTGGTTTAGGTAGTGACATAAAAGGGTCCGTTTGTATTTAAATCCACAAGGACCAATTTTGTAATTTATGCTAATTTGAAGGACCAATGTTGCCACCTGCTCAAAGTTAATCTAGGGACCAATCTTGCCACATTCCAATTACCAAAGGACTACAAAATATATTTTTCACTTTTGAAATTCCCAGGGACTGATTTCGTCAAATTTCAAACTGCAGGGACCAAAAGTGTAAATTTTCCAAAGTTTTCACCTAAGGATTAATTTTGATAATTTTTTACTTTTAAATGCCTTAGGTTGACTTTCCTTCCAAAACAAATGCTCAGGGACTAGTTTTGTAAATTTTTGAAAGTTGGGGGACTGAAACTGCCAAATGTGTAAACTTTGTTCGTTTTTCATTGTTTTTGCTCATTTTGCATCTAAAACGTATAAAATACAATCCTTGGGATATTTTTAGTATTTTGATGCATTTCTGAGCATTTTCGGATGTTTTGGCAGTTTAAATACGATAAAAATGATGAGTGTTTGAGCACTCATCAGTGTCCAACTTAAATTTCATTCATGTACTACATATCCATTTAAACTTTCGAAATGATATATCATATTCCATTAGATTCATTTATCGCACATGTTTACACCAATAAACATATATTTAAGGTTGTATGTTTTACTTATTAAAGTTTCATTCCAAGTTATGACTTAACATTTAACTTATATGGAATGTTACTTTCTATATGTTATACAACATATATGATTTAAGTAAGTAAACATAATACTCCCACTAGCTTTCAGAATTACTTAGGAGTTATCTTATTTTAAATTATAAATCAAATATGGATTTAATATTTTAAACATAAGACTTATCTCATTGATGCATGCATTTATCCATACTTGGATTCTTGCACTTTGTATACTTTCAAAGATTAAATGAATTCATAAAACTCTTAATTACTCATCGTCCTCGCATAAGTAATTATACAAGAAAGAGTTTTATAATCCATTGTCAAATTTCATATTCATAAAATGAGTATGACAATTACTATCTTTTTATCTTTAATGTGCTTAGAAAAGAGTATTCAATCATAGTCAATTACTTAAGTATGATTAATGATCTCATCATAAGACATGCATTAAATATGTATACAATTTCGTCCATATGATTCATTACATGAAGATTTAAACCTCTAGGGTTTTCCTTCTCATGAAGAAACTCATCTTCATTAAGATAAACCAAGTTTTCAAAGTTGACTTATCTTTATGGACAGCATCTTAACATTCATAGTATGAGCAATTTACCATAATTCAATATTTCGTAAATGCATCATTATGATTAACATGCTTACTTTGATCCTGTAATTCATATTACTCAGCATATCAATCAAATATCTGAGACATCCCTACGGATCTATGAATGAGAATTTCATCATGTTTAGGTTTAACCTTTACATTTCAAGCCTCAACATGATTTTCACTAGTGTGGTTTTAGAAGACTATGTATTTTGTAATTTTTGATCTTTCAAGATCTGAACAAACTCCCACTGGCCTTTTGTAATTTATCTATAAATACTTTAGCAAGTTGAGCAACACTTAATCGTTCTCTTTTGGGATATTACAAAACATTTTACAGTTCCTGGCTCTTGTTTGTTAAAACTACTTATTAACAAAATCAGGACTTCATTTTAAGACTTTAATGTGATTCATCACATTCCATAATGTCTTATTTAATCTTCTAGGTTGGAGTCTTATTGAGTATATTCAATCCATAATCAATTTTCTAACCTTGATAACTTTTGGAAGAAAATAAGTCATATTTATCTTTTAATCAAACAATATAACAAGAGTTTGATTTTTCTTAACTGAACACACCACCAACTTGTGATGTTTCATTAGAATTAATATTATGAGACACACTAACAATATGTAAGATAAACTTATTTCCTTTTGGCTTACCTATTTACCAACTAAGACAACTTAATGGTATAATAGAATTTCCAAACCAATTGCATGCTATATAACATAAGTATCTTTTGAACAAGTCACTATATGTTCATGTCTTAATAAGACATAAATTGTTATATTCCCACTATACGTTATAATTTAATATAAGTCTTGTAATAGTTAAAAGACTTCATGTTTATAAGAAGATATAAACATATATAACTAAAGTATTTGTAAACACCACCATTTGGTTTCAATAGTAATTTCAAGTTAATTTACTACTCCATTTGCTTATTTCATTTAATGAATTATCCAACTTAAGAAACTGCAAACTCACATAATTCCATCACATCAGTTGATCTGCTAGTAATGAAATCATGTAGTTTATCCTTCCATTGCAATCTAGCCAGGTTACACCCTGACATAAATTGTAATTTCAAGTGTTTCTTTTAATTTGAATATCATAAGACATAAAAGTAGTCTTTATTATAATCATGACACATGTTCTACATAAGATAATCTTACACATTAAATGTATAAGTCCTATTAGAACATAGATCTCTTACCTTGCAATTAAGAGAATCCTTTAATCGTATTTCTATGTATTGTTCATTTGCACACAATAAACAATTCTCCCACTTGTGCATTGAACGATATCATGTAGTATATAAACAACATAACATACGTTTGTTTATGTGATTCAATATGATTTGTGTCATAAGTAGATGTAGGACTACTTTGTCTTATCAGGAAACGCATATGGCTATCCTAAGAACATGAGTGTTTACAATTAGAAAGTAATTATCTTGAAGATAATTTTGGGCTACTACATAGGAATTAAAGCTTGTAGCTCCCACTGAATTAGAGAACATAACGATAACTCCATATTCAGTAATACAACACAACGCTCCCACTGGATTTGACAACATTATAAATGTTCTTGTAAATGTTCCATCACCAGTGAAAACAATTTGCTTGCTTTTACTTTCCTACACATTTTGAAAAACCCATATGTAATAATTACTCAGGTTCTAAAATCTGTATTCTACTATGTATATGATGGATTATCCATCAATGATATTAACTTGAAGAATTTTGGCATGCAGCTTCTTCCTTAATAGGCCTACCATCCCCATAATGGTATGTAGCACCTTTAAAGCACAACAACTAGATAAAATACTAGCTTGCCTTTTACCAATTTTGCGGTAATCTGTCTAGCTTCTAATAACTCATATTTTCCATTTAACCAAATGCCATGTTAGTTATAGAAGAATGACTTAGGATCAAATGAGAAGAAAACTTATAATGAGAAGAATGAGAAATAACTATAGACACATATTTGAGATGCATCGACTTGAATTACATGCTTCCCTAATCTTTTAGATGCACCATAATATATTTTCTAACAAATAATTAGATGCATATACATATATTAGATGCATTTCATCAAGTTAGATGAATCCTATGCATTTTTCGTCATCTGTGGGTCAAATTTGTTGTTAGTAATACTTTGCATCGTTTACACTTTAAAATCACTTTCAAAACTAATTGATATGCATCTAGATCAAGTCGATGCATCTCAAATGTGTGGTTATAGTTATTTCTCATTCTTCTCATTTTAAGTTTTCTTCTCACTAGATCCTTACCCATAGAAGAATTCATTCACCAAATTAGGGTAATGAAATTTCTTATGGAAAATAGGATGTGCAATACTCTTAAGCATGAAAGATTGCTATGAGTTATATATTATAATGTAGACAATTCTAATGTTCCTATCATACCTTTCTCAATCATGAAAAGGAATAGGATTGAGTCTTATTCTTCTCTCATGGAAAATAGACTTTGTGCCTTTTCAGTAAATTTTTCTCAATCAAACATTATGTTTGAAAGCAGAATTAGATCAATTTACCAATTTAAGACCAAACCACGTTTATGGTTTTAATGTTGCATTAATACATTGAAAAGAATTACAAAATTCAAGTTTAGTATTTTTGATAATTAAATTTTCAAGAAAATTAAATACTTATAGTTCATAATCATATAACCATTTAATTTTCACTGAAAAACTAGGATCCAAATTGACATAGGTTCATCACATCAGTTGATCTGCTAGTGATGACGGTATTCAACAAGGTACGAGTCGAACCTCAATTGCCAATATTCAATTGCAATTCTTAGAATTGATGGGATTTACATATTTGCCAACCGCAGTTGCAATATAAGCATGTTTTATCCCCATCTTCTTATGCCTTGAGTGATCAGTCCCACTATCAACTCAAATAAGTTAACCAACTTAAGAAACAGCAAACTTACATAATTCAATCACATCAGTTGATCTGCTAGTAATGAAATCATGTAATTCTCCCTTCCATTGCAATCTAGCCAGGTTACGCCCTGACGTAAACCACAACTTTAGGTGTTTCCGTTTCATTAGATGGCATATAACGTAAACCACAACTTTAGGTGTGTAATCAAAATATGTACAAAGATGTCATGCATTCATCTTATAACATATGTTTCATGTAAGAACTTTTACTCATTAGTTTCTTTATGAGCTTAAATCTCCACAGTTTTGATTGTGGCGTTGAGAAACTTACAACTTTGCCTTAAGTGCTTCATAGTTATCATGATTGTTGGGTAAAACTAAATTTTGAATCACATGCGAGCGTTAAGCCAGAATTGTAACACCCCCAAAATTTGATACAGCGGAAGACTCACAAGCTTTCGGGGTGCTACGGGGATTGGTATCCATTCAAAGTCATGAAAGAACGAGATAAAGTAAACATAAGAAAAACACAACCAAAACGGGTTTTAGAGTTTACATTTATCCCAAGGATTATCCAAAGTAAGGCCCAAAAGAAATAAATATAGGTCCACAATAGTTATCAGAGTTTTAGAAAAATAGATCCATAACCGGTGCCATTGCCAAGCCTCCAATCCCAAGCATCCATAGAGCATCACTTAATTACCTGAGAAAACGTGCTAAAAGTCACCTTTCGCTGGTGAGATCATAGGTTTAAATTCATAATTCGATATAGTGGACATATACGCAAAACGCTTGCTAGCTAGACTAGGCCTCAATCATCCAACCAAAATAATCCAACCAAATCAAACCAACTAAATCAAATCAACCCTATAGGTGTACGCTATAGCTCAAATCAAACCAACCGATAGCTTACCTAGCTCAAGTCTAGGCCTCGCTCTATAACCAATCCAATAGCTTACCTAGTTCGGGACTAGGCCTCGCTCAACAACTAAATCAATAGCTTACCTAGTTCGGGACTAGGCCTCGCTCATTAACCAAATTAATAGCTTACCTAGTTCGGGACTAGGCCTCGCTTAATCCTACCTAGTTCTACAAGCATAGCAAGTTTTAAATAAACAAAGCGATAATTGTCCACATAAAACATTTGCATGTTTCTCACCCCAAGTATTGAAAACATAGTTCAAGAGTAAAAGTGGGGCTATGACTCACCTCAAGTCCAGAAATCCTCAAAAGAAATCGATAGAAGAAAGACGTAAGCAAACTCAAGCAACTCACGTAACGGCAACTACAGACTCGGCACTTCCTAACAATATCAAACTCGTTCAGAAACCATTTCCTCAAAAATCAAATATTCCCATTCCCGAACGTATTCCGTTTTACTTTCCAAAAATATCCATTTCTCGAATTAACTTCATATTAATTTGAAATTCGACGTTTGGTATCCATATGGGTGGAGGGTCGACACAGCTCAAACCAAAAAGCCACAACAAACGACATAATAAACCAACTATAGGTCTAATATTAGCCCAACATATTATTTAAATAAATCATCGAAGTTTATCAAATCCGTCGATTTGGTAATCTCCCATATTTATTTACGTAATATATCGTTCCAAGATTATACCCATCCTAAAGCACATAGCACCAAGAATTCTATTTGGTATATATCGTAGTCCAATAAATTCCCTATATATATCGTCGAATCGGCCAAATTCCACGAGATACATAGTAATTTATTACCCTAAAACATATACCACAACCTATGGGCGTCGTGGGATACGATGCCCATTAATATACTCATTTTATAAAATCAAATAACTCGATCTAATCCGTCGATTAAATAAGTCACTTGCTATAGAAAATGTTTATATTAATCGTCATATATCCGTGACAACACAAAAGTCACAATATAAAGTCCGCTTGGACTTTAAATTACCACAACTCGTATAACTCGATAAGTTTCTAAATTTATAAAAATCGTTATGTTTTTATTTATTACTCACCCGACTTATTAGTTTTCGCCGTTATTTATAGTTATTATTTATAATAATAGTCCGACATTTATTACACTATTTGTGTAGCATAATAACTATCGTTATATTATTATAACGTTTACTCGTGATCGTTTTATTATTAATATACGCATTATATATATATATATATATATATATATATATATATATATATATATATATATATATATATATACATATATATATATATATATATATATATATATATATATATATATACGTTTATCACGTCTATATACGTATATAAACGATTATATTCTCAATAATAGTATTACGAGTATTATTTTTAATATTGACTTTTAAATATTTATCGTGTCATAGAATTTGGTCACATGTCCGAGTCATGACTCTCGGCTCATAGTCCAAGTCCAATATAAGAATCAAGTCAAAATAAATATATCATCTCCGTCCAAATCAATCCCATATCCACGTGCTACAACATGAGGGTCCGACTACAGCACCCAACTAACCTATCTCCGTCATCTAATGACCGTCTCACAATCGGTCCCCAAGTATCCACACTCGACAACACATCTCCAATATATCACGTAACCCAAAAATGGCACTCAAGTCCAAAATAATAAATCCAATAAGTACCATCGTCAAAACGTCACAACCACGACAACAACAATAATAATAATCCGACAAGTAACAATATATCCGAAAACCAAATAAGTTACGGGTTGAGTTACCAAGTCAACCCGGGTCAACATAAGCCCGAAACAAGATACGGGAGTCTCACCCGAGACCAATAGGTCTCGGCTAGCTCTATCGAGCCACACCGAACCAAACAGCCCACCATGGGCCAAACGACCTCAAGGGTCATCCGAACATAACCATGAACGACCAAACATCACAATCGAGCACCAAAGATCAAATATACACCGAATGGTCAAGAAAATAACACAACAATCACCCAAGCCGAGAGCAAAAGCTCTCGGTTGAGTCTCGACCCATCGAGAAAACATGAACCCCGATACCAAACTTCCATTTAACCCATTTTTATCAAAAACCCACTTGAATCTTGCATTAATATCCATAAAACCCGAAAAGAATGATAAAATTTGTGACCCTAGGTCACGGTTCGAACCAAAACACGAGTCAAAACTCGTCCTACCTTCAATCTCCAAGACCAAATCGAAAGGAACTTCAAAAATACGAAAAGTGGTGATTTATTTGTGGTGATTTTCGAGGTGATTAAATTCGAAATAGGTGTTATAGTGGTCCAAATCGCGCGTGGTTTGCACCAAAAGATAGATCGGAAGAAGATGGTTAAGATGGTGGTGTTAGATTTGATGTGGGGGCGGCGGTGGTGGTGCTATTGGGGTGATTAGGGTGGCGGTGATGGTTGATAAGAGCCCGGTGTTGGTGAAGGTGTTGGTGGGTGTTGTGTTGCTTCACAGGGACGATTTCATGTAATTAACTCTTTAAAAAAATCCTTTTATTAATAATAATAATATGAAGTGGGTAAGGTTGGTTAAGTAGCCCGGTGTAAATACACGGACCAAACCCGAAACCTTAAATAACCAAACAACTTTCTCAAACCGAACTCGTTCCAAAAATAATAATATCCGAACCAATATTAAAATATAATTAAAATTTGTTAGGTTAATCTAGTGCCGGAGTCAATGTAGTGCCAAAGTAACAATCTCAAAATAAATCATCACGAACGAATTAAACCAAACCATAAATAAATAATAAATCCTCATAATTAACGCACGATCAAAAATACATTCCCACGTTCATAAAACATCTCGTCCAATAAACTTTTCAAAAATTCCAAAATTAAAATTTTTAATGTAATGCGGGGTTTAAAAACGGTTCCCTATTTTGCCAGTTGTCACACCCTCCCAGCCTCAGAAGGAACCCGTCCCGGGTTTCTCTCGGAACAACCCATCTACAAAGTAAAAAGCTTCGGATATCTCTTTCGAAACTCATCCTCACGTTCCCACGTGAATTCCGGTCCATGCCGCGAATTCCAATGAACTTTGATGAGCGGGATGCGACTTCTCTTAAGTCGTTTAATCTCCCTATCCAATATCTCAATCGGTTCTTCCACAAAATTTTAACTCTCATCCACACGAGTATCCTTGATTGGTATAATTGGCGTTTCCTCCGAAAGACATTTCTTCAGATTGCTAACATGAAACACATCATGAACTTTATTCAATTCCATTGGCAATTCCAAACGATAAGCTACGGGCCCAATTCTTTCCAAAATAAGAAATGATCCAATGTAGCGGGGATTTAGTTTCCCACATTTCCCAAAACGTATCACACCCTTCCAAGGCGAGACTTTCAGCATCACTTTGTCTCCAACCTGGAATTCTAGGGGTTTACATCTCTGATCGGCGTAGCTTTTCTGCCTATCCCTAGCTGCTTGCAATCGATCTCGAATTTGCGTTACCTTCTCAGTAGTTTCCAAAATAAGCTCAGGGCCTATGAGTTGGCTATCTCTAACTTCTGCCCAACCAATAGGTGAACGACATTTACGACCATACAAAGCTTCAAATGGTGCAGCCTTAAGACTTGTGTGGTAGCTATTGTTGTAGGAGAACTCCGCAAGGGGTAGATATTTCTCCCAGCCTTTACCAAAGTCTATTATGCATGCACGAAGCATATCTTCCAAAGTCTGAATAGTTCTCTCACTTTGACCATCGGTTTGGGGGTGATATGCAGTACTCATATCAAGTCTCGTCCCCAAAGCGGTTTGAAGTGATCGCCACAATGCTGACGTGAAGCAGCTGTCGCGATCAGAAATAATCGATATCAGAACTCCATGACGAGAAACAATCTCCTTCACATACAACCTCGCAAGTTTATCAACACTATCATCTTCACTAATCGCCAGGAAATGAGCAGACTTAGTCAAACGATCCACAATTACCCATATAGCGTCGCAACCGCTAGTTGTCTTTGGTAATTTGGTAATAAAGTCCATCGTGATGCGCTCCCACTTCCAAACTGGGAGTTCTAGCTGCGTCAATAATCCTGACGGTTTTTGATGTTCTGCCTTAACTTTAGAACATGTCAAACACTTACTAACATACAACGCTATATCTGCCTTCATATTTGGCCACCAATATAACTTTTTCAAATCCTGGTACATCTTGTCAGACCCAGGATGAATAGAGTATCTTGACTTATGCGACTCATGCATAATCAACTCTCGAATTCCTCCATACAATGGTACCCAACTTCGCTCTCCAAAACATAATACTCCATCAGAACGCTTAACAAATCCCTTCTCATTTTCTGCCATCCCAAATATGTTCTCAGCAGCTCGATTCTCCGCTTTCAATGCTTCCATTTGAGCTTCCAATATTTGAGACGGTAATGGCGATACGATAGTCATCCCTAATGACCTAACTCGTAACGGTGGAATTCTCTCCTTTCGACTAAGAGCATCAGCAACGACGTTTGCTTTACCAGGATGGTAGCGAATTTCACAATCATAATCGCTCAGCAACTCAATCCAACGTCGCTGTCTCATGTTGAGCTCTTTTTGGTTCAAAATGTGTTGCAGACTTTTGTGGTCAGTAAACACTACACACTTGGTTCCATACAAGTAATGTCTCCATATCCTCAAGGCAAAAACCACAGCACCTAACTCCAAATCATGGGTGGTGTAGTTCTTCTCGTGCTTCTTGAGCTGTCGGGAAGCATAAGCTATCACTTTCTCTCTTTGCATTAACACAGCTCCCAAACCTTTGTGAGAAGCGTCACAATAGACGACGAAGTCCTCGTTACCTTCAGGTAACGCTAAGATAGGAGCACTACACAACATTTCCTTAAGTAACTGAAATGCTTCCTCTTCCTTATCTCCCCATTCGTACTTAACACTCTTTTGAGTCAATTTGGTCAACGGTTTTGCTATCTTCGAAAATCCCTCAATGAATCTTCGGTAATAACTGGCTAATCCCAAAAATTGACGAACTTCTGTTGGGGTCGTTGGTGCAGCCCAATCTTTAATCGCTTCAATCTTAGCAGGATCTACATGAACTCCTTGTCTATCTATCACATGACCCAGAAATTGTACCGTCGGAATCCAAAATTCACATTTAGAAAACTTGGCATACAATTTCTCCTTCCTGAGCAATTCTAAAATAAGTCTTAGATGCTCCTCATGCTCCTTCTCGCTCTTCGAATAAATTAGAATGTCATCGATGAACACAATCACAAACTTATCTAAGTAAGGCTTACACACCCGATTCATGAGATCCATGAATACCGCCGGTGCGTTAGTTAACCCAAACGGCATCACCTGAGACTCGTAATGCCCGTAACGGGTTCTGAAAGCCGTTTTCAGAATATCTTCCTCGCGAACTCGAAGCTGATGATATCCCGATCTCAAATCGATCTTCGAATACACACTCGATCCTTGAAGCTGATCGAACAAATCATCGATCCTTGGTAACGGGTATCTATTCTTCACCGTTAACTTGTTCAACTCTCGGTAATCAATACACATACGAAACGATCCATACTTCTTCTTCACAAATAAGACCGAGGCTCCCCAAGGCGAAGAACTTGGTCTTATGAATCCCTTTTCGGCTAATTCCACTAATTGTTTCGACAACTCTTCCAATTCAGTAGGTGCAAGACGATAAGGCGCTCGTGCTACAGGTGCAGCACTAGGTATCAACTCAATTTGAAATTCCACTTGTCTAGTAGGCGGAATTCCCGGCAAATCATCGGGAAACACATCCGAAAAATCACGAACTATAGGCACATCTCCAATGCACCTTTCCTTCTTCTCCTTCTCTCCTTTCTCAGAAATTTAAGCTAAGAAAAGGTAACATCCTTTTTCCATTAGCTTCGGCAACTTAGTGCAAGATATGACCGCTAATCTAGATGGGCCTCTCAGATCCTTTCTATCTCCTGGTATGTTCAGAATCTCCTTGCCGTATGGCACACGCACGATCTTCTCATCGCAAAGTATATGAGCACGATACTTCAACAACCAATCCATACCAATAATGACATCGAAACTTCCTAACGTGACGGGTAGAAGATTTATGTTGAAGGGGCGATTCAGAAAGTTTAATGTGCAACCGCGAATGATAGTCCTAATCCTCTCTATGTTCCCATTAGCTAACTCTACATCATAACCAATTCCTAAGGCCATCGGGGGTTTCTCTAGTAAGGGTGCAAACTTAGTGGACACAAAACTCTTATCGGCACCAGTATCAAATAGTATGGAAGCATAACGATTATTGAGAAGGAACGTACCAGTAACGACGTTCGGATCTTCTCCTCTCTCGTTCCCAAGTGCATACACTCTCCCATGAGCAGCTCCAGCTTCCACACGTTGGTCCCCATTATCTTGTCGTCCACGGTTTCCTCCAGCTCCACGGTTTCCATTATTGTACCCATTACCACCCGATCCTTGATTTCCTCGGTTCCACGATTCCCTACACTCATTCCTATAATGTCCCTTCTTTCCACATCCATAGCAAGTAACATTAGCCTTGCTCATAGTTTCAGGAGTAGCTTGAACCATAGCAAGTGGTCGAGCTCTACAATCCTTAGCTATGTGTCCCATCTTAGAGCAATTCTTGCACATCACAGTACATTGACCAGAATGATGCTTATAACATCGGTTACACTTGGGCGCATCTCCATTGTAGTTCTTCTTGTCTCCATCTCCCATAGCATAAGCTCTAGTAGTTGTTTGTCGCTTGTTTCGACGATCATTACCCTTAGAGTGATCATCCCTCTTCCTCTTTCCATTCTTGTCTTTCTCAGCTTCTTCCAATGCCAACGAGTCCATCAATTGTTGAGCGATAGTGATAGCCTCATGAATGTTTGCAGGCTTAGCAGAAATCACATTGTTCCTTGTAGCTACCGGCAACCCATCGGTATACCTCTCAATCCTTTGAGTCTCAGTCCTAACCATATCGGGACAAAGTAAGGCTAACTCTCGATAACGGCGATTGTAAGTTGCCATATCGGTACCTTTCACCTTATGGTTCCAGAACTCAATCTCTAGCTTCTTAATCTCATTCCTTGGGCAGTAAGTCTGAATCAGCAAAGACTTAAATTGCTCCCAAGTCATAGCATAAGCCACATCACTCCCAACCGAGTTACGGTAATTGTTCCACCAAGTCAAAGCTTCATCCTTGAAAGTAAAAGATGCAAACTTCACCTTCGTATTCTCCGCACAACCACAGACATTAAACACTGACTCAGTCTTCTCTATCCACCTGACCAAGTAGACCACTCCTTCAGTTCCACCAAACTCAACGGGTCCACAGATCTTAAACTCCTTGTAGTTACATCCATTAGCACGAACAGGTGGAAATGTTCTAGCAGAATTGTTGGAATGATTTGACTCAGCTAGTAGTTCAGCAACTCATTGCTCCACAAGTTGATTGATCATTGCTTGATCCACAGTAGGTGCATTAAGTGGAACATGATCATTGTCTCCCTGAACATCAACATTTTGATTCCTGTTGTTGCGGTTAGTAGTGTCCAGGTTGTCAAGAGTAGGGGTCTCAACATTTCGAGTAGGACGGCGTCCTCGACGACCAGGGGTAGTCGTTGCAGGACCCGTTCTGGTAGCTCTAACAGGGTTTCGTCATGGGGCCATTGATCTGAAACATCATACAAGTTCGTAAGTCTCCGATAGAACTTATCATATGCTCAACAAGAATTAAATCAACGAAGCCAAGTCATGGAAAGAATATCAACAGTACACCACAAGACATCAATAAGGCGAATAAGGCGAATAGGAACTCAATTTCCATAATATCCAAAAACCATATAATACCATATAATAATAACCATCAACCATACAATAAAGATCCAACATCGTTCCAACTACCGATAACACAAAAGATAATAATCGTTCCAACAAGACGGGTAATCAACTGAAAATACATCAAAATAGGATAACTAGCTTTTCCAATTGAACACTCCTTGGTTAGGAAAGCAACAAGATAACATAGCTCAAACATCTAGCCACGCTGCTGGCGGAGGCTCCTCAACTCCTGCCTCAAGCCATCAAGATCTCTCCATAATGATCCTAACTCCACACTATGTGTGTCGCTGTCTCTCTTGAGGTCAGCCACCTCCTTCTCCAGCTCGGCATTCCTTTGCCATAACTTGCGGTCGGCCTCTCGAGCTGTAATAAAACCTCGCTGTAAACCCTCAATCTGCTCATGAACCTCCATCAAAACTCTCCTCATCTCAGTCGACCTGCCCTCAACTACAGTCATATCAACTCTCAAAGCTGCTATAAACTCTCCAATAACTCTCTCAAGTCGATCAGATAATCGCGAGATCCTCTCGCCTTGTGCAGTAATCTGAGCCCACATCCTACCAGTCTCACCTAACTCTGCATGCTCAGCAGAAACCTCAGAATGTGCATCTGACTCCACGGGACTACCAGGTGGTGAATCAAACAGAAATGGATGATCAGGTGAAACAGGCTCAATCGGATGTATAGGTGAATCAGGCTCCTCAGCCTGAGCTGGCGGCACTAACAGATCATCATCATCAGGCATCTCCTACTCCTGAGGGTCATCCTCCTCCTAAGGGTCATCATCATCACCCTGCTCAGCCTCCTGAGGGTCATCAGCCTCATCCTCACCCTCGTACTCCTCCTCCTCATCGGAAGAGTACATCATCAATCGTCGTCTCCTAACAGGTGAACCATGTGGTGAAGGGGTATGTGATCTAGGACGACGACGCAATGATGCAGGTGGCGCCTCAGACAGAAGGGAGTGAGCATCTATTTGTAAAGGTGGTGAAGTAGGGCGTACCGACATACGTGCCGTAGCTCGGTGGGCAAAACGTGGAGCCACACGAGCCAAAGCCTGATGAAGTGTAAGCTGCCTCAATGTACCAGGGAGCCCTAGAGAAGATGAGGGTCCCTGCGTAGATGCAGCAGGTGGTGCTGAAGTAGAACCTGTCGGTGTCACAGTAGCTGAATGCATGGCAACCTGGTAAGGGTCATCAGGAGCCATGGTGAACTGAGCTGGAAATACCGGTGCAGTAAGAATATCCTCAACAACGTCGGGCGTACGGGGGGCCATAGTCTGTGACAACGGCGTAGGGTAGGTGTAAGTGTTTCAAAACAACTAAACCGCGAACTCAAAATACCATATCAACATCATCATATAATCCCAAATCATATATAACCAAGAAAGATTTAAAATACCGCATTACTAAAATCATTCGTAAAACAATTAAGCCATATAATTCCTCAAACACATATAATTTCCCCAAAACGCATATAATCCATCAAAACGCCATCATATCACTAAATCAATAAACCTCAAATCCTAAAATCACCTCAAGAATCCCAAATCTATCAATCATCTCAATAATCTCATAATACCTCAATAATAACAATGATGCTTCGGCTTGGCGGGCTGGCGGGCAATGGTCGAGGATCGTTTTCTATAAAAATCGGTTATAGTTTAGGTGTCCATTTACCTAGTTCTCTATAACCTTGGCTCTGATACCAATCTGTAACACCCCCAAAATTTGATACAGCGGAAGACTCACAATCTTTCGGGGTGCTACGGGGATTGGTATCCATTCAAAGTCATGAAAGAACGAGATAAAGTAAACATAAGAAAAACACAACCAAAACGGGTTTTAGAGTTTACATTTATCCCAAGGATTATCCAAAGTAAGGCCCAAAAGAAATAAATATAGGTCCACAATAGTTATCAGAGTTTTAGAAAAATAGATCCATAACCGGTGCCATTGCCAAGCCTCCAATCCCAAGCATCCATAGAGCATCACTTAATTACCTGAGAAAACGTGCTAAAAGTCACCTTTCGCTGGTGAGATCATAGGTTTAAATTCATAATTCGATATAGTGGACATATACGCAAAACGCTTGCTAGCTAGACTAGGCCTCAATCATCCAACCAAAATAATCCAACCAAATCAAATCAACTAAATCAAATCAACCCTATAGGTGTACGCTATAGCTCAAATCAAACCAACCGATAGCTTACCTAGCTCAAGTCTAGGCCTCGCTCTATAACCAATCCAATAGCTTACCTAGTTCGGGACTAGGCCTCGCTCAACAACTAAATCAATAGCTTACCTAGTTCGGGACTAGGCCTCGCTCATTAACCAAATTAATAGCTTACCTAGTTCGGGACTAGGCCTCGCTTAATCCTACCTAGTTCTACAAGCATAGCAAGTTTTAAATAAACAAAGCGATAATTGTCCACATAAAACATTTGCATGTTTCTCACCCCAAGTATTGAAAACATAGTTCAAGAGTAAAAGTGGGGCTATGACTCACCTCAAGTCCAGAAATCCTCAAAAGAAATCGATAGAAGAAAGACGTAAGCAAACTCAAGCAACTCACGTAACGGCAACTACAGACTCGGCACTTCCTAACAATATCAAACTCGTTCAGAAACCATTTCCTCAAAAATCAAATATTCCCATTCCCGAACGTATTCCGTTTTACTTTCCAAAAATATCCATTTCTCGAATTAACTTCATATTAATTTGAAATTCGACGTTTGGTATCCATATGGGTGGAGGGTCGACACAGCTCAAACCAAAAAGCCACAACAAACGACATAATAAACCAACTATAGGTCTAATATTAGCCCAACATATTATTTAAATAAATCATCGAAGTTTATCAAATCCGTCGATTTGGTAATCTCCCATATTTATTTACGTAATATATCGTTCCAAGATTATACCCATCCTAAAGCACATAGCACCAAGAATTCTATTTGGTATATATCGTAGTCCAATAAATTCCCTATATATATCGTCGAATCGGCCAAATTCCACGAGATACATAGTAATTTATTACCCTAAAACATATACCACAACCTATGGGCGTCGTGGGATACGATGCCCATTAATATACTCATTTTATAAAATCAAATAACTCGATCTAATCCGTCGATTAAATAAGTCACTTGCTATAGAAAATGTTTATATTAATCGTCATATATCCGTGACAACACAAAAGTCACAATATAAAGTCCGCTTGGACTTTAAATTACCACAACTCGTATAACTCGATAAGTTTCTAAATTTATAAAAATCGTTATGTTTTTATTTATTACTCACCCGACTTATTAGTTTTCGCCGTTATTTATAGTTATTATTTATAATAATAGTCCAACATTTATTACACTATTTGCATAGCATAATAACTATCGTTATATTATTATAACGTTTACTCGTGATCATTTTATTATTAGTATACGCATTTATATATATATATATATATATATATATATATATATATATATATATATATATATATATATATATATATATATATATATATATATATATACGTTTATCACGTCTATATACGTATATAAACGATTATATTCTCAATAATAGTATTACGAGTATTATTTTTAATATTGACTTTTAAATATTTATCGAGTCATAGAATTTGGTCACATGTCCGAGTCATGACTCTCGGCTCATAGTCCAAGTCCAATATAAGAATCAAGTCAAAATAAATATATCATCTCCGTCCAAATCAATCCCATATCCACGTGCTACAACATGAGGGTCCGACTACGGCACCCAACTAACCTATCTCCGTCATCTAATGACCGTCTCACAATCGGTCCCCAAGTATCCACACTCGACAACACATCTCCAATATATCACGTAACCCAAAAATGCCACTCAAGTCCAAAATAATAAATCTAATAAGTACCATGGTCAAAACGTCACAACCACGACAACAACAATAATAATAATCCGACAAGTAACAATATATCCGAAAACCAAATAAGTTACGGGTTGAGTTACCAAGTCAACCTGGGTCAACATAAGCCCGAAACAAGATACGGGAGTCTCACCCGAGACCAATAGGTCTCAGCTAGCTCTATCGAGCCACACCGAACCAAACAGCCCACCATAGGGGTGTCGGCCGAGAAACCAAACGACCTCGAGGGTCATCCGAACATAACCATGAACAACCAAACATCACAATCGAGCACCAAAGATCAAATATACACCGAATGGTCAAGAAAATAACACAACAATCACCCAAGCCGAGAGCAAAAGCTCTCGGTTGAGTCTCGACCCATCGAAAAAACATGAACCCGGATACCAAACTTCCATTTAACCCATTTTTATCAAAAACCCATTTGAATCTTGCATTAATATCCATAAAACCCGAAAAGAATGATAAAATTCGTGACCCTAGGTCACGGTTCGAACCAAAACACGAGTCAAAACTCGTCCTACCTTCAAACTCCAAGACCAAATCGAAAGGAACTTCAAAAATACGAAAAGTGGTGATTTATTTGTGGTGATTTTCGAGGTGATTAAATTCGAAATAGGTGTTATAGTGGTCCAAATCGCGTGTGGTTTGCACCAAAAGATAGATCGGAAGAAGATGGTTAAGATGGTGGTGTTAGATTTGATGTGGGGGCGGCGGTGGTGGTGCTATTGGGGTGATTAGGGTGGCGGTGATGGTTGATAAGAAAAGAGAGAGAGAGAGAGAGAGAGAGAGTAATGTTGGTGAAGGTGTTGGTGGGTGTTGTGTTGCTTCACAGGGACGATTTCATGTAATTAACTCTTTTAAAAAATCCTTTTATTAATAATAATAATATGAAGTGGGTAAGGTTGGTTAAGTAGCCCGGTGTAAATACACAGACCAAACCCGAAACCTTAAATAACCAAACAACTTTCTCAAACCGAACTCGTTCCAAAAATAATAATATCCGAACCAATATTAAAATATAATTAAAATTTGTTAGGTTAATCTAGTGCCGGAGTCAATGTAGTGCTAAAGTAACAATCTAAAAATAAATCATCACGAACGAATCAAACCAAACCATAAATAAATAATAAATCCTCATAATTAACGCACGATCAAAAATACATTCCTACGTTCATAAAACATCTCGTCCAATAAACTTTTCAAAAATTCCAAAATTAAAATTTTTAATGTAATGCGGGTTTTAAAAACGGTTCCCTATTTTGTCAGTTGTCGCAAGAATGGAGGCTCTCTAAGGCCGCAATTTAATGCGAAGCCATCTTTATACCCACTTTAATAGTTTGTCAAAATTAGCTTCACCGTCCAACCACTTAATATAGTCGCGATCAATCAATCCAAAGTTCAAGATTTTTTGTAAGCTCAAAACAATATTTCACCATTATTAAGTCCGTTTAATATTTTATTTATAAAATTACCCGTTGCTTACTATCATGTCATATAACATATAAAAACAAATAGTAATTAAATAAAATAAACAAAAAACATAAATAATGGACATGCAAAATAAGCCAATTTAAAACACACAATTGATTAATACACGATTTTAATAGGGTCTTCCCTAATTTTATAATTAATTAATTTTAGTAATCTTTATAGTCATAATATTTACTAAAAAAACATTATTAATTATAACAAATCACATAATAAAAGCATGAAATCTTCAAAATACGTAACATTACTACAAAATCACCATAATCCATGATAACACAAGCATGGTTTGTCATGGATGTCCACATTGCACATATTATAAACATATAATCATGTCAAGGAACGCATAACCAAAATGGCATATCACAAATATCCATTAAATACACATAAAGATTACATATAACCTAGGGTTTCTACAAGTTTTATAACAAAATTCAAAAACCCTAATTTTCTTTTCAAAAAAAAATAAAGTCGACATATATAAAAAAAATTCTAAGGTTTATGAAAAAATTAAAAAAACATAAGAACACCAAGCATGTAATAATCATAACGATTCAATTTTATGTGTTTTGGTAATTAATTACAACGTATTAACGGCTCTCTGATACCACTGTTGGAATTTGTAAATCATAACAATTATATAAACAAGAAACATCATCAAGCACGCAGTGGAAATAGATCAAATACATATAATTGATTTAACCGAATATAAAGAATATGCGTACCTCTTTTGTGATTTCTAGCAAGAACAAGAAATCAATGAACAAGAACAATATAAACCCTAATTAGGGTTTATGGTGATCGACTAAGGGTTTAGTCGAATAGGGCAAAAACTTGTTAGCAAAAGTATGCCAACACTTCGTTCTTGTACACACGTATTAGTAGTGTTTCAATGAGAAAAGCTAGGTTCTTAATTCACAAACAAACCAAACACTATGTTTAGAAGATCGCGTAGGAACCCTAGAACGGTGTAGTTGATCAACTAAACAAGAATGGTTTTGAGCTTAGAAATCTAGTAGGAACCCTATAAGGGTGTAGTTCGATTTCTAGCTCAAGAGGAGATAAGAGAAGGAGATTTGGTTTGCAAGTGAACCAAGGATGATTAGAATGAACAAAGGGGTTTGTTTATATACTAATCAACATCTTGGAGCTCAAGAAAACAACCCTAATCCCCTTAGGGATGGGTTTCGGCCGATCATAGCCCAAGAGGCCTGATCCGGAATCTTCTTGGCTATTATTCCATGTTTAGTCCTTCTCTTTTCCCTTTAACGATCATATAGTCCAATTACCGTTAACTACTAACGATCGTTACGTGTTTTATTTGTGAAATTAATAATTATTCATAATTCAATATAATAATTATTAATACATTGAAACTCATACGTAATGTGTGCAATCCCGAAGTCTCGTGTTCGAATCCGGACATATTACATTAATTTTATCCGTTACTTCTAACACATGTTACATACACCAACCCTTATGCATAATAATTCAAAATTAGGTCATAATTGGGGTGAAATAACACTGCGATGCGTGGTCTAAGCTCCAAGTGACAAACACATACTCCCAAAACACGCTAATGTGAGAAATATTTGACCTGGTATTTATCATTTGCTTATAAAATGGTAGCGGCCATGTCAAGTTGTCCCTCGAGTCTTGGCCGGCTTGACTTATCAGAAAAAATCCACATCATATGCGTATGATCATACTCTAATATTTGCACATAAGTTTTCAACATCATATAACTCAAGTTTATCCCATTAAAAAAGACCAGTAATGATCCGTATTGAGCAAACGTAAACAAAACCTTAAACAAAACCTGAAACTTCTCAAAAAAATTCCACAACCATGGCCTTCTCCAGAACCCAGCTGATCTCTTATGTTCTTCTAGTCTTTATTCATCATGTAGCTTCACTAAGCTTCAATTTTACAAATATCCGTCCACATAATCAGAACGGGGAGATAGTAATGGAAGGTGTTGGAACTAAAATATCCGATGATGGAATCCAGTTGACATCAGATAAGGCTGAAGTCAATCAGACGGGAAAAGCTGGACGAGCGACATACTTCAGACTACTTCATCTTTGGGACAGCAGATCTGGTGAGCTAGCAAGCTTCACTACCAATTTCACCTTTGTGATTGACTCAAATAAGCTTCCATATTACGGTGATGGCCTCACATTCTTTATGTCTCCAAATAATACTGAAATATATCCTGGTGCGTCAATGGGGCTACCGGTCACATTTAGAAGCACTAACATGACGGACCAATTTGTTGCTGTGGAATTTGATACTTTTTGGAACCGTAATTGGGATCCATTAGACTCTAGCAATAATTCCATTGGAGATCATGTGGGTATTAGTATTAACTCTCTTGCTTCAGTTAGGACTGAGAAATGGTTAAGCAACGTAGCCGGTGGGGGAGTGTGTCAAGCTTGGATTGCATATGATTCGTCTACGAAAAATCTTAGTGTTTCTTTTACTGGTTTTAGAAATAATACAGCTTTTCGACAGGATGGACTTCATTACGCCATTGATCTCAAAGAAGTGTTGCCCGAGTGGGTTATTTTTGGATATACAGCAGCAATTGGAGCTCTGTTCCAGAAAAATAGCGTCAGATCTTGGACTTTCAAAAGTTCAGATTTACCAGGTGATGAAAATAACGAGCTGCCACCACCGATTCCGAGTCCTGATCCAGTGAATGTGAAAAGTAGCAAGATTGGTTTAATGGTGGGTCTAATAGTTGGAATACCGGTTGGGATTACTTTTCTGGGTGTGCTTGCGTTTGTTTTGCGGAGGAAAAAAAGGAAAGAAGTAGCAGAAGATATTGGATTTGATGTTGAGATGAACAATGAATTTCAAATGGGCAGTGGGCCTAAACGATTCTCCTACTACGAATTAGCTCGATCAACTGGTGATTTTTCAGAAACTGAGAAGCTAGGAGAGGGGGGTTTTGGAGGAGTTTACAGAGGTTTTTTGAGAGATTCTGAAACTTATGTTGCAGTCAAAAGGGTGTCAAAGAATTCCAAACAAGGGATCCAGGAATATGCATCGGAAGTCATGATCATTAGCCGATTAAGGCATAGAAACCTGGTGCAACTCGAGGGTTGGTGTCACGAGAAAGGCAATCTCCTACTCGTTTACGAATATATGGAAAATGGAAGCTTAGATTCACATCTTTTTAAAGAAAAAAGTTTATTAACTTGGGGTACAAGGTACAAAATTGTGCATGGTCTGGCCTCTGCTTTGATATATTTACATGAAGAATGGGAGCAATGTGTTTTGCATAGAGATATTAAATCCAGTAATGTGATGTTGGATTCGAATTTTAATGCAAAGTTGGGCGATTTTGGATTAGCTAAGTTAGTTGATCACGAGAAAGGCTCGGAAACAACAAAGTTGGCTGGAACCATGGGTTACATGGCTCCTGAATGTGTAGTGACTGGAAAGGCAACAAAAGAATCTGACATCTTTAGCTTCGGAGTTGTCGCATTGGAAATAGCCTGTGGGCGAAAACCCATAGAGTACAAGGCTCAAGAAAACCAAATTTGGTTACTAGAATGGGTTTGGGAGCTCTATGGGGCCGGGACTCTTTTAGAAGCAGCTGATCAGCGCTTGGGGTTAGATTTTGAGGAAGAAGAAATGAAGCTTTTAATGGTCGTTGGATTATGGTGTGTGCACCCTGATTCAGAACTTCGTCCAACGATGAGACAAGTGATTCAAGTACTGAACTCTGAAGCTTCCCCGCCTACACTCCCCTCAAAGATGCCGATTTCGTCTTATTGGACACCTTCTATAGTCCCAAACCAATCAACATGTGTTGTTTCTAATAGAGATTCCTCTAACAATTCAATCTTTGTTGGTCGTTGAATACCTATAATGACCACATATTCTAATCCCAAATGAGGCTTGTGGCTTGTATCTTTTGATAAGTGCTATTTAGAGCGCAAAAACCTTATTTATTACGTATCTATGAACAAGATGTACTAATTTTGCATAGACATATATAACAACAATAATACCTGTATAAAATGAAATTTATGTTATTTTTTCAAGTGAAACTACCTTTGCTTATTATCCTACCATGCTCATGAGTCATGACATATCTTTATTTAAATTTTACACTTCAAAAATGTACAACACGGTTAAATCACTACAAGAAAATAAACATTCAGTGACAGAAGTTGTAATGACACAAAAAATTGTCATTAAATCTAACCTTTTAGTGACACTTTTTAAAAAGTGTAGGAAAAAGCTTAAAATTTTGAGATTTAATGACACTTTTTATAAACAAAATGTGTCACAAATGGCAAAAAGCATGTACTCATTTTTTTTATGTTACTATAAATAAACGTTTACCTCCTGGACTTCTACTTACACTTTTTTAGGGCTGTAAACGAACCGGACGAACACGAACGGAGCCTTGTTCATGTTCGTTCATTTAAATTTAACCGGACAAATAAACGGACACGGATGCTTAAACGGACGAATTTCCTTGTTCATGTTCGTTTATTAAGAAAATGAATTGTTCATGTTCGTTCATTAATACACTAAACGAACGCTAAACGAACATAAACGATCGAACATAAATGAAAATAGACAAACAAACATAAACTTTATTGAATTCTTCACAATATATTATTTTATAAGTGTTACTTTGTTTAAACAAACCAATTTTAAAAATTATAAAATTAAAATATATGATATATGAACATAAATAGATAAATAAACATAAACGAACTTTAACGAACGCCTAATCGGACGTTCACGAACATAAATGAACGAACGAGACATTTGTTCATGTTCGTTCATTTAACTAAACGAACGTAAAATATTGTTCATGTTCGTTCATTTAATAAACGAACGAACATAAACGAACTTTTTACCGAACGGTTCATGAAATGTTCACTGAACGTTCAGTTCGTTTACAGCCCTACACTTTTTTAAGTGCGGGAGAGGCAAATGAAACTTTATTGACAATTTTTTTACTTTTTGTGACACTTTTTTATTTTTAGTACACTTTTTTTACTTTGATGACACTTTGCTATGTGTCGTTAGATGACAAATTGTTGTATTTTCAGTATAGTATGTTGACGTGTGATGTGACACCCTCCTTTGCATAGCCGGCTATATATACCAAGTCAACTGTAGTGAACAATTTAAATATATATGCAGGAACGGAACGCACGACTGATTCAAACATTATATGGAGCAATAAAAAAACATGATAGATGGTGGCACTTTTAACTAATATTAGACCTTTGTCATGTGTACATGTGAAATGTTAACCATGTCTGTCAAAGTCATAAGTATCTGTTTTAATATTCGAAAAGAAATTTCATGACTAATTCACCTAAACAAGATAGCTTACCCAAATTCATTATGCCTATCTACTAATACTATCATGAAGCAGGGTGCGTGACTCATGTTCATGTGAAGAAACAACAAATCTTAGAAACTAATTTCTTGCATCTTGTAAATCATGGGGTTCTCCATCGCCCATCATATTACTTACATCCTTCTTGTTTCAATCCCTTATGCAGCTTCAATTACCTTTAATATGACAAATATTGGTCCACAGAATCCAGATATAGTAATTACAGGTAGCAGAGCTAATCTCTCTGACGACGGAATTGAGTTGACCCCAATTACGAATAATACCAATCTGACCTATAACACCGGACGAGCAACATACATCAGATCACTTCATCTTTACGACAGCAGATCACGTGGGCTGGCAAGTTTTTCTACCAGTTTCACCTTTGTGCTTGATTCAAATCAAAGTACATCTTATGGTGATGGTCTCACATTCTTTCTGGCTCAGAATAACTCGGTATTAACAGCTGGTGCGGCCATGGGGCTTCCGTTAAATGACACTCCCGAACCTGCAGCTAGCCGATTTGTTGCAGTGGAGTTTGATACTTTTTGGAACAATTGGGATCCAGTAATCGGTAGGAATACTCCCATGGGTGATCATGTGGGTATAGACGTTAGCTCTCTTTCTTCTGCTAGTTCTCAAAAATGGTTAAGCAATGTAACTGGTGGGGGAGTGTGTCAAGCTTGGGTTACATATGACTCAGTTTCAAAAAATCTTAGTGTTTCTTTCACTGGATTTCAAAATAATACAGTGGTACGTCAAGATGGACTTTTTTTCACGGTTGATCTAAGGGACGTGTTGCCGGAATGGGTTATTTTCGGATTTTCAGCAGCTACTGGAAATGTTTTTCAGAGAAATACCGTAAGATCTTGGAGTTTCAATAGTTCTGATTTAGTAATAGATGGAAACAATGAGATGCAGCCACCAATACCGAGCCCCGACTTTTTTATCCCATCCCCTGATTCAGTGAATGGGAAAAACAACAAGGTGGGACTAATAATTGGAGTATCGGTTGCAATTACTTTTCTTGTTCTCGTTGCATTTGTCTTGTGGAGGAGAAAGAAGATGACCAGGGAAGAAGAAGTTCGAGAAGAAACTGAATTTGATGTTGAGATGAACAATAAATTCGAAACAGGCATTGGGCCTAAACAGTTCTCCTACCACGAATTAGCTCAATCTTCTAGTGACTTTGCTGAGAACAAGAAGCTTGGAGAGGGAGGTTTCGGTAGAGTTTACAGATGTTATTTGAAAGATTTAAACACATATGTTGCCGTCAAAAGGGTGTCAAAGAGTTCCAAGCAAGGAGTAGATGAGTATGCATCAGAAGTTAGGATCATTAGCCAATTAAGACACAGAAACCTGGTGAAACTCACTGGTTGGTGTCACGAGAAAGGCGAACTCTTGCTTGTTTATGAGTATATGGAAAATGGAAGCTTAGACTCCCATCTATTCACGGAGAAGAGCTTGTTGACATGGGGCACTAGGTACAAAATTGCCAATGGCTTGGCTTCTGCTTTGTTGTATCTACATGAAGAATGGGAGCAATGTGTTTTGCATAGAGATATTAAATCAAGTAATGTAATGTTGGATTCGAACTTCAATGCAAAGCTTGGCGACTTCGGGTTAGCTAAGTTGGTTGACCACGAGAAAGGAATGCACACAATGACGTTGGCTGGAACCTTGGGTTATCTGGCTCCAGAATGTGTAGTAACGGGCAAGGCAAGCAAAGAATCCGATGTGTTTAGCTTTGGAGTTGTTGCCTTGGAAATAGCATGTGGGCGAAAACCCATCGAGTACAAGGCTCGAGAAAAGCAAATACAGTTACTAGAGTGGGTATGGGAGCTTTATGGGAACGGGACCCTTTTAGAAGCAGTTGATCCACGTCTAGGGTCAGATTTTGAGGAAGAAGAAATCAAGCGTTTGATGATAGTTGGATTATGGTGCGTTCATCCTGACTCAGAACTTCGCCCATCGATGCGAAAAGCAATTCAAGTACTGAACTTTGAAGATTCTCTTCCTATACTCCCATCAACAATGCTGGTGGCATCTTCTTTGGCGCCTCACATTTTATCGTTATTTGGTGTCGCTTCGAAAATCCAAAAGCGATTGTCAAGCAGTGTTATTAGCATAGACTAATCAAACCTCACAACATCATCAACTGGTCTTTTCTTCTCCATTTTAATTACTGTGGCCTTACAAATGTGTCAGCTAGGGATGCATACGCTAATACACTACTTGTGTAACACTATTTTCCGGTGCCTAACAATACATTTATGTTTCGTGACCCCCCTACTAGCTTCACTATTTGTATCGTCGCTTATTAGATAAGCCGCTATTTATGGCACTATATGTGTCACTATCCTTGATTAATGTCTGCTATTGTATACATATCAATATTATTGATTGATGCCACTATTCGCTTCATCATTCACTACAAGAAAAACCACCTATAGTGACAAAACAGCTTTCGTCACTAACAATATAAAAAATCGTCACTAATCAGTTAGTGACCAAAACTGGAGTCGTCACCAGTCGTCCTAAAGCTCCGTCACTAATACGTTTAGTGACGAATATAGAATTCGTCACAGATTGGTGACTAGAGTATTCGTCACTGTTTAACCAGTTAGTGACGAAATATATCGTCACAATGAGGATAATGACGAAAAATTTTGTCACTGGTATTATCATTAGTGACGAGATAGTGGTCACAGACTACTGACTGCTAGTGACCAAACAGGTGGTCACTAATTATGATCATATAACAAAAAAAAAATGGATCCAGATTTTATGTTACTGCTTACATTTTGTTTTACAAACTAGAATCTAAAATCTGTAACACCGAAAATCTAGCATATTAACTTCATTCACAAGTGCTAATTTATTCACAGAACACAAATCGTATGGTCAAAGCTCGACACAAACTAAACCAATAACTAATCAATCAAATTCATCCACTGTGTGATTTACACTAATCATCACAAACAAGAAAAGCTCGTCTTGAGGCTTTAACCTAGCTTCAGTAAAATTAACAAGTAATTCCAACACTTTCCAATGCTAAAGTAGCGATCACGTGTTGCAGTTTTGCACGTAACAGTAGAACAAGCTGTTGAACATAAAAAGCGTAATGAGAAATCATAACATAATGTTGAAACAAAGGTCAGCCAAGTAAGGTGAACTACGGTTTCAAGATTTGTGATAGTGTAGGGAAAGGTACTTACAGAACTTGTTGGATGGATGAGAAATAGAGAACAGAACTTGCCTCAAGTTATGGTAAAGATGGAAAACCCTTCAGCATTGATATTTTATTCTTGCTAGCAGCTAATACCTGTAAGAAACCAAAAGTTCAAAGAATGGCACAAACAAAGCCATTTACAAAAAGTTGATTAGAGGATAAAAGAAACCTGTAATCGTAGTTGGCTTGCCATTAAAAGAGACTTTAGATTATTTTGTGCAACCGATAGGAACTGGAACAAGAAAATAAATCACAATGAAGCACAAATGTCACTCTCGGATATTGGTATTCTAAGAGCATAAACCAAATGCAATGCTTTATAGGCTTCAAGTGGTTCAAACCCAGGCCCTTTAAAGACATTAAAGCTCAAATCGAGAACCTACAAATAGGCACAATAGTCATTTACATATAAGTCAAACATCATACTTGTCAAGAGGCAAAAGGAAACTCGTATACAAACCTTCACCAGCTTCAGTAGTTCAATGCCTTCTAATGACAATAGCAAGTTGTCTCGGTGATAAACAAACTGCCACACAAAAAGATCAGTCAATAAGCTTTTCTAATAAATGCACATAGCAGCAATACATATTGACGGTGAATAACCTTCCAAAGGGCAAGCTTTTGAGCATAGTTTTCAATATAAAAGTGACGAAACATCTTAATGCGCAGTGCCCAATAAGTATATAAATTCGTTAAAAGGCAAACAAATCATATGTACAGATCAGCTTACCTCCAAATTAGGGGACAAGTTCAGCTCAATAAGTATATAAATTCGTTACTGCTTACACTTTTATACTGACTCCATAGGTACAACTCATCTTCACTATCATGAGATTTGGTTGGACTCTCAACTGCAGAAACATCAGGTTCCATATCTTTAACTTCTTTTTCCAACTGTACAGGTTTCGTTGCATCCACAGATTCCTGTAAAACCAACATGACATTATGAAAAATTAAGGTTCTATAGACCATGGAGATAGCAGTTGACTACTGTATTCAAAATTTGTATATCACTACCGAACTCCACATCGGTAAAAATTTTAAAAAACTAAGGAGGTGGGGGTCGTACATTGATGTCATGAGTAGGCAATCCCTGTTCGTCATCCTCACCTACAAGATTCATTGGGTCATCTTCATCATATTCTTCTGCCTGACCATATGACCACAGGTTCAGCTTTGGCTTTTCTCAATTCAAAGACACACCCCAGTAAGCACATGATTCATGCCTTGTTTATGTTCATTAAACATAATTTTAACAGCCTTGGAAAAGTGACAGGTACGAAATAGTAACTGATAATAATTAGGATATGAGCAACGCATTAATGAGAAACTGTCGTGCCTTCAAGCACGGTATTGTAAGGCATGATGCAAAGGTGTCTCGAATTTAAGCTTAACATGCTAATGGCGTAGTGGTAAAGAATAGTTAACTAATATGCTAGCAGCAACTTACTAGGCTTCAAGTCTCTATGGACAACATTAGCAGAGTGAATGTACTTCAAGCCTCTTAGGAGCTGATACAAGATGTACTGCAAACATTGCGGGAAACAACAGCCAGTGAGACCAAATAATCTGGTGAAGGTTCGAGTAATTAATTTAATAAAAGGTAAAATACTACCTGGCAGTGCTCTTCTGATAAGTTCTGATTGGACCGAATAATTTGGTGAAGGTCAGTATTCATAAGTTCAGTGGTGATGTAAACGTCAGAGAACTCTCTTCGTAGAGGAGGTGGGATTATGTCTTTTATAGCTATTATCTGAATGAGGTTAAAATCTCAATCAGTACACTGTATAGATGCAAATACTATATATTACAGTATATACAAACAACTCGACCAAGATAAGTTATTTGAGTGCCTATAGGCTTACATGCTTATTTTTTAAGCAGATAAGCAATAAGTGTTTGATCATCTTATTTCAGAGTAGATAAGCACTTAAAAATAAACAGATTATATATAAGCAATCCCAAACACTCGATATCAACCAAAGTTCTTAAAACAAAGTGGAAGTTGTTTAGTGCTGAACACTTGAAAGCATTAGCATATCAATTGCCTAAAACCGAATTCGACCACAAGTAAATTTCTATTTTGCACATAGTGTCCTATCATGTGCATATTGTGTAAAGTTATGGTACTGAAGAGGCAAATTTTCTGAAGTGTCACATGAGATCAGAATCAAGTGCTGTTCATTTAGAGTATGCAATCTATAAAGATTATATTTATAGCTCATGATTGCAGTCTCACTTTCCTATGCTCTCACTCATACATATCACAAAATTGGATTTGGCCTACTGTTACCTACGATGAATACGAGCTGACTTTGGATCTAAAATATATGTAGGTGCTAATTTACAACTGATTTAGTAGTGCATAGTTATGCTCACCTCTAGCTTGCACAGACCGCGTCTCAGATTTGAAAAACAGCCATCACAAACGATAGTAAGTGGTGCATTAGCTATGGTATCTTCTAAGCCTAAGTCGATCAGTTTCATGTAACCACCAAGTTGAAGCAATTCACCAACAATTCTATCTTCCAATCCCAGGTCTCTTTCTACGACAAGGATTTGTATCTCATCCTATAACACAAACAATTAAACAAGTTAGCTATGATTTCTTTTGTGTCCCCCTTTCCACTGTTCGGGATTTATCTTGGCACCATGTCATGTACTTATTGAAACTACTTATAAAAGGGGTGTGTTTGGGACTGTCTTACCAAAAACTCACTAGTGCCACCATTCTCCACCAACTTTGTTCACTTTAGTATCAATCATACAATCCACTAAGGCTTCCACACTCAAACCTACACAGATAAAAAAACATACAAAAGTTATCGAAAGGTATACACATTAACATCGACATTCAACCAAGTTATTATTCTGATCCAATTTTAATACAGATAGAATAAATTAAGCATCAACAAACTTCAAGTTTCTGACCAACATTTTGCTTTGGTGTCTTTTCGACATTAGCAAACATATCCAGTTACTTGTTACCATTCCTACCATATAAATGCATAATCAAAATTAGTTCAAGCCTCAACCCCTAACTTACATATTTCATTTGTTCTCTATAATTGATTCAAGTGTACCAACTCATAACCACATGCGTTATAGTATCATATCCAAACGCTTGAATATGAAGACTGTAAATGATCAAAGTCATGCATGATTTGTTCATAAGTGTATAATCTAACAAATAAAAAATTACTAAAACATAAAAAGGATTATGTCAAACAGTACCTTTGTTCGATAAAGATGAAAAAAAGTATATTAGGAAGTGATGCAATTGATAAATATGCATAAAACGTGCAATCATAAACATTATACAACATGAAGCTTTAAATCGAATTACACATGATACAACACATTTAGTTTAAAGCATTCACTAATTATATAAAATTTCACATGTCCAAGTCCAACTATATCAATATTCTCAATTTCTTTAACTAAGTCAGCTACTATGAATCATCATTTGTGAAGCAAACCATACAATATTATTATTGATCATTTCAATCTATAAACTCGTAACAACTTTGATAGTTATAGTTCAACATCGATTAAATAACTAAAAATTACCTCAACCAATGTCTAAAACCATTAACAATACGGAATCACTTAGCGGTGACGTTAAGTCCGAATGAAACTTCGATCTAATTCCACCTAAAACTACCTTGATCTAGACAACTACTACCCGTTATTAAAAACTTAAATTCGTTGCACAGTCATAAATATAAAACCACTAAAAATATAAACAAAACTACGACCTAATTCCACCTAAAACCAAATCATTCCAGTCAACTAGCTACTAAAGTTTTCATTGAGGCATTTCATCAAACACTCACGCTACAACTACTAATGGTTTAACTAACCAGTCCGCAAATCATATCAAACTTATCAGCAAACACCATCCAAAAAGATAAACTTATCAAATTTCACCTAATTCATCTAATTTACAAACCCTAATTTAGGAAAATCGTAAAAGCATAACAAAAAGTGAAGTAATAAAATCCGAACCGTAATTTGAGCTGATTTGAAGTAATAAAATGAGACCGACAGCGGTGATTGTGAAGGTGACGGTGTGACGACGGCGATGGTGAAGTGATTACGGGGATCTCGACGCGCGACGCCGGTGATGGTGACGGTGCTACGACGGTGATGATGGTTGTGTAATGGTGGTGATGGTAACGGGACGAAGATGGTGATGGTGATGGTGATGAAGATACCGGTGATTGTCTGCTATGGTTTAATTTTTTTATTTTTGAAAAGGGGAAGTTTGTGAATGACCGGTTAAAGCAAATTATCACGGAGTATTTATTTGTTCCACTTTTTTTAACAAGATTTTTCTTTTCATTGCTCTAGTTATAAAAAAGGAAAATTTGATAATATATGTGTTACTATTTATTGAACAAGTTGGGGGCGCCCGTTGTGTTGCAGCGGGTAATTTTTGTTTATTTTGCGAGGGATTAGTGTGCGATTTATTTGCTGCATAAGGGGCACTGCGTTTTTTAAAATTTGTTTTAGTGTCCATTTTTTTGTTGGATCGTCTTTGAGCGAGAGATTTAATTATAATTTAGTTTTGTTTAAGTGTGTGCCTTTTTTTAAGAAATATGTTTGTACATTTTAATTGAAAGTATATTAAATGAATTATTTTTTATTTTATTTTCGGTTGGTCAATTTGACAAATAAATCTATTTATATGAAGAAATGATACCAACTAAAAGTTTGGGTATGGCGCATTTTAATATTTTCCAAAGGAATCTGGGAACCAAAACAGGCTAGAAGGCCATGGATTCCCGTAGCCCAGCGAAAAAGCCCAAAAAATAATAATATTATACGGCATTATTCTTAATCATTTAATAAAGTACATATCTAAATGCTCTTTATTCTTAATCATTTAATAGAATTAGCAATATGTGAAATGGTGACCAAAATTTCGTCACTAATACTTAATGACGAAATTTCTCGTCACTATTTATGTAATTTAGTGACTAACTAGTGACCACTTATAAGTTTCGTCACTAACTTTCTACCGATGACCAAAAATAATGACGAAAAATTATATCGTCACTATTTTCATCAAAATAGTGACCAAAATAAAATGTCGTCACTGAAGTTTGGTCACTAAAGCCTCTTTTTCTTGTAGTGATTTCTAGTGTTTTTTTTTTTTTTTTTTTTTTTGTCTATGGCTTATTTTTAAAGCTCATCTAGAAGTTGACAATCAGCATTTTGAACTTATTGGGAAATTATGTGTCTTAGGTTTTTCTTGAAAAGATGCTTGGAATTAAAACATTATTGGAATAGCTTTTTAACTTTGTGTTTCATGTGTATAATAGCTCTTAGACGTTCATCGTCAATGTACTTATAAATTTCTTGCTGAACTTTTTGTGTCTTGTTAATCCATCATATCAAAATTTTGGTACCTGATGTTTCATTAGGACATCAAAAAGTAAGAGATTCAAGAAGGATCAAGCATCGTCATTTGTGTCTTGGCGTGATTGGATTAAAAAACCTAAGATATCCTTGTCATTGCTTATTTTGTTCTGTAGGTGCTTTTAAGTGTTGTTGCATCTTTACCCCTTATTTCGATTTTGATTCTGGCTTTTTGTTATCTCTGAATACTAAAAAACGATCTTTTAGACAGGTGCTCGAAGCCTATTAGATCGCTTTCTCACAAACTTTCACATAAATAAACTACGATAACACTGGATCACCCCATATTCTATTCTAAAACTTCTGAGACTCAATTGATTCCAAGTAAATTACTCTTCCTCTGAAATATCAGTGATACCTAGCTATCTCGTCGAATTGCAAGAATTTTAGTAGTGAGTTACAGTCATCTAAAAAGGAAAATTTGAGGTATTTTCTCAAGAAGTAAAGATAGTGGCCGGGATCAAGCAGTTGGTCTTCTGAATTTGTTTCCTTCTCCTAAAGTGTTCGAATAAGTCGGTAGATATTTATATTTGAATTAGTCTACATATGATTTCATATTGCTTAGTTATTTTGATGAACTTGACAACATAATTTTTACAAGTCAATAGACTATAAAGGTGTTTTTTGTCTTATTTTTAAATCAGTCACTAGCCATTTCAACGACTCAATACTATAATATTAATCTAGCTATTTTCTTCAATGTCATTTCTCAAGTTCTTCTCATGTTCATATCTTGTGAGATGGAGGAAAGTAATGGGCCTCATATTTTACTTAAAAAAGTCCCCACTAACATAACAAAAAATAGAGACCAAGGAAATGATCTCTATCCATTTCATAATATTATAAAAATGATGACCACCGGAGCATTAGCCCAATGGTTGGAGCCACTTGTTGTATAACCTTGTAAAAATTTCTTGTAATTATATTGTTAATAAAATATATAATCTTTCGTTATCGTTACTAATTCTCATTTTCTCGGAAAAATTTGAAAATTTTCTTATTATATTATTTTGTCGTTATCACAAAATAATATAATTCACGAAATGACAGAATTAATTCTCGACACGTTACTCGAAACCTAAACATTTCATTTAAATCCTAATTATAATTCCTAATCCTAATTAAATTCCTAATTACAATTATAATCCAAACGGGCCCTTAATTATTCCAGCCCAACTCACGATCACTATTCACAGGCCCAAGGCCACAAGCCCAATTCCAAATTCTTATAAATTCAATTGTTCGACTAAGCTTCAAGCCTCCAAAATGCTTCATTTATTCTCAATTCTTACACACGACGTGCCAATATTTTTACACCATCTCGTTTACCACCTAGCCAACTATTAGTGTGTCAAATTCCAAGTTCATTGGACGACGTTTGATACGTTTTTAAGGGGCAAAGTGTTTGACGAATATTCATATAAATCGATTCATAATTTATTCAATTCTAAACCGTTTTGATTCCCGTTTGTTCCTAATTGTTCCTAATAATATTTCTAAGATGATTTCATGTTCAAATGTCAAAGATGATCAGTTATATCCAAGTTATAGGTCGACATAAGCATGATTCACCAAGACACTTCCCATATTTTGTGCACTCTCATTCCATATTTTAACAATATAAAATCATACTAGAACCTAGGTGACTGACATTGCATAGTATATGTTGTTTCCTTGAAATATTTCACACTTACGTGTGATATATTGAGACCATATATAGCATACATGCATGCACCCGTTCTTCTCAATATTCATACTCTCTCAAATATTTCTTTCTTCCTAAAAACTAATCCTAAAAGCCAGAAGTCGATTGCCATATCGTTTAGACGCAAGAAAAGCGTTATCGGGTTTGATTTATACGTATAACATTTGGGTTATACTTTGAACGAGATTTTCCTTGTGTTCCATCCATCCTCTCTCAACTCTCTACCACCTAAAGGGTGTTGTAAGTTATTTCCTACACAATTCCATTCAAATCACATGTTAAATATAGTCATGCACCTTGTTTATATTTTTTTCGATCGTATATAAGATTACATATATATTTCACATACATATTGTCATATAGAACACTAAACGTGGCTAGCCTCTATCTTAGAAGGCCTAAGAGTCACGTAGCACACAAAGTTCACGTTAGCTTAAACGTTACATGCATCACACGATCATATTTTGAACCATGTTACATCGTATGAAAACTTACTTAAACACTTAGAAATATTTTCAAGTTTTTCAAATATATAAACGATACAAACATGCTACAAAATGCTCGTATATCATTAAATTTTACGTAACAAGAGTACTATATTATTACACGACTCAATAGACCACCTAGAAAACTACCACTTTCATTTATACAACTTGTAAAAATACTCACGTTTCGACACATAAAATGATTCATTTTGAATCGGCATGCACAAGGTTTTCAAATCCAAATTTAGTTAATAAACTTTATATTTTTCGTGTGGGCTCATTACAAGCCCAATAAGAAGTCACGATCCATAAGCCCACTGAGCCCATATGAAACGTTTTTAGAATCATAAAAATAGTCCAAGGCCAGGCCCGAAACATTTTCCATGCCCTCGCCTCTAAAAATCTTAACGGGCCTTGAATTGGTTCGTTAAAGGCCCATAAGCTAAAAAAGTAAGCTTTTCATCAAATAAGCAGTTAAAATAAGCTTATTATTGACTTAATAAGCCACGGAAATTTTTAGAAAATTTTTATAATCATTTTTGTAATTTTGGACTAAAAATGTAACGCGACGACACCTAGAAGGACTAAAAGTGTAAATATTGAAAAGTAAGGACTAAAACTGTAAAAACAGAAACTTAAGGATAAAAATTGATGAAAGTTAATATTCTAAGCCTAGTATTGATTATTGGACAATTAGAGGACTATAGTTGTAATTTATTTATAAAAAGAACTAACGGTGTAACGCAAACGTCGTTAGAATAAAAATGGTAAAAAATTGGAAAAGGACAAGGAATAAACGTATTCTATTTAACATTCTTATTTATTTACTATTTTCATAAATTTATTTCATATTGCATTTAGACTTTTATTTTTACTTATATATATTATTTAACGTAACGTTAATAATATATATAACGATATTTCAAAAGTTAATATTTTTACTTACGATTAAAAAAGGTAAAACTTTTATGGATAATTTAAATAACATATTTTGTCATATCATGCATATCACAAGAATTACACTGCACATCACCTATTCGTCATAACGAATAATTATTATTCGATATTCGTTCATATTTACCAAATAGTATTTGGTCAAATTCTCAGATAAATCTATTTATCAGGTTGTGTTTCGAAGTCGTTATCATAAAGCTCTCGGTTGAGTCTCGACCCATCGAAAAAACATGAACCCGAATACCAAACTTCCATTTAACCCATTTTTATCAAAAACCCATTTGAATCTTGCATTAATATCCATAAAACCCGAAAAGAATGATAAAATTCGTGACCCTAGGTCACGGTTCGAACCAAAACACGAGTCAAAACTAGTCCTACCTTCAAACTCCAAGACCAAATCGAAAGGAACTTCAAAAATACGAAAAGTGGTGATTTGTTTGTGGTGATTTTCGAGGTGATTAAATTCGAAATAGGTGTTATAGTGGTCCAAATCGCGTGTGGTTTGCACCAAAAGATAGATCGGAAGAAGATGGTTAAGATGGTGGTGTTAGATTTGATGTGGGGGCGGCGGTGGTGGTGCTATTGGGGTGATTAGGGTGGCGGTGATGGTTGATAAGAAAAGAGAGAGAGAGAGTAATGTTGGTGAAGGTGTTGGTGGGTGTTGTGTTGCTTCACAGGGACGATTTCATGTAATTAACTCTTTAAAAAAAATCCTTTTATTAATAATAATAATATGAAGTGGGTAAGGTTGGTTAAGTAGCCCGGTGTAAATACACAGACCAAACCCGAAACCTTAAATAACCAAACAACTTTCTCAAACCGAACTCGTTCCAAAAATAATAATATCCGAACCAATATTAAAATATAATTAAAATTTGTTAGGTTAATCTAGTGCCGGAGTCAATGTAGTGCTAAAGTAACAATCTAAAAATAAATCATCACGAACGAATCAAACCAAACCATAAATAAATAATAAATCCTCATAATTAACGCACGATCAAAAATACATTCCTACGTTCATAAAACATCTCGTCCAATAAACTTTTCAAAAATTCCAAAATTAAAATTTTTAATGTAATGCGGGTTTTAAAAACGGTTCCCTATTTTGCCAGTTGTCACAAGAATGGAGGCTCTCTAAGGCCGCAATTTAATGCGAAGCCATCTTTATACCCACTTTAATAGTTTGTCAAAATTAGCTTCACCGTCCAACCACTTAATATAGTCGCGATCAATCAATCCAAAGTTCAAGATTTTTTGTAAGCTCAAAACAATATTTCACCATTATTAAGTCCGTTTAATATTTTATTTATAAAATTACCCGTTGCTTACTATCATGTCATATAACATATAAAAACAAATAGTAATTAAATAAAATAAACAAAAAACATAAATAATGGACATGCAAAATAAGCCAATTTAAAACACACAATTGATTAATACACGATTTTAATAGGGTCTTCCCTAATTTTATAATTAATTAATTTTAGTAATCTTTATAGTCATAATATTTACTAAAAAAACATTATTAATTATAACAAATCACATAATAAAAGCATGAAATCTTCATAATACGTAACATTACTACAAAATCACCATAATCCATGATAACACAAGCATGGTTTGTCATGGATGTCCACATTGCACATATTATAAACATATAATCATGTCAAGGAACGCATAACCAAAATGGCATATCACAAATATCCATTAAATACACATAAAGATTACATACAACCTAGGGTTTCTACAAGTTTTATAACAAAATTCAAAAACCCTAATTTTCTTTTCAAAAAAAAATAAAGTCGACATATATAAAAAAAATTCTAAGGTTTATGAAAAAATTAAAAAACATAAGAACACCAAGCATGTAATAATCATAACGATTCAATTTTATGTGTTTTGGTAATTAATTACAACGTATTAACGGCTCTCTGATACCACTGTTGGAATTTGTAAATCATAACAATTATATAAACAAGAAACATCATCAAGCACGCAGTGGAAATAGATCAAATACATATAATTGATTTAACCGAATATAAAGAATATGCGTACCTCTTTTGTGATTTCTAGCAAGAACAAGAAATCAATGAACAAGAATAATATAAACCCTAATTAGGGTTTATGGTGATCGACTAAGGGTTTAGTCGAATAGGGCAAAAACTTGTTAGCAAAAGTATGCCAACACTTCGTTCTTGTACACACGTATTAGTAGTGTTTCAATGAGAAAAGCTAGGTTCTTAATTCACAAACAAACTAAACACTATGTTTAGAAGATCGCGTAGGAACCCTAGAACGGTGTAGTTGATCAACTAAACAAGAATGGTTTTGAGCTTAGAAATCTAGTAGGAACCCTATAAGGGTGTAGTTCGATTTCTAGCTCAAGAGGAGATAAGAGAAGGAGATTTGGTTTGCAAGTGAACCAAGGATGATTAAAATGAACAAAGGGGTTTGTTTATATACTAATCAACATCTTGGAGCTCAAGAAAACAACCCTAATCCCCTTAGGGATGGGTTTCGGCCGATCATAGCCCAAGAGGCCTGATCCGGAATCTTCTTGGCTATTATTCCATGTTTAGTCCTTCTCTTTTCCCTTTAACGATCATATAGTCCAATTACCGTTAACTACTAACGATCGTTACGTGTTTTATTTGTGAAATTAATAATTATTCATAATTCAATATAATAATTATTAATACATTGAAACTCATACGTAATGTGTGCAATCCCGAAGTCTCGTGTTCGAATCCGGACATATTACATTAATTTTATCCGTTACTTCTAACACATGTTACATACACCAACCCTTATGCATAATAATTCAAAATTAGGTCATAATTGGGGTGAAATAACACTGCGATGCGTGGTCTAAGCTCCAAGTGACAAACACATACTCCCAAAACACGCTAATGTGAGAAATATTTGACCTGGTATTTATCATTTGCTTATAAAATGGTAGCGGCCATGTCAAGTTGTCCCTCGAGTCTTGGCCGGCTTGACTTATCAGAAAAAATCCACATCATATGCGTATGATCATACTCTAATATTTGCACATAAGTTTTCAACATCATATAACTCAAGTTTATCCCATTAAAAAAGACCAGTAATGATCCGTATTGAGCAAACGTAAACAAAACCTTAAACAAAACCTGAAACTTCTCAAAAAAATTCCACAACCATGGCCTTCTCCAGAACCCAGCTGATCTCTTATGTTCTTCTAGTCTTTATTCATCATGTAGCTTCACTAAGCTTCAATTTTACAAATATCCGTCCACATAATCAGAACGGGGAGATAGTAATGGAAGGTGTTGGAACTAAAATATCCGATGATGGAATCCAGTTGACATCAGATAAGGCTGAAGTCAATCAGACGGGAAAAGCTGGACGAGCGACATACTTCAGACTACTTCATCTTTGGGACAGCAGATCTGGTGAGCTAGCAAGCTTCACTACCAATTTCACCTTTGTGATTGACTCAAATAAGCTTCCATATTACGGTGATGGCCTCACATTCTTTATGTCTCCAAATAATACTGAAATATATCCTGGTGCGTCAATGGGGCTACCGGTCACATTTAGAAGCACTAACATGACGGACCAATTTGTTGCTGTGGAATTTGATACTTTTTGGAACCGTAATTGGGATCCATTAGACTCTAGCAATAATTCCATTGGAGATCATGTGGGTATTAGTATTAACTCTCTTGCTTCAGTTAGGACTGAGAAATGGTTAAGCAACGTAGCCGGTGGGGGAGTGTGTCAAGCTTGGATTGCATATGATTCGTCTACGAAAAATCTTAGTGTTTCTTTTACTGGTTTTAGAAATAATACAGCTTTTCGACAGGATGGACTTCATTACGCCATTGATCTCAAAGAAGTGTTGCCCGAGTGGGTTATTTTTGGATATACAGCAGCAATTGGAGCTCTGTTCCAGAAAAATAGCGTCAGATCTTGGACTTTCAAAAGTTCAGATTTACCAGGTGATGAAAATAACGAGCTGCCACCACCGATTCCGAGTCCTGATCCAGTGAATGTGAAAAGTAGCAAGATTGGTTTAATGGTGGGTCTAATAGTTGGAATACCGGTTGGGATTACTTTTCTGGGTGTGCTTGCGTTTGTTTTGCGGAGGAAAAAAAGGAAAGAAGTAGCAGAAGATATTGGATTTGATGTTGAGATGAACAATGAATTTCAAATGGGCAGTGGGCCTAAACGATTCTCCTACTACGAATTAGCTCGATCAACTGGTGATTTTTCAGAAACTGAGAAGCTAGGAGAGGGGGGTTTTGGAGGAGTTTACAGAGGTTTTTTGAGAGATTCTGAAACTTATGTTGCAGTCAAAAGGGTGTCAAAGAATTCCAAACAAGGGATCCAGGAATATGCATCGGAAGTCATGATCATTAGCCGATTAAGGCATAGAAACCTGGTGCAACTCGAGGGTTGGTGTCACGAGAAAGGCAATCTCCTACTCGTTTACGAATATATGGAAAATGGAAGCTTAGATTCACATCTTTTTAAAGAAAAAAGTTTATTAACTTGGGGTACAAGGTACAAAATTGTGCATGGTCTGGCCTCTGCTTTGATATATTTACATGAAGAATGGGAGCAATGTGTTTTGCATAGAGATATTAAATCCAGTAATGTGATGTTGGATTCGAATTTTAATGCAAAGTTGGGCGATTTTGGATTAGCTAAGTTAGTTGATCACGAGAAAGGCTCGGAAACAACAAAGTTGGCTGGAACCATGGGTTACATGGCTCCTGAATGTGTAGTGACTGGAAAGGCAACAAAAGAATCTGACATCTTTAGCTTCGGAGTTGTCGCATTGGAAATAGCCTGTGGGCGAAAACCCATAGAGTACAAGGCTCAAGAAAACCAAATTTGGTTACTAGAATGGGTTTGGGAGCTCTATGGGGCCGGGACTCTTTTAGAAGCAGCTGATCAGCGCTTGGGGTTAGATTTTGAGGAAGAAGAAATGAAGCTTTTAATGGTCGTTGGATTATGGTGTGTGCACCCTGATTCAGAACTTCGTCCAACGATGAGACAAGTGATTCAAGTACTGAACTCTGAAGCTTCCCCGCCTACACTCCCCTCAAAGATGCCGATTTCGTCTTATTGGACACCTTCTATAGTCCCAAACCAATCAACATGTGTTGTTTCTAATAGAGATTCCTCTAACAATTCAATCTTTGTTGGTCGTTGAATACCTATAATGACCACATATTCTAATCCCAAATGAGGCTTGTGGCTTGTATCTTTTGATAAGTGCTATTTAGAGCGCAAAAACCTTATTTATTACGTATCTATGAACAAGATGTACTAATTTTGCATAGACATATATAACAACAATAATACCTGTATAAAATGAAATTTATGTTATTTTTTCAAGTGAAACTACCTTTGCTTATTATCCTACCATGCTCATGAGTCATGACATATCTTTATTTAAATTTTACACTTCAAAAATGTACAACACGGTTAAATCACTACAAGAAAATAAACATTCAGTGACAGAAGTTGTAATGACACAAAAAATTGTCATTAAATCTAACCTTTTAGTGACACTTTTTAAAAAGTGTAGGAAAAAGCTTAAAATTTTGAGATTTAATGACACTTTTTATAAACAAAATGTGTCACAAATGGCAAAAAGCATGTACTCATTTTTTTTATGTTACTATAAATAAACGTTTACCTCCTGGACTTCTACTTACACTTTTTTAGGGCTGTAAACGAACCGGACGAACACGAACGGAGCCTTGTTCATGTTCGTTCATTTAAATTTAACCGGACAAATAAACGGACACGGACGCTTAAACGGACGAATTTCCTTGTTCATGTTCGTTTATTAAGAAAATGAATTGTTCATGTTCGTTCATTAATACACTAAACGAACGTTAAACGAACATAAACGATCGAACATAAATGAAAATAGACAAACAAACATAAACTTTATTGAATTCTTCACAATATATTATTTTATAAGTGTTACTTTGTTTAAACAAACCAATTTTAAAAATTATAAAATTAAAATATATGATATATGAACATAAATAGATAAATAAACATAAACGAACTTTAACGAACGCCTAATCGGACGTTCACGAACATAAATGAACGAACGAGACATTTGTTTATGTTCGTTCATTTAACTAAACGAACGTAAAATATTGTTCATGTTCGTTCATTTAATAAACGAACGAACATAAACGAACTTTTTACCGAACGGTTCATGAAATGTTCACTGAACGTTCAGTTCGTTTACAGCCCTACACTTTTTTAAGTGCGGGAGAGGCAAATGAAACTTTATTGACAATTTTTTTACTTTTTGTGACACTTTTTTATTTTTAGTACACTTTTTTTACTTTGATGACACTTTGCTATGCGTCGTTAGATGACAAATTGTTGTATTTTCAGTATAGTATGTTGACGTGTGATGTGACACCCTCCTTTGCATAGCCGGCTATATATACCAAGTCAACTGTAGTGAACAATTTAAATATATATGCAGGAACGGAACGCACCCTTAATTAATGCACGACTGATTCAAACATTATATGGAGCAATAAAAAAACATGATAGATGGTGGCACTTTTAACTAATATTAGACCTTTGTCATGTGTACATGTGAAATGTTAACCATGTCTGTCAAAGTCATAAGTATCTGTTTTAATATTCGAAAAGAAATTTCATGACTAATTCACCTAAATTACCCAAATTCATTATGCCTATCTACTAATACTATCATGAAGCAGGGTGCGTGACTCATGTTCATGTGAAGAAACAACAAATCTTAGAAACTAATTTCTTGCATCTTGTAAATCATGGGGTTCTCCATCGCCCATCATATTACTTACATCCTTCTTGTTTCAATCCCTTATGCAGCTTCAATTACCTTTAATATGACAAATATTGGTCCACAGAATCCAGATATAGTAATTACAGGTAGCAGAGCTAATCTCTCTGACGACGGAATTGAGTTGACCCCAATTACGAATAATACCAATCTGACCTATAACACCGGACGAGCAACATACATCAGATCACTTCATCTTTACGACAGCAGATCACGTGGGCTGGCAAGTTTTTCTACCAGTTTCACCTTTGTGCTTGATTCAAATCAAAGTACATCTTATGGTGATGGTCTCACATTCTTTCTGGCTCAGAATAACTCGGTATTAACAGCTGGTGCGGCCATGGGGCTTCCGTTAAATGACACTCCCGAACCTGCAGCTAGCCGATTTGTTGCAGTGGAGTTTGATACTTTTTGGAACAATTGGGATCCAGTAATCGGTAGGAATACTCCCATGGGTGATCATGTGGGTATAGACGTTAGCTCTCTTTCTTCTGCTAGTTCTCAAAAATGGTTAAGCAATGTAACTGGTGGGGGAGTGCAGGGACGGAGCCAGAAATTTGAGTTAAGGGGGGCCGTAATTTTATATTACGAAGTATATAATACGAGTAGTAAAACAAAATGAATAAATCAACATAACTTTGAGTATTCATAAAAAGCCCGAGTTTCATTTGTTATACATTGAATTTTATTTAGTACTTTCTTTTAATAAAAAAATAACAGTTAAACTGCTGAATAGTTAAACTGCTGAATGGATTGCCTTATCTCCAACCACAAATATTTAATAAAAAATAACAGTTTTCATTTAATTTACATATGTATTGCCTTATCTCCAACCAAATATTTTAAACAACTTATTTAAGATTGGGGTTAATTTTGTTAAGTAAGAAATATTGAAAAGGCTACACTAGAACTTCACATTATAATATGGAAAAGCTTTTCCTTGGGCCCATATAGCCGCATTTGGTCGTCTTCTTCCCCATCAAAAAAAACAATACCCTGGTTTTCTAAGCCATTAATAACAAGCTCATTGTCTTATAAAGTATATGTTCTCGATCATAAACACAACCTAATATGTGGACTAGTTGGGCCGGTTGGGGGTGGCCGAGCACCCGCCAGCCCCCCCACTGGCTCCGTCCCTGGGGGAGTGTGTCAAGCTTGGGTTACATATGACTCAGTTTCAAAAAATCTTAGTGTTTCTTTCACTGGATTTCAAAATAATACAGTGGTACGTCAAGATGGACTTTTTTTCACGGTTGATCTAAGGGACGTGTTGCCGGAATGGGTTATTTTCGGATTTTCAGCAGCTACTGGAAATGTTTTTCAGAGAAATACCGTAAGATCTTGGAGTTTCAATAGTTCTGATTTAGTAATAGATGGAAACAACGAGATGCAGCCACCAATACCGAGCCCCGACTTTTTTATCCCATCCCCTGATTCAGTGAATGGGAAAAACAACAAGGTGGGACTAATAATTGGAGTATCGGTTGCAATTACTTTTCTTGTTCTCGTTGCATTTGTCTTGTGGAGGAGAAAGAAGATGACCAGGGAAGAAGAAGTTCGAGAAGAAACTGAATTTGATGTTGAGATGAACAATAAATTCGAAACAGGCATTGGGCCTAAACAGTTCTCCTACCACGAATTAGCTCAATCTTCTAGTGACTTTGCTGAGAACAAGAAGCTTGGAGAGGGAGGTTTCGGTAGAGTTTACAGATGTTATTTGAAAGATTTAAACACATATGTTGCCGTCAAAAAGGGTGTCAAAGAGTTCCAAGCAAGGAGTAGATGAGTATGCATCAGAAGTTAGGATCATTAGCCAATTAAGACACAGAAACCTGGTGAAACTCACTGGTTGGTGTCACGAGAAAGGCGAACTCTTGCTTGTTTATGAGTATATGGAAAATGGAAGCTTAGACTCCCATCTATTCACGGAGAAGAGCTTGTTGACATGGGGCACTAGGTACAAAATTGCCAATGGCTTGGCTTCTGCTTTGTTGTATCTACATGAAGAATGGGAGCAATGTGTTTTGCATAGAGATATTAAATCAAGTAATGTAATGTTGGATTCGAACTTCAATGCAAAGCTTGGCGACTTCGGGTTAGCTAAGTTGGTTGACCACGAGAAAGGAATGCACACAATGACGTTGGCTGGAACCTTGGGTTATCTGGCTCCAGAATGTGTAGTAACGGGCAAGGCAAGCAAAGAATCCGATGTGTTTAGCTTTGGAGTTGTTGCCTTGGAAATAGCATGTGGGCGAAAACCCATCGAGTACAAGGCTCGAGAAAAGCAAATACAGTTACTAGAGTGGGTATGGGAGCTTTATGGGAACGGGACCCTTTTAGAAGCAGTTGATCCACGTCTAGGGTCAGATTTTGAGGAAGAAGAAATCAAGCGTTTGATGATAGTTGGATTATGGTGCGTTCATCCTGACTCAGAACTTCGCCCATCGATGCGAAAAGCAATTCAAGTACTGAACTTTGAAGATTCTCTTCCTATACTCCCATCAACAATGCCGGTGGCATCTTCTTTGGCGCCTCACATTTTATCGTTATTTGGTGTCGCTTCGAAAATCCAAAAGCGATTGTCAAGCAGTGTTATTAGCATAGACTAATCAAACCTCACAACATCATCAACTGGTCTTTTCTTCTCCATTTTAATTACTGTGGCCTTACAAATGTGTCAGCTAGGGATGCATACGCTAATACACTACTTGTGTAACACTATTTTCCGGTGCCTAACAATACATTTATGTTTCGTGACCCCCCTACTAGCTTCACTATTTGTATCGTCGCTTATTAGATAAGCCGCTATTTATGGCACTATATGTGTCACTATCCTTGATTAATGTCTGCTATTGTATACATATCAATATTATTGATTGATGCCACTATTCGCTTCATCATTCACTACAAGAAAAACCACCTATAGTGACAAAACAGCTTTCGTCACTAACAATATAAAAAATCGTCACTAATCAGTTAGTGACCAAAACTGGAGTCGTCACCAGTCGTCCTAAAGCTCCGTCACTAATACGTTTAGTGACGAATATAGAATTCGTCACAGATTGGTGACTAGAGTATTCGTCACTGTTTAACCAGTTAGTGACGAAATATATCGTCACAATGAGGATAATGACGAAAAATTTTGTCACTGGTATTATCATTAGTGACGAGATAGTGGTCACAGACTACTGACTGCTAGTGACCAAACAGGTGGTCACTAATTATGATCATATAACAAAAAAAAAATGGATCCAGATTTTATGTTACTGCTTACATTTTGTTTTACAAACTAGAATCTAAAATCTGTAACACCGAAAATCTAGCATATTAACTTCATTCACAAGTGCTAATTTATTCACAGAACACAAATCGTATGGTCAAAGCTCGACACAAACTAAACCAATAACTAATCAATCAAATTCATCCACTGTGTGATTTACACTAATCATCACAAACAAGAAAAGCTCGTCTTGAGGCTTTAACCTAGCTTCAGTAAAATTAACAAGTAATTCCAACACTTTCCAATGCTAAAGTAGCGATCACGTGTTGCAGTTTTGCACGTAACAGTAGAACAAGCTGTTGAACATAAAAAGCGTAATGAGAAATCATAACATAATGTTGAAACAAAGGTCAGCCAAGTAAGGTGAACTACGGTTTCAAGATTTGTGATAGTGTAGGGAAAGGTACTTACAGAACTTGTTGGATGGATGAGAAATAGAGAACAGAACTTGCCTCAAGTTATGGTAAAGATGGAAAACCCTTCAGCATTGATATTTTATTCTTGCTAGCAGCTAATACCTGTAAGAAACCAAAAGTTCAAAGAATGGCACAAACAAAGCCATTTACAAAAAGTTGATTAGAGGATAAAAGAAACCTGTAATCGTAGTTGGCTTGCCATTAAAAGAGACTTTAGATTATTTTGTGCAACCGATAGGAACTGGAACAAGAAAATAAATCACAATGAAGCACAAATGTCACTCTCGGATATTGGTATTCTAAGAGCATAAACCAAATGCAATGCTTTATAGGCTTCAAGTGGTTCAAACCCAGGCCCTTTAAAGACATTAAAGCTCAAATCGAGAACCTACAAATAGGCACAATAGTCATTTACATATAAGTCAAACATCATACTTGTCAAGAGGCAAAAGGAAACTCGTATACAAACCTTCACCAGCTTCAGTAGTTCAATGCCTTCTAATGACAATAGCAAGTTGTCTCTGTGATAAACAAACTGCCACACAAAAAGATCAGTCAATAAGCTTTTCTAATAAATGCACATAGCAGCAATACATATTGACGGTGAATAACCTTCCAAAGGGCAAGCTTTTGAGCATAGTTTTCAATATAAAAGTGACGAAACATCTTAATGCGCAGTGCCCAATAAGTATATAAATTCGTTAAAAGGCAAACAAATCATATGTACAGATCAGCTTACCTCCAAATTAGGGGACAAGTTCAGCTCAATAAGTATATAAATTCGTTACTGCTTACACTTTTATACTAACTCCATAGGTACAACTCATCTTCACTATCATGAGATTTGGTTGGACTCTCAACTGCAGAAACATCAGGTTCCATATCTTTAACTTCTTTTTCCAACTGTACAGGTTTCGTTGCATCCACAGATTCCTGTAAAACCAACATGACATTATGAAAAATTAAGGTTCTATAGACCATGGAGATAGCAGTTGACTACTGTATTCAGAATTTGTATATCACTACCGAACTCCACATCGGTAAAAATTTTAAAAAACTAAGGAGGTGGGGGTCGTACATTGATGTCATGAGTAGGCAATCCCTGTTCGTCATCCTCACCTACAAGATTCATTGGGTCATCTTCATCATATTCTTCTGCCTGACCATATGACCACAGGTTCAGCTTTGGCTTTTCTCAATTCAAAGACACACCCCAGTAAGCACATGATTCATGCCTTGTTTATGTTCATTAAACATAATTTTAACAGCCTTGGAAAAGTGACAGGTACGAAATAGTAACTGATAATAATTAGGATATGAGCAACGCATTAATGAGAAACTGTCGTGCCTTCAAGCACGGTATTGTAAGGCATGATGCAAAGGTGTCTCGAATTTAAGCTTAACATGCTAATGGCGTAGTGGTAAAGAATAGTTAACTAATATGCTAGCAGCAACTTACTAGGCTTCAAGTCTCTATGGACAACATTAGCAGAGTGAATGTACTTCAAGCCTCTTAGGAGCTGATACAAGATGTACTGCAAACATTGCGGGAAACAACAGCCAGTGAGACCAAATAATCTGGTGAAGGTTCGAGTAATTAATTTAATAAAAGGTAAAATACTACCTGGCAGTGCTCTTCTGATAAGTTCTGATTGGACCAAATAATTTGGTGAAGGTCAGTATTCATAAGTTCAGTGGTGATGTAAACGTCAGAGAACTCTCTTCGTAGAGGAGGTGGGATTATGTCTTTTATAGCTATTATCTGAATGAGGTTAAAATCTCAATCAGTACACTGTATAGATGCAAATACTATATATTACAGTATATACAAACAACTCGACCAAGATAAGTTATTTGAGTGCCTATAGGCTTACATGCTTATTTTTTAAGCAGATAAGCAATAAGTGTTTGATCATCTTATTTCAGAGTAGATAAGCACTTAAAAATAAACAGATTATATATAAGCAATCCCAAACACTCGATATCAACCAAAGTTCTTAAAACAAAGTGGAAGTTGTTTAGTGCTGAACACTTGAAAGCATTAGCATATCAATTGCCTAAAACCGAATTCGACCACAAGTAAATTTCTATTTTGCACAGTCCTATCATGTGCATATTGTGTAAAGTTATGGTACTGAAGAGGCAAATTTTCTGAAGTGTCACATGAGATCAGAATCAAGTGCTGTTCATTTAGAGTATGCAATCTATAAAGATTATATTTATAGCTCATGATTGCAGTCTCACTTTCCTATGCTCTCACTCATACATATCACAAAATTGGATTTGGCCTACTGTTACCTACGATGAATACGAGCTGACTTTGGATCTAAAATATATGTAGGTGCTAATTTACAACTGATTTAGTAGTGCATAGTTATGCTCACCTCTAGCTTGCACAGACCGCGTCTCAGATTTGAAAAACAGCCATCACAAACGATAGTAAGTGGTGCATTAGCTATGGTATCTTCTAAGCCTAAGTCGATCAGTTTCATGTAACCACCAAGTTGAAGCAATTCACCAACAATTCTATCTTCCAATCCCAGGTCTCTTTCTACGACAAGGATTTGTATCTCATCCTATAACACAAACAATTAAACAAGTTAGCTATGATTTCTTTTGTGTCCCCCTTTCCACTGTTCGGGATTTATCTTGGCACCATGTCATGTACTTATTGAAACTACTTATAAAAGGGGTGTGTTTGGGACTGTCTTACCAAAAACTCACTAGTGCCACCATTCTCCACCAACTTTGTTCACTTTAGTATCAATCATACAATCCACTAAGGCTTCCACACTCAAACCTACACAGATAAAAAAACATACAAAAGTTATCGAAAGGTATACACATTAACATCGACATTCAACCAAGTTATTATTCTGATCCAATTTTAATACAGATAGAATAAATTAAGCATCAACAAACTTCAAGTTTCTGACCAACATTTTGCTTTGGTGTCTTTTCGACATTAGCAAACATATCCAGTTACTTGTTACCATTCCTACCATATAAATGCATAATCAAAATTAGTTCAAGCCTCAACCCCTAACTTACATATTTCATTTGTTCTCTATAATTGATTCAAGTGTACCAACTCATAACCACATGCGTTATAGTATCATATCCAAACGCTTGAATATGAAGACTGTAAATGATCAAAGTCATGCATGATTTGTTCATAAGTGTATAATCTAACAAATAAAAAATTACTAAAACATAAAAAGGATTATGTCAAACAGTACCTTTGTTCGATAAAGATGAAAAAAAGTATATTAGGAAGTGATGCAATTGATAAATATGCATAAAACGTGCAATCATAAACATTATACAACATGAAGCTTTAAATCGAATTACACATGATACAACACATTTAGTTTAAAGCATTCACTAATTATATAAAATTTCACATGTCCAAGTCCAACTATATCAATATTCTCAATTTCTTTAACTAAGTCAGCTACTATGAATCATCATTTGTGAAGCAAACCATACAATATTATTATTGATCATTTCAATCTATAAACTCGTAACAACTTTGATAGTTATAGTTCAACATCGATTAAATAACTAAAAATTACCTCAACCAATGTCTAAAACCATTAACAATACGGAATCACTTAGCGGTGACGTTAAGTCCGAATGAAACTTCGATCTAATTCCACCTAAAACTACCTTGATCTAGACAACTACTACCCGTTATTAAAAACTTAAATTCGTTGCACAGTCATAAATATAAAACCACTAAAAATATAAACAAAACTACGACCTAATTCCACCTAAAACCAAATCATTCCAGTCAACTAGCTACTAAAGTTTTCATTGAGGCATTTCATCAAACACTCACGCTACAACTACTAATGGTTTAACTAACCAGTCCGCAAATCATATCAAACTTATCAGCAAACACCATCCAAAAAGATAAACTTATCAAATTTCACCTAATTCATCTAATTTACAAACCCTAATTTAGGAAAATCGTAAAAGCATAACAAAAAGTGAAGTAATAAAATCCGAACCGTAATTTGAGCTGATTTGAAGTAATAAAATGAGACCGACAGCGGTGATTGTGAAGGTGACGGTGTGACGACGGCGATGGTGAAGTGATTACGGGGATCTCGACGCGCGACGCCGGTGATGGTGACGGTGCTACGACGGTGATGATGGTTGTGTAATGGTGGTGATGGTAACGGGACGAAGATGGTGATGGTGATGGTGATGAAGATACCGGTGATTGTCTGCTATGGTTTAATTTTTTTATTTTTGAAAAGGGGAAGTTTGTGAATGACCGGTTAAAGCAAATTATCACGGAGTATTTATTTGTTCCACTTTTTTTAACAAGATTTTTCTTTTCATTGCTCTAGTTATAAAAAAGGAAAATTTGATAATATATGTGTTACTATTTATTGAACAAGTTGGGGGCGCCCGTTGTGTTGCAGCGGGTAATTTTTGTTTATTTTGCGAGGGATTAGTGTGCGATTTATTTGCTGCATAAGGGGCACTGCGTTTTTTAAAATTTGTTTTAGTGTCCATTTTTTTGTTGGATCGTCTTTGAGCGAGAGATTTAATTATAATTTAGTTTTGTTTAAGTGTGTGCCTTTTTTTAAGAAATATGTTTGTACATTTTAATTGAAAGTATATTAAATGAATTATTTTTTATTTTATTTTCGGTTGGTCAATTTGACAAATAAATCTATTTATATGAAGAAATGATACCAACTAAAAGTTTGGGTATGGCGCATTTTAATATTTTCCAAAGGAATCTGGGAACCAAAACAGGCTAGAAGGCCATGGATTCCCGTAGCCCAGCGAAAAAGCCCAAAAAATAATAATATTATACGGCATTATTCTTAATCATTTAATAAAGTACATATCTAAATGCTCTTTATTCTTAATCATTTAATAGAATTAGCAATATGTGAAATGGTGACCAAAATTTCGTCACTAATACTTAATGACGAAATTTCTCGTCACTATTTATGTAATTTAGTGACTAACTAGTGACCACTTATAAGTTTCGTCACTAACTTTCTACCGATGACCAAAAATAATGACGAAAAATTATATCGTCACTATTTTCATCAAAATAGTGACCAAAATAAAATGTCGTCACTGAAGTTTGGTCACTAAAGCCTCTTTTTCTTGTAGTGATTTCTAGTGTTTTTTTTTTTTTTTTTTTTGTCTATGGCTTATTTTTAAAGCTCATCTAGAAGTTGACAATCAGCATTTTGAACTTATTGGGAAATTATGTGTCTTAGGTTTTTCTTGAAAAGATGCTTGGAATTAAAACATTATTGGAATAGCTTTTTAACTTTGTGTTTCATGTGTATAATAGCTCTTAGACGTTCATCGTCAATGTACTTATAAATTTCTTGCTGAACTTTTTGTGTCTTGTTAATCCATCATATCAAAATTTTGGTACCTGATGTTTCATTAGGACATCAAAAAGTAAGAGATTCAAGAAGGATCAAGCATCGTCATTTGTGTCTTGGCGTGATTGGATTAAAAAACCTAAGATATCCTTGTCATTGCTTATTTTGTTCTGTAGGTGCTTTTAAGTGTTGTTGCATCTTTACCCCTTATTTCGATTTTGATTCTGGCTTTTTGTTATCTCTGACTACTAAAAAACGATCTTTTAGACAGGTGCTCGAAGCCTATTAGATCGCTTTCTCACAAACTTTCACATAAATAAACTACGATAACACTGGATCACCCCATATTCTATTCTAAAACTTCTGAGACTCAATTGATTCCAAGTAAATTACTCTTCCTCTGAAATATCAGTGATACCTAGCTATCTCGTCGAATTGCAAGAATTTTAGTAGTGAGTTACAGTCATCTAAAAAGGAAAATTTGAGGTATTTTCTCAAGAAGTAAAGATAGTGGCCGGGATCAAGCAGTTGGTCTTCTGAATTTGTTTCCTTCTCCTAAAGTGTTCGAATAAGTCGGTAGATATTTATATTTGAATTAGTCTACATATGATTTCATATTGCTTAGTTATTTTGATGAACTTGACAACATAATTTTTACAAGTCAATAGACTATAAAGGTGTTTTTTGTCTTATTTTTAAATCAGTCACTAGCCATTTCAACGACTCAATACTATAATATTAATCTAGCTATTTTCTTCAATGTCATTTCTCAAGTTCTTCTCATGTTCATATCTTGTGAGATGGAGGAAAGTAATGGGCCTCATATTTTACTTAAAAAAGTCCCCACTAACATAACAAAAAATAGAGACCAAGGAAATGATCTCTATCCATTTCATAATATTATAAAAATGATGACCACCGGAGCATTAGCCCAATGGTTGGAGCCACTTGTTGTATAACCTTGTAAAAATTTCTTGTAATTATATTGTTAATAAAATATATAATCTTTCGTTATCGTTACTAATTCTCATTTTCTCGGAAAAATTTGAAATTTTTCTTATTATATTATTTTGTCGTTATCACAAAATAATATAATTCACGAAATGACAGAATTAATTCTCGACACGTTACTCGAAACCTAAACATTTCATTTAAATCCTAATTATAATTCCTAATCCTAATTAAATTCCTAATTACAATTATAATCCAAACGGGCCCTTAATTATTCCAGCCCAACTCACGATCACTATTCACAGGCCCAAGGCCACAAGCCCAATTCCAAATTCTTATAAATTCAATTGTTCGACTAAGCTTCAAGCCTCCAAAACGCTTCATTTATTCTCAATTCTTACACACGACGTGCCAATATTTTTACACCATCTCGTTTACCACCTAGCCAACTATTAGTGTGTCAAATTCCAAGTTCAATGCTTTATAGGCTTCAAGTGGTTCAAACCCAGGCCCTTTAAAGACATTAAAGCTCAAGAACCTACAAATAGGCACAATAGTCATTTACATATAAGTCAAACATCATACTTGTCAAGAGGCAAAAGGAAACTCGTATACAAACCTTCACCAGCTTCAGTAGTTCAATGCCTTCTAATGACAATAGCAAGTTGTCTCTGTGATAAACAAACTGCCACACAAAAAGATCAGTCAATAAGCTTTTCTAATAAATGCACATAGCAGCAATACATATTGACGGTGAATAACCTTCCAAAGGGCAAGCTTTTGAGCATAGTTTTCAATATAAAAGTGACGAAACATCTTAATGCGCAGTGCCCAATAAGTATATAAATTCGTTAAAAGGCAAACAAATCATATGTACAGATCAGCTTACCTCTAAATTAGGGGACAAGTTCAGCTCAATAAGTATATAAATTCGTTACTGCTTACACTTTTATACTGACTCCATAGGTACAACTCATCTTCACTATCATGAGATTTGGTTGGACTCTCAACTGCAGAAACATCAGGTTCCATATCTTTAACTTCTTTTTCCAACTGTACAGGTTTCGTTGCATCCACAGATTCCTGTAAAACCAACATGACATTATGAAAAATTAAGGTTCTATAGACCATGGAGATAGCAGTTGACTACTGTATTCAGAATTTGTATATCACTACCGAACTCCACATCGGTAAAAATTTTAAAAAACTAAGGAGGTGGGGGTCGTACATTGATGTCATGAGTAGGCAATCCCTGTTCGTCATCCTCACCTACAAGATTCATTGGGTCATCTTCATCATATTCTTCTGCCTGACCATATGACCACAGGTTCAGCTTTGGCTTTTCTCAATTCAAAGACACACCCCAGTAAGCACATGATTCATGCCTTGTTTATGTTCATTAAACATAATTTTAACAGCCTTGGAAAAGTGACAGGTACGAAATAGTAACTGATAATAATTAGGATATGAGCAACGCATTAATGAGAAACTGTCGTGCCTTCAAGCACGGTATTGTAAGGCATGATGCAAAGGTGTCTCGAATTTAAGCTTAACATGCTAATGGCGTAGTGGTAAAGAATAGTTAACTAATATGCTAGCAGCAACTTACTAGGCTTCAAGTCTCTATGGACAACATTAGCAGAGTGAATGTACTTCAAGCCTCTTAGGAGCTGATACAAGATGTACTGCAAACATTGCGGGAAACAACAGCCAGTGAGACCAAATAATCTGGTGAAGGTTCGAGTAATTAATTTAATAAAAGGTAAAATACTACCTGGCAGTGCTCTTCTGATAAGTTCTGATTGGACCAAATAATTTGGTGAAGGTCAGTATTCATAAGTTCAGTGGTGATGTAAACGTCAGAGAACTCTCTTCGTAGAGGAGGTGGGATTACGTCTTTTATAGCTATTATCTGAATGAGGTTAAAATCTCAATCAGTACACTGTATAGATGCAAATACTATATATTACAGTATATACAAACAACTCGACCAAGATAAGTTATTTGAGTGCCTATAGGCTTACATGCTTATTTTTTAAGCAGATAAGCAATAAGTGTTTGATCATCTTATTTCAGAGTAGATAAGCACTTAAAAATAAACAGATTATATATAAGCAATCCCAAACACTCGATATCAACCAAAGTTCTTAAAACAAAGTGGAAGTTGTTTAGTGCTGAACACTTGAAAGCATTAGCATATCAATTGCCTAAAACCGAATTCGACCACAAGTAAATTTCTATTTTGCACAGTCCTATCATGTGCATATTGTGTAAAGTTATGGTACTGAAGAGGCAAATTTTCTGAAGTGTCACATGAGATCAGAATCAAGTGCTGTTCATTTAGAGTATGCAATCTATAAAGATTATATTTATAGCTCATGATTGCAGTCTCACTTTCCTATGCTCTCACTCATACATATCACAAAATTGGATTTGGCCTACTGTTACCTACGATGAATACGAGCTGACTTTGGATCTAAAATATATGTAGGTGCTAATTTACAACTGATTTAGTAGTGCATAGTTATGCTCACCTCTAGCTTGCACAGACCGCGTCTCAGATTTGAAAAACAGCCATCACAAACGATAGTAAGTGGTGCATTAGCTATGGTATCTTCTAAGCCTAAGTCGATCAGTTTCATGTAACCACCAAGTTGAAGCAATTCACCAACAATTCTATCTTCCAATCCCAGGTCTCTTTCTACGACAAGGATTTGTATCTCATCCTATAACACAAACAATTAAACAAGTTAGCTATGATTTCTTTTGTGTCCCCCTTTCCACTGTTCGGGATTTATCTTGGCACCATGTCATGTACTTATTGAAACTACTTATAAAAGGGGTGTGTTTGGGACTGTCTTACCAAAAACTCACTAGTGCCACCATTCTCCACCAACTTTGTTCACTTTAGTATCAATCATACAATCCACTAAGGCTTCCACACTCAAACCTACACAGATAAAAAAACATACAAAAGTTATCGAAAGGTATACACATTAACATCGACATTCAACCAAGTTATTATTCTGATCCAATTTTAATACAGATAGAATAAATTAAGCATCAACAAACTTCAAGTTTCTGACCAACATTTTGCTTTGGTGTCTTTTCGACATTAGCAAACATATCCAGTTACTTGTTACCATTCCTACCATATAAATGCATAATCAAAATTAGTTCAAGCCTCAACCCCTAACTTACATATTTCATTTGTTCTCTATAATTGATTCAAGTGTACCAACTCATAACCACATGCGTTATAGTATTATATCCAAACACTTGAATATGAAGACTGTAAATGATCAAAGTCATGCATGATTTGTTCATAAGTGTATAATCTAACAAATAAAAAATTACTAAAACATAAAAAGGATTATGTCAAACAGTACCTTTGTTCGATAAAGATGAAAAAAAGTATATTAGGAAGTGATGCAATTGATAAATATGCATAAAACGTGCAATCATAAACATTATACAACATGAAGCTTTAAATCGAATTACACATGATACAACACATTTAGTTTAAAGCATTCACTAATTATATAAAATTTCACATGTCCAAGTCCAACTATATCAATATTCTCAATTTCTTTAACTAAGTCAGCTACTATGAATCATCATTTGTGAAGCAAACCATACAATATTATTATTGATCATTTCAATCTATAAACTCGTAACAACTTTGATAGTTATAGTTCAACATCGATTAAATAACTAAAAATTACCTCAACCAATGTCTAAAACCATTAACAATACGGAATCACTTAGCGGTGACGTTAAGTCCGAATGAAACTTCGATCTAATTCCACCTAAAACTACCTTGATCTAGACAACTACTACCCGTTATTAAAAACTTAAATTCGTTGCACAGTCATAAATATAAAACCACTAAAAATATAAACAAAACTACGACCTAATTCCACCTAAAACCAAATCATTCCAGTCAACTAGCTACTAAAGTTTTCATTGAGGCATTTCATCAAACACTCACGCTACAACTACTAATGGTTTAACTAACCAGTCCGCAAATCATATCAAACTTATCAGCAAACACCATCCAAAAAGATAAACTTATCAAATTTCACCTAATTCATCTAATTTACAAACCCTAATTTAGGAAAATCGTAAAAGCATAACAAAAAGTGAAGTAATAAAATCCGAACCGTAATTTGAGCTGATTTGAAGTAATAAAATGAGACCGACAGCGGTGATTGTGAAGGTGACGGTGTGACGACGGCGATGGTGAAGTGATTACGGGGATCTCGACGCGCGACGCCGGTGATGGTGACGGTGCTACGACGGTGATGATGGTTGTGTAATGGTGGTGATGGTAACGGGACGAAGATGGTGATGGTGATGGTGATGAAGATACCGGTGATTGTCTGCTATGGTTTAATTTTTTTATTTTTGAAAAGGGGAAGTTTGTGAATGACCGGTTAAAGCAAATTATCACGGAGTATTTATTTGTTCCACTTTTTTTAACAAGATTTTTCTTTTCATTGCTCTAGTTATAAAAAAGGAAAATTTGATAATATATGTGTTACTATTTATTGAACAAGTTGGGGGCGCCCGTTGTGTTGCAGCGGGTAATTTTTGTTTATTTTGCGAGGGATTAGTGTGCGATTTATTTGCTGCATAAGGGGCACTGCGTTTTTTAAAATTTGTTTTAGTGTCCATTTTTTTGTTGGATCGTCTTTGAGCGAGAGATTTAATTATAATTTAGTTTTGTTTAAGTGTGTGCCTTTTTTTAAGAAATATGTTTGTACATTTTAATTGAAAGTATATTAAATGAATTATTTTTTATTTTATTTTCGGTTGGTCAATTTGACAAATAAATCTATTTATATGAAGAAATGATACCAACTAAAAGTTTGGGTATGGCGCATTTTAATATTTTCCAAAGGAATCTGGGAACCAAAACAGGCTAGAAGGCCATGGATTCCCGTAGCCCAGCGAAAAAGCCCAAAAAATAATAATATTATACGGCATTATTCTTAATCATTTAATAAAGTACATATCTAAATGCTCTTTATTCTTAATCATTTAATAGAATTAGCAATATGTGAAATGGTGACCAAAATTTCGTCACTAATACTTAATGACGAAATTTCTCGTCACTATTTATGTAATTTAGTGACTAACTAGTGACCACTTATAAGTTTCGTCACTAACTTTCTACCGATGACCAAAAATAATGACGAAAAATTATATCGTCACTATTTTCATCAAAATAGTGACCAAAATAAAATGTCGTCACTGAAGTTTGGTCACTAAAGCCTCTTTTTCTTGTAGTGATTTCTAGTGTTTTTTTTTTTTTTTTTTTTTTGTCTATGGCTTATTTTTAAAGCTCATCTAGAAGTTGACAATCAGCATTTTGAACTTATTGGGAAATTATGTGTCTTAGGTTTTTCTTGAAAAGATGCTTGGAATTAAAACATTATTGGAATAGCTTTTTAACTTTGTGTTTCATGTGTATAATAGCTCTTAGACGTTCATCGTCAATGTACTTATAAATTTCTTGCTGAACTTTTTGTGTCTTGTTAATCCATCATATCAAAATTTTGGTACCTGATGTTTCATTAGGACATCAAAAAGTAAGAGATTCAAGAAGGATCAAGCATCGTCATTTGTGTCTTGGCGTGATTGGATTAAAAAACCTAAGATATCCTTGTCATTGCTTATTTTGTTCTGTAGGTGCTTTTAAGTGTTGTTGCATCTTTACCCCTTATTTCGATTTTGATTCTGGCTTTTTGTTATCTCTGACTACTAAAAAACGATCTTTTAGACAGGTGCTCGAAGCCTATTAGATCGCTTTCTCACAAACTTTCACATAAATAAACTACGATAACACTGGATCACCCCATATTCTATTCTAAAACTTCTGAGACTCAATTGATTCCAAGTAAATTACTCTTCCTCTGAAATATCAGTGATACCTAGCTATCTCGTCGAATTGCAAGAATTTTAGTAGTGAGTTACAGTCATCTAAAAAGGAAAATTTGAGGTATTTTCTCAAGAAGTAAAGATAGTGGCCGGGATCAAGCAGTTGGTCTTCTGAATTTGTTTCCTTCTCCTAAAGTGTTCGAATAAGTCGGTAGATATTTATATTTGAATTAGTCTACATATGATTTCATATTGCTTAGTTATTTTGATGAACTTGACAACATAATTTTTACAAGTCAATAGACTATAAAGGTGTTTTTTGTCTTATTTTTAAATCAGTCACTAGCCATTTCAACGACTCAATACTATAATATTAATCTAGCTATTTTCTTCAATGTCATTTCTCAAGTTCTTCTCATGTTCATATCTTGTGAGATGGAGGAAAGTAATGGGCCTCATATTTTACTTAAAAAAGTCCCCACTAACATAACAAAAAATAGAGACCAAGGAAATGATCTCTATCCATTTCATAATATTATAAAAATGATGACCACCGGAGCATTAGCCCAATGGTTGGAGCCACTTGTTGTATAACCTTGTAAAAATTTCTTGTAATTATATTGTTAATAAAATATATAATCTTTCGTTATCGTTACTAATTCTCATTTTCTCGGAAAAATTTGAAATTTTTCTTATTATATTATTTTGTCGTTATCACAAAATAATATAATTCACGAAATGACAGAATTAATTCTCGACACGTTACTCGAAACCTAAACATTTCATTTAAATCCTAATTATAATTCCTAATCCTAATTAAATTCCTAATTACAATTATAATCCAAACGGGCCCTTAATTATTCCAGCCCAACTCACGATCACTATTCACAGGCCCAAGGCCACAAGCCCAATTCCAAATTCTTATAAATTCAATTGTTCGACTAAGCTTCAAGCCTCCAAAACGCTTCATTTATTCTCAATTCTTACACACGACGTGCCAATATTTTTACACCATCTCGTTTACCACCTATCCAACTATTAGTGTGTCAAATTCCAAGTTCATTGGACGACGTTTGATACGTTTTTAAGGGGCAAAGTGTTTGACGAATATTCATATAAATCGATTCATAATTTATTCAATTCTAAACCGTTTTGATTCCCGTTTGTTCCTAATTGTTCCTAATAATATTTCTAAGATGATTTCATGTTCAAATGTCAAAGATGATCAGTTATATCCAAGTTATAGGTCGACATAAGCATGATTCACCAAGACACTTCCCATATTTTGTGCACTCTCATTCCATATTTTAACAATATAAAATCATACTAGAACCTAGGTGACTGACATTGCATAGTATATGTTGTTTCCTTGAAATATTTCACACTTACGTGTGATATATTGAGACCATATATAGCATGCATGCATGCACCCGTTCTTCTCAATATTCATACTCTCTCAAATATTTCTTTCTTCCTAAAAACTACTCCTAAAAGCCAGAAGTCGATTGCCATATCATTTAGACGCAAGAAAAGCGTTATCGGGTTTGATTTATACGTATAACATTTGGGTTATACTTTGAACGAGATTTTCCTTGTGTTCCATCCATCCTCTCTCAACTCTCTACCACCTAAAGGGTGTTGTAAGTTATTTCCTACACAATTCCATTCAAATCACATGTTAAATATAGTCATGCACCTTGTTTATATTTTTTTCGATCGTATATAAGATTACATATATATTTCACATACATATTGTCATATAGAACACTAAACGTGGCTAGCCTCTATCTTAGAAGGCCTAAGAGTCACGTAGCACACAAAGTTCACGTTAGCTTAAACGTTACATGCATCACACGATCATATTTTGAACCATGTTACATCGTATGAAAACTTACTTAAACACTTAGAAATATTTTCAAGTTTTTCAAATATATAAACGATACAAACATGCTACAAAATGCTCGTATATCATTAAATTTTACGTAACAAGAGTACTATATTATTACACGACTCAATAGACCACCTAGAAAACTACCACTTTCATTTATACAACTTGTAAAAATACTCACGTTTCGACACATAAAATGATTCATTTTGAATCGGCATGCACAAGGTTTTCAAATCCAAATTTAGTTAATAAACTTTATATTTTTCGTGTGGGCTCATTACAAGCCCAATAAGAAGTCACGATCCATAAGCCCACTGAGCCCATATGAAACGTTTTTAGAATCATAAAAATAGTCCAAGGCCAGGCCCAAAACATTTTCCATGCCCTCGCCTCTAAAAATCTTAACGGGCCTTGAATTGGTTCGTTAAAGGCCCATAAGCTAAAAAAGTAAGCTTTTCATCAAATAAGCAGTTAAAATAAGCTTATTATTGACTTAATAAGCCACGGAAATTTTTAGAAAATTTTTATAATCATTTTTGTAATTTTGGACTAAAAATGTAACGCGACGACACCTAGAAGGACTAAAAGTGTAAATATTGAAAAGTAAGGACTAAAACTGTAAAAACAGAAACTTAAGGATAAAAATTGATGAAAGTTAATATTCTAAGCCTAGTATTGATTATTGGACAATTAGAGGACTATAGTTGTAATTTATTTATAAAAAGAACTAACGGTGTAACGCAAACGTCGTTAGAATAAAAATGGTAAAAAATTGGAAAAGGACAAGGAATAAACGTATTCTATTTAACATTCTTATTTATTTACTATTTTCATAAATTTATTTCATATTGCATTTAGACTTTTATTTTTACTTATATATATTATTTAACGTAACGTTAATAATATATATAACGATATTTCAAAAGTTAATATTTTTACTTACGATTAAAAAAGGTAAAACTTTTATGGATAATTTAAATAACATATTTTGTCATATCATGCATATCACAAGAATTACACTGCACATCACCTATTCGTCATAACGAATAATTATTATTCGATATTCGTTCATATTTACCAAATAGTATTTGGTCAAATTCTCAGATAAATCTATTTATCAGGTTGTGTTTCGAAGTCGTTATCATAAATTCGTCCGACTTTATTTTCTTCCTTTCAGTATCAATCAAGGTGAGTCATAGCCTCACAATTACTTATTTTCAAACTCCGTGAGAGGGATACATGTTATAAACAGATCACAAGTAATTTTATGTATGCTTCCTGACTTGATATATGCCTAAGTTACCTATTGCCAAAAGACCCTTGATCATGAGCCATTAATCACTGTTATGTGAACGTGAATATAATGAATAGATCTATTTAAGGTTTAACAGCCTGTCCCATTAATACTTGACGGAATGTCATTATGAATGTGGTTAGTCGTATTAGTTGTGATAATTATATTTGAGTAAAAATAGGAATTGGCAAATCACCTATTACACGAGAGCAAAATTATCATTGATTTGATAAACACCTCCGTTTTTACGGTATTTGTTAACGTTTTGCGTGTCATGAGACTTAGAGCAATATATAAACTGCAATATCAATTTTTAAACTGATTGTATTTCCAATACAATCTTACTTGTGTATCAAACTGATTACTAAATTCAAACTCTATGATATCACTAAATATTTTGTTTGACTTTTAAGCATGTATCTCAGGTATTTAGCAGGGGAAGCAAGCATGAAACGGGCGGCAAAACTTCAAAACTTATCTACTTTATTTAAATAATGGTGTAAAATAAATGATGTTTGATTCAGTTTAGAACATCAAGACTTTATTTATAATACTCTGATAGTGACATCTTGTATTTGAATCCTATTTAATAAACTTATATTTTAAAACGTCTCTTTCGAGTCGTTTTCTATCATTATGACTTCGATCCTCACCGTAACACCCTAATTACTATTCCGCTGCCGCATTTCAAATTAGGGGGTGTTACAGATTGGCATCAGAGACATAGTTATAGAGAACCAAATGTTTTTAAACATTGAACTATAACCACACTTTCAAATAAATTAAATTTACACCATACTATTTTTCGCCCGCCGTGCCTGCTTGCTACCATACTCAGTAAGTTAATCGTTAAGTTTATGATACTTTAATCTTGATATATTAGAATTTTACATTCTTTGACGATAATAAATTCTTATTCTGCACTATTTATGAATCATTACAGTATTATTTCAATATGAGTATATCAGACTCTGACTCCAAAATTTCCGTCGCATCTGTTACGTCGCCTGTTTTTCGTTCTACCTTAGTACCTGACGCTGTTTCCCAAGAAACAGAACCATTCGAGCAAGACGAGATTGTTACAATGCCTGAAAATCCTGATGTTTTGGTTTTACCAACACATATACCATTACCACATCATGAATTTGATTCATATGCACCCGATCACCTATTCTATCTTTTTAGCCAAACTTATCCATATACTTTTCACCATAGAGAACAAATTCCTGAGGAAGATATACCTACATCCAGCCAACTTCGTATTTCCGATTCTACTCCTCCACTTTCACCATCATTACCATATCCTCCTGGTTTTACTTCCCCCATCTCATATCAATGAAACTGGCGAGAGTGCTAGGATGGAAATTACCTCTACTCTTTCACCTTCTGTAGTAGTGACGCGTTTGGAGCATCACGAAGAACAGATAGACTCACTTCTTCAGATGATTGATTATTCATCATTTGACCATTCGGATACTATCCACAATACCTTACATAACCTTATAGCCAATAAGATAGAGTTGCAGCAGGGTTTAGCTCAGATACATTCAGATATCTCCGAGACACGCTCTTTCGCGATATCATTGCGAAGAGAGGGACAGAACCGTACTTGGGAAGCCCAGCTTGCACACCGAAGAGAAGATACATTGGAAAACCTCATAGGAGATATGCAGATTCAACACCATACCGAGATGCAGGATCTCCGAACTCAGATTTTAGAGATGGGAGGACATGTGGACGTACCTAATCATTAGAGGCAGTTAGTATTTGTATTAGTAATAAGGCATCTAAGCCTGCCGTATGTGGCAATTAATAAAGAATCTTGTATCGTTTTGTTATAAAAACTCAACTGATCAAGTTATTAATGTTATGATGTTGGTTGTGATATTACTATATACAAATGTTAATTTATGCTTATGGCTGTTCATGTGTATTAATAATGCATCTAACATATCGGAATAATTATGGCTGTTGTATCAAAATAAAAACTACATATGGTGCCCAATTATTGTTAGAACTCATAAATATTCATTTCCCTACTTCACAAGATCCTTTAAACAAAATTATTGTTTAAAATTCTAAAGCTATATTTTTGTATTATCAATAGAAAAATGGAGCATGCAAGTAGCGAAAATTCCAACCCGGAAGTGATCATGACACCTACTGAGGTTCAAAGAATGATTGCTGAGGGAATATCGGTAGCTCGTGAAGCTGATCGTTTGAATAACATCAATGGAGCAAACCGTGAAGCTAATACATCTACTCCTCGTAATTGTACTTACAAGGACTTCATGACTTGCAAGCCAACTAATTTCAAAGGAATAGAAGGAGTTACTGAAATGGCCCATTGGTTTGAGCATACTGAGACAGTCTTCAAGAGGAGTGGTTGTTCTGAAAATAGCAAAGTTACCTTTGCTACAGGAACTCTTCAAGGAGAAGCACTATCGTGGTGGAATACTACTGCGAATGCTATGGGTCAGGATGAAGCTTTCAAACTTTCCTGGAATGAGTTGAAGAATAAGATGCTTAAGAAGTATTGTCCCAGGACAGAGATCAGAAAACTAGAGGATGAATTTCATCAGCTAGTAGTAAGGTACAATGATCTAAAGACATATGACAGAAAGTTTCTGGAGTTGTCGGTGTTATGCCCAACAATAGTACCCGATGTTGAACAAGCATTGGAGAAATATGTGGAAGGACTGCCACCATCTATTGAAGGGGATGTTACCGCATCGAACCCACGGACAGTAGAAGAAGCTATGGGACTTGCACAGAGATTGTTGACCCGGGTGATCAAAAGAGGTTCTACCTCCGTGATCAATGAGCATAAGAGAAGTGTTGACAACCGTGGAAACAACAATAGCAACAACCGCAGCTACAACAACAACTACAGTGGTAACAGGAGCTACAACAACAACAATCAAAGCAGCAACCGCAACAGAGATCAACAACAGAACCGTAGTAATCATCATCAGCAACAGAATCGTCGACAAGAAGCTACCAGAGCTTATGCAGCAGTGCCTGCAGAAAGTAAAAGTTATGCCGGAACTCTACCCCCATGTAACAAGTGCAACATGCATCATACTGGATCATGTAAGGCTACTTGTGGCAACTGCAGAAGAATTGGTCATATGACAAAGGACTGTCGAGCAACTGGAGCCAACACACAACCGATAGCAGTAAAGTGCCATGGTTGTGGTGAGGTTGGACATTACAAAACTCACTGTCCGAAGAATGCCAATAATGTTGCCCGAGGAAGAGCATATGTACTCGGTGATGGAAACACAACTCAGAATTCTGATGTTGTTACGGGTACGTTCCTATTAAATCAACAAGATGCTAAGATATTATTTGATTTTGGAGCAGATAAAAGTTTTGTGTCTACTTCGTTGGCCGCAATTCTAAATATTACTGCTATAGAACTAGATACTATCTATGACATAGAATTAGCAGATGGAAATATCCTAAGTACCAATACCCTAATCAAAAATTGCACCTTAACCCTTCTAAGTAAATCTTTCCCTATCGATCTTATGCCCATCCAATTGGGAAGTTTTGATGCCATCATTGGTATGGATTGGTTATCTACACACCGTGCCAGAATAATTTTTGACGAGAAAGTCATTCAAATTCCGCTCAACGGTGAAACCTTAATCATCCAAGGTGATAAACCTAAAACTTCGTTCAATATTATCTCGTACGCCAAGACGATGAAATACATAAGCAAAGGATGCCATGTATTCCAAATTCAAGTAACGGGAGGAGAAACAAAAGAAAAGAAGAAACAACTTGATGAAGTGCCAGTTGTAAAAGAATTTTCTGTTGTATTTCCTGAAGACTTGCCTGGAATTCTCATACAATAATAGCTATCATGCCAGCATAAAGGCTGCACCTTTTGAGGCACTTTACGGAAGGAAGTGCAGATCACCAGTCTGTTGGACAGAAGTTGGTGATATGCAACTCACCGGACCAGAGCTAATAAATGGCACGACCGAGAAGATATTCCAAATCAAGCAACGCTTGCAAGCTACTCGTGACAGACAGAAGAGTTATGCTGATGTCAGGAGAAAGCCTATGGAATTTCAAGTAGGAGACAGAGTCATGTTGAAAGTTTCTCCCTGGAAGGGAATGATCTGTTTTGGAAGACGTGGAAAGTTAAATCCAAGGTACATTGGACCTTTCAAAATTCTGGAAAGAATTGGTCCAGTTGCTTATAAGTTAGAACTTCCGGAAGAACTCAGTAGGGTACATCCTACGTTTCACGTATCACAACTCAAGAAATGTTTGTCTGACGAAACTCTCGTTATTCCATTAAAGGAGATTAGATTGGATGACAAACTAGTGTTCACAGAAGAGCCTGTGGAAATAATGGATAGAGAAATAAAACAACTCAAACAGAATCGTATCCCCATTGTAAAGGTTAAATGGGACTCAAAGCGAAGACCAACTTACACATGAGAAAGAGACGATAGATTCCGTGAGAAATATCCACAATTATTTTCATAGAACACAGTTGTTAGATTTCTTAAAATCGAATTTCATGACGAAATTCAGAATGACAAGTGGGTACTGTAGAACCTTGTAAAAATTTCTTGTAATTATATCGTTAATAAAATATATAATCTTTCGTTATCGTTACTAATTCCTATTTTCTCGGAAAAATTTGAAATTTTTCTTATTATTTTATTTTGTCGTTATCACAAAATAATATAATTCACGAAATGACGGAATTAATCCTCGACACGTTACTCGAAACCTAAACATTTCATTTAAATCCTAATTATACTTCCTAATCCTAATTAAATTCCTAATTACAATTATAATCCAAACGGGCCCTTAATTATTCCAGCCCAACTCACGATCACTATTCACAGGCCCAAGGCCACAAGCCCAATTCCAAATTCTTATAAATTCAATTGTTCGACTAAGCTTCAAGCCTCCAAAACGCTTCATTTATTCTCAATTCTTACACACAACGTGCCAATATTTTTACACCATCTCGTTTACCACCTAGCCAACTATTAGTGTGTCAAATTCCAAGTTCATTGGACGACGTTTGATACGTTTTTAAGGGGCAAAGTGTTTGACGAATATTCATATAAATCGATTCATAATTTATTCAAATCTTAACCGTTTTGATTCCCGTTTGTTCCTAATTGTTCCTAATAATATTTCTAAGATGATTTCATGTTCAAATGTCAAAGATGATCAGTTATATCCAAGTTATACACGATTTGGCAAATCGTGTATATAATTATATTGTTGGTCGACATAAGCATGATTCACCAAGACACTTCCCATATTTTGTGCACTCTCATTCCATATTTTAACAATATAAAATCATACTAGAACCTAAGTGACTGACATTGCATAGTATATGTTGTTTTCTTGAAATATTTCACACTTACGTGTGATATATTGAGACCATATATAGCATACATGCATGCACCCGTTCTTCTCAATATTCATACTCTCTCAAATAATTCTTTCTTCCTAAAAACTACTCCTAAAAGCCAGAAGTCGATTGCCATATCGTTTGGACGCAAGAAAAGGGTTATCGGGTTTGATTTATACGTATAACATTTGGGTTATACTTTGAACGAGATTTTCCTTGTGTTTCATCCATCCTCTCTCAACTCTCTACCACCTAAAGGGTGTTGTAAGTTATTTCCTACACAATTCCATTCAAATCACACGTTAAATATAGTCATGCACCTTGTTTATATTTTTTTCGATCGTATATAAGATTACATATATATTTCACATACATATTGTCATATAGAACACTAAACGTGGCTAGCCTCTATCTTGGAAGGCCTAAGAGTCACGTAGCACACAAAGTTCACGTTAGCTTAAACGTTACATGCATCACACGATCATATTTTGAACCATGTTACATCGTATGAAAACTTACTTAAACACTTAGAAATATTTTCAAGTTTTTCAAATATATAAACGATACAAACATGCTACAAAACGCTCGTATATCATTAAATTTCACGTAACAAGAGTACTATATTATTACACGACTCAATAGACCACCTAGAAAACTACCACTTTCATTTATACAACTTGTAAAAATACTCACGTTTCGACACATAAAATGATTCATTTTGAATCGGCATGCACAAGGTTTTCAAATCCAAATTTAGTTAATAAACTTTATATTTTTTTCGTGTGGGCTCATTACAAGCCCAACAAAAAGTCACGATCCATAAGCCCACTGGGCCCATATGAAACGTTTTTAGAATCATAAAAATAGTCCAAGGCCAGGCCCAAAATATTTTCCATGCCCTCGCCTTTAAAAATCTTAACGGGCCTTGAATTGGTTCGTTAAAGGCCCATAAGCTAAAAAAGTAAGCTTTTCATCAAATAAGCAGTTAAAATAAGCTTATTATTGACTTAATAAGCCACGGAAATTTTTAGAAAATTTTTATAATCATTTTTGTAATTTTGGACTAAAAATGTAACGCGACGACACCTAGAAGGACTAAAAGTGTAAATATTGAAAAGTAAGGACTAAAACTATAAAAACAGAAACTTAAGGATAAAAATTGATGAAAGTTAATATTCTAAGCCTAGTATTGATTATTGGACAATTAGAGGACTATAGTTGTAATTTATTTATAAAAAGGACTAACGGTGTAACGCAAACGTCATTAGAATAAAAATGGTAAAAAATTGGAAAAGGACAAGGACTAAACATATTCTATTTAACATTCTTATTTATTTTCTATTTTCATAAATTTATTTCATATTGCATTTAGACTTTTATTTTTACTTATATATATTATTTAACGTAACGTTAATAATATATATAACGATATTTCAAAAGTTAATATTTTTACTTATGATTAAAAAAGGTAAAACTTCGATGGATAATTTAAATAACATATTTTGTCATATCATGCATATTACAAGAATTACACTGCACATCACCTATTCGTCATAACGAATAATTATTATTCGATATTCGTTCATATTTACCAAATAGTATTTGGTCAAATTCTCAGATAAATCTATTTATCAGGTTGTGTTTCGAAGCCGTTATCATAAATTCGTCCGACTTTATTTTCATCCTTTCAGTATCAATCAAGGTGAGTCATAGCCTCACAATTACTTATTTTCAAACTCCGTGAGGGGGATACATGTTATAAACAGATCACAAGTAATTTTCTGTATGCTTCCTGACTTGATATATGCCTAAGTTACCTATTGCCAAAAGACCCTTGATCATGAGCCATTAATCACTGTTATGTGAACGTGAATATAATGAATAGATATATTTAAGGTTTGACAGCCTGTCTCATTAATACTTGACGGAATGCCATTATGCATGTGGTTAGTCGTATTAGTCGTGATAATTATATTTGAGTAAAAATAGGAATTGGCAAATCACCTATTACACGAGGGCAAAATTATCATTGATTTGATAAACACCTCCGTTTTTACGGTATTTGTTAACGTTTTGCGTGTCATAAGACTTAGAGCAATATATAAACTGCAATATCAATTTTTAAACTGATTGTATTTCCAATACAATCTTACTTGTGTATCAAAATGATTACTAAATTCAAACTCTATGATATCACTCAACATTTTTGTTGACTTTTAAGCATGTATCTCAGGTATTTAGCAGGGGAAGCAAGCATGGAACGGGCGGCAAAACTTCAAAACTTATCTACTTTATTTAAATAATGGTGTAAAATAAATGATGTTTGATTCAGTTTAGAACATCAAGACTTTATTTATAATACTCTGATAGTGACCTCTTGTATTTGAATCCTATTTAATAAACTTATATTTTAAAACGTCTATTTCGAGTTGTTTTCTATCATTATGACTTCGATTCTCACCGTAACACCCTAATTACTATTCCGCTGCCGCATTTCAAATTCGGGGGTGTTATACTTGTGCTTGAGTTAATTGACCATGTTCAAATCGCATCCTTGGCATTTGCTTCAGATAGGTACCCACCTTCGCAAAACCTATGTGCACACTAAAGAGACTTTGTGGAATGAGAGCTCGGGGGTCCGAGTCTTGGCTCGTGCTCACTCCAGTTGGTGCCTTACTAGGCTAACAGGTACGTGGAGTCAGGGTGATTCCGCCAATCTTCTACACCTTTTGTGGAATATAATAAAAACAATGACTAAATAATTAACGGAGCCCACCATTGAGTTACCGAGCAGAACCCATAGAAGTATCAAGGCATAAATACACCGTTGGTCCTTAAACTTTCTCAAAAACATCGTCTTGCCCCTTAAGTTTCAAAAAAAAACATCGCATTGCGTCCCTTGACCCGTTTGGGCTCAGTCAACGCACGTTTTCTATTCTACTTTTGATATAAATAATGTTTAAAAATGTTATTAATATCTCTCAATAAACCCATGTTTTGATAATCACAAAACTCAAATCAAATTAAGTCAAGATTAAGACGTAAACAAGTATTTTGTAACAAATATTTACCTCTACATCTAATATCACTTAAGGTATGCATAAACTAAGCATCTTATGCATTACATGATCAAAGGAAACCTTGTCTTAAGACATAACTTTTTATAAAATGATTTTAACATTATATATATATATATATATATATATATATATATATATATATATATATATATATATATAAATCATTTTTGGTATTGTTATATTAAACTACAAAGATATGATTTCAAATTTCCAACCAAAAAGGGCAAATTTTATCCAGAAAAACTTTTTCAACGTTCAGGAGGGCGGCCCCCTTAATTTTACTAGGCGGCCCCCTTAATCATTAAGGGGACCGCCCCCCCAATTAAGGGGACCGGCATGCTCCAGAACAGTATTTTCTGGCCCTATAAATATTGGATCATTTCACATATTTTTCTCACCATTTTGCACTATAAACTTTCTGATCCAACCTCCATCTCTATATCAAAAATCCTTTGATCATATAATTCATAAGTCTTTGTTTCCAGGTGATCCAAAGCTTCATCCATTCAAGTGCAAAAAGAAGAACACTCATCTACATCCATCTAATTGTAGTAGTGTTGTGATTTGCTAGTTTCATATTGTAGTATTGTTAGATATTTGTAAAAGTGTTGTGTGAATTTGTTGATTGTAGAAACTAGATGTGTTGTAAAGTAGTTTAGTAGTTGTAACTTAGTTGTGCATAGAAGAAGGTGTGAAGTTGACAAGGTGTGAAGAAGGTGTGAAGTCTTGAAGAAGTTGTGAAGGTGTGAAGAAGGTGTGAAGCCTTGAAGAAGTTGTGAGATTGGTTCTAGCTACGATTAGAACTCGACATTTAACTTAGTGTCGTTAACTCGTGTAAGCCAAGGTGTGTAAGGTTTCTCCACCATAAGGAGTTTGTTGACATAGTGAAGAAAACTCTCGAGTGTGGTACTCGGGGAGTGGAGTATGGCAAGGAAGGTGTCCTTGTAGCCGAACCACTATAAATTCGCGTGTTGTGGTTTGATCTTTCTAACTCTATATTTTCTTCATTACATTTCAATACTTTCATTATTAGATTAGAATTGCTTATATTGGTTGTTACTTGAATTCACTTGAGATCGAATCGAAAGTTTTTAATAAGCTACAAAATATTTTGGTAATAAATTTAAAAGGACGTAAAACTATTCAACCCCCCCCCCCTTCTAGTTTTCCACAATTGGTATCAGGAGCCATGTCTAGCAAGATCTTTAAAATATATTGTATTTTAAAACTTGTAACGATCTATGGAATCTGAAAAATATTTAGAAGGGCAATCTATGCAAAGACCACCACTATTTGAAAGTGATGGATTTTTATATTGGAAAAATCGATTCGAAACTTATGTGAAGTCAAAAGATCTAGATCTTTGGCATGTTATTACTAATGGTGATTTTTTACCTATTCAAAATAACCCCGAAACAAAGAAAGATGAAATCGTACCTTTTGAAAAACAAAATGATGATTTAAAAAGAAAACTTGCTAAAAATAATGAAGCAAAAATGGTTATTTATAATGCGCTACCACGTAAAGAGTACGAAAGGATCTTTATGTGTGAAACCGCAAAAGAAATTTGGAACTCTATACTAATAACTCACCAAGGTAATAGTCAAGTCAAAGATAATAAGATAGATCTACTTGTTCAACAATGTGAGCAATTCACGATTCCGGAAGAGGAATCAATTGATAATGCTTTTGCTAGATTTAACACTATCATCACAAGTTTAAAAGCACTTGATGAGAATTTTTTTAGTAAGAATTTTGTTAGGAATTTTCTTTGGGCTCCTCATCCAAAATGGCGAGCTAAAGTGACAGCTATTGAAGAATCAAAGAATTTGTCAACATTGCAACTTGATGAATTAATTGGAAATCTAGAAGTCTACGAAGTTATTATTAAGAAGGATTCTGAAATGGTCAAAGAAAAACGAGAGCAAAGCAAGTCAATCGCCTTGAAAGCTAGAAAGGAATCTAGTATCGAAGATAACTTATCTTCCGAAAGTGATGACGAAGAATATGCCATGGCCGTAAGAGATTTCAAGAAATTCTTCAAAAGGCGAGGAAGATTCGTAAGACAACCGCATGATGAAAAGAAAACATTTCAAAAGAGTAAGGATGACAAGAACAACAAGAATAAAAGGAAATGTTTCAAGTGTGGTGATCCAAATCACCTTATTGGAAAATGTCCAATGATGACAAGAGATCAAAATCAAAGAGCATTTGTTGGAGGAGCTTTGAGTGATAGCGATGAAGATGAGAAAGAAACGACAAAGGAAGAGAAATGTCTTATGGCGAATACATCAAATGAGGTATATTCCGAAACCGAATATTTTAGTGATGAAAGTCTATCATTAGATGAAAAAGACCTAGATAATGAATATAATAGACTATGCAAATTAGGACAACTAGTAATGGCCAAAAACAAATCACTAAAATACAGAAACAATCAATTGGAAAATGAAGTACTAGAACTAGAAATTAAAATACATCAACTTGAAAAAGGTAAAGAAATTTTTGAAGAATGTAAATCATGTCAAGAGCTTAAAGGTGAAAACGAAATACTTAGGGAAGAAATTCGCAAACTTGATAAATTTGAAAATAGTAGTCACTCACTTAGTAAAATAATAAGTATTCAAAGAACATCCGGAGAATTTAATTCAAATTCTATTAAGTCATTAGTTGACTTTCTAGAACTCCAGGAAATTGTTCGTTATCGAACCCTTTCCTTCCCCCTCGCGAAATTCTATTAAGTCCACTTTTAGAAGACTCATGATGATGAAGGGATATGAGTCAAGTGGACTATTATCATGCAAGAATGCCTTCGCACGTGAACACTATGGATGAAACAAACTCCTTTCACCGAATATTCTCTATCTCCGTTATCATCTTTCAAACCTCATTCATCAACCCATCATTCACTCACATTTATACTTTTATATATATATTTATATATATATATATATATATATATATATATATATATATATATATATATATATATATATATATATATATATATATATATATATATATACTCATATTCACATATTCCCGAACACACCTCAAACCATTCATCAACTTAACACTTTGATAATTTTATCCAAAATTGTCAAAGGTACACTTTAATTATCAAAACGGTAATTAAAAATTGTTAAGTATTTTATCATCGTGCTAATTAACGCTTACGTATCTTTGATATATTATAAATCTAATTATATATGTATTAATATGTTTGTTCCAGAAACTTGAAACCGCGAAATCTCAAAATTTAATGGGCGGCCCCCTTAAAGATTAAGGGGACCGGCTTGTTATCGGGGGCGGTCCCCATAATGTTTAAGGGGACCGGCCATCTGACACTCCCAAAATCGTTTTCCACCTTAAATCTTTTCCCAAACACTCCATTTGCTCATATATTCCTCCCTCACCACTGCTGTGAACGAACCAAAACCACCAAAATCCTTCACCAAATCACCAATCCGGAGTTGTTTCACAAGGGGCAAACGTTATCCAAACATATAACAACATCTTTTGTAAGTTTTCCAACATACATTTCATCACATTTCATTCAATTTTGTGTCTAATCAATAGTTAAGCATTTTATTAAAATTTATTTTAATTCGAATTTTAGTGAAATAGAAGTTAGGAATTGAACTACCAAATGCTTCTCATAGGATTAGGATGATGTATTGCAACTCAAATTTAGTATAACATATCATTTTGTCAAAATCATTAATCGCCCATAAACCCTTGTTGAATTTTATTTTTCAAAAGGCACATTGTTGATATAACACTTAAAAACTAGTTAAAACTTACTACATTACATTGTTTCAATGTTATAAACAATCAAAACATACTTTTCAATTCATTATAAAATGGTTCATGAAGACAACATGGGCGTTTGGTTCATGAACAAACTATAACTATATGTAGTTATTTGAAACTTAAAACTAGCTCATAAATTTTGTTAATACTACTAGAATCAATAGATGTCATCAAGATATATAATCAATATATATATTGATGTTTTAGGATATTTTTATCTAGTTAAGGGAGCGTTTGGTTTATCTCGAAAAAGATATTTTGAAAACGAAAATTCGCATTTTAATCTTTTAAACATGCTTATGTTGTGTCAAACTCTTATGAAAAAGCAAGATATATAATCTAATATATATCTAGCCTTACTTCGAAATGAATTATGATATCATACTCTTTGATATCATATATTCTAAACGAGTTTAAAATCAAAATAAAAGGAACATTGTGAAACTACTTCATTGAATATTTTTTTTGTGTCGAAGTAGAATTTCGTTCCACATATATTGCATATAATTATATATATATAAATATATAACATATGCATGATAGTTGTTTTTATCTTAATGTTATTTTTGTTGTTATATTGTTTAGGTGAAAATGCCTAAGACCACGGTTGGTGATGTCTCCAAAACCAAACAATACATTCCAAATGTTTCCTCTACTCCCGGCATGTCTCCTTCAGTTGCATGTTTCTATCGTCCTGTTGAAAATAGAAACATTCACGAAGGAAGAATTGTCGATCCATCCTTCTATGAATCTGATCAAACCGAACGAATGTTCTCCAATATTCGTTTTGAATGTCTTTACAAAATCAACGAACCAATCATTCCTCGTTTTATCCTCGACTTCTATAGCCAAGTGACGGTGCAAACCGATCCCTATGGTCATCTCCTTATTTCCTTCATGATTCAAAATCAATTCATCACTCTTACTCTTGCTCAATTTGGACAAATTCTTAGAATCCCATACAACGGCCAAGCCGTATTCTCAAATGAATGGGTGATGTGCGTGGGAGTCGCACGAGTTTTTACCTCTCAAGGGATCTTGAGAAGCTTACAACCCCCACCAGGCAGTGTACCTGATCGTTGTAGTATAGTATAGTGACAAGTACCGGGGGATTGATCGTTCAGCTAGGAATAGTGTCGCTAGGATTAGAAAACCTAAATACTAGTTCTAAAGGTGAGGGATGATTATTTTTGTATTTTTATATTTTTTAGAAAGCAATTAAAAATCTCGGGTTTGAAGGATTTGGGCGGAATTAGTTGCTAGTCAACTAACCCAATACTAAAGATGCAATTAAAATAAAATACTAAAAATGAAAATAAACTAAATTAACTAAGGTTGTGAGCAATAAGTGGAGAAAATGTGTTTACTTAGATTTCACTACTCCCTAGATATCTTTTACACGTTAATTACTTGTTATAGTTGCATGGATGACGGATTGTATTCCTTAATACCATTCATGGGGTGGCGCACTTAACTCCCCAATCCTATGAGCTCTTATCTCCTCCTATACCATGCCCAGCACAACCATAGGGATTATAAACAGTGGCTCATGCATTAAATACAACCAATAAAACCTAGTGCACATCAGTTCATGTTTCCTAAGACGTTCAAGCATGTTACCATTTGGAAGTCTGCCAGTTTTCTTAAGCCTAACATCGAATTCACCCATCCAATACAATTATAAACAAGTAATCAACACATAATTAACATCTAGGTTTCATTAGATCCAAGCAAACACAAGATAGATCTAGCCTAGCATGATGGAATTAAGACAAGAACAAGATATAGACAACCAACACATAGACATATTGATTGAATTAAAAGAATACTTATCTCAATTACACATGAAAGGTATCAAGGGCTTAGAACCCTTGAAAAACCTGTAAAATTCGCACCAAGTTCGTACTTAGTGTTTCTCCAAAACTTCTCTCTCTCTTTAATGTGAAAATTAGAAAACTATATATAGGAAAAAGGGTCTGACGGCGTCAAGAGCAAGCTTGTGACGCCGTCACCTCGCCGCCAAAATAATTCTCGGACTGCCTTGATCTACTTTTGACGCCGTCATGTGTTATGCATTTCCAGGCCGTCATGACTTTTACTCTTGACGCCCTACTTCGTGACGCCGTCAAATCTGTACTGGGTCGTCATGGAAATTACTCTTGACGCCGTCAGAAGTTCCTTCTTGACGCCGTCACCTACTGTTCCTAGCAAGGAAAATTAAGACTTTGGCGTTTTCTTCACTTTTATGCTCCAAAAACGTCTGAATTGCTTCCTTTTCCAGATTTCACTCCCAAAGTACCTAAAATCACAAAAGGAACGATTTAGGGCAATATTTGATCAAATAAATTCGAATTCGGGTTTAAATGACCCCCTAAAAACGGATCATTTTTCGCCTCATCATATACCCTTACACTTGAGATTTGCTTGTCCTCAAGCAAATGCGCTTTTATTCTAGTCAAAATACAAGTTAGGGGTCATTTAACACTAATATAAAAGTAATTATAACAAATAATCGTTCCACTAAATACCAATAGACAAGCACGGAGGTAATATACTAGCACCTTAAAAATAGTGTTTAGATACTCACATCTCTCGGGTGTAATAAAGTAATATCACAATATGAAAATGGAAAATATCTCTCACTACCTGTCATAGCAAAATAGATTACCATAGGCTTGGGAAAGGATCAAACCTCCACCACATGGCGTAAGCACCTAGGATAAACTATCAAAGAGGTCTTTTTAAAGGGTTGTAACGTTAGGTGTAGGGATATGAAATACACGGTTTTGTTGGATAAAGGAAGTTTTACTGGTGGCGAGTTAACAATCTTGGTTAATTACATGTACAATATGGCGTTGCTAAGCCAAAACTAGACTCGACTTAAGCTAATAAATGAAAAATAACAAAAACATAAAATAAACATAGAATGAAAAGGGATGATAGTCCGTATGTTTTTTCTCTTTTTCTTTTTCTATTTTTTTTTCTTGTTTTTTCGATTTTTTTTTTTTTTTTTTTTTTTTTTTTTTTTTGCATACACTCTTAACCTACCATCCAAAATAATACATCATAGGGAATGAACATTTCCCTTACGCTTGAATTTTTACATACTTTACAATAAAACTAATCTAATGACTCGAATTTAGAAAATCAAAACACTTGGAGTACTTTTAAGATTAACGTACATATGGGGGTAATAAATGATGTTCTTCCCCATTACTCCATAAAATAAGTACTTTACCCATGAGTCCCAATCGTCCAAAAACAATATGTACAAGGATATGACTCGACTTAGCAACCATGTAATCAATTAGATAGTTAACTTAGGGTTTAACAAATAACAATAATGCACTAAAAACGAGCGTATACACGGAAGGCTAAAGCGATTTGTGTGTACATTTAAGTGGGGTGTAACAAATTCTTCCTTTAAGTAAAATGCTTAAAGTTAGAAACGAAAAGATAGGCTCGGAGGGGTGTACTAGGGGTTTCGTGTACTAAAAATGAGTACAACGCTAAGGGTGTGGGAAAAATTAGTTGACTTAACTAGCCAAGTAATATGACTTAAATGGTCAAGTAATTATGATACGGGTTTAACACAAGGGTGATCCTAATGCCTCTTATCATGTAGTAAATCCTACTACACAAATGTAGTCTCACTAGCGGTCTCGGGATGCATCACTAACGCAAGTTCTAGAATCTAAATGCTACCGGTACACTCATAAGCACTAATAGTAAATGCTTTTCCTATCAAATCTAAAGGCGAGCCTCACATATTTGGGTGGAAAATTTTTCTGAATATACGGTTATGTGCTAGTCATACAATCTCCTATCCATGAGACGCTTGCTATGGCTAAAGTTTCACTCCTAAATGTTGTAAAAAATTTTAAATTTGGCGCTAAAATTACACTAACAAGTATTTCTCATAGTTTTATTACACATCTACCATTAAACAAAACAAACTCAAGCGAAAGTGCATATGTAAGGTATCATTTTTTTACCCTCCCCTTACACTTAAGATGAATATTGTCCCCAATGTTCAAGTAAAGAATGTAAAAGTTAAAAAGTAAAAAGAATGAAATAAATACTCCCCTGATTCGCTCGGTATGGATAATAAGGTGGCCAGGTTAAATCTTCCTCCAAGAAAATGAACAATCAAAGCTTCCCTTCCAGAAATATAAATCATCTTCTTGTCATACGTAACCTGTAAATCTGAAAAAATAGACAAAACAACCTCGCGTAAAATCGGCGGCATCCTATATAAGTTACTAAATCCTAGAAAACAAGATAAGATATAATGCTTGTGGAATGAAGTTTGCAGATTTCCTGGAGATTATAAAACTTAATAATTCACAAAAACCATAAGACTCCGTTAGAAAAACAAAACCGGTAAAATTTCCAGATTTTTACACGAGACGCCGTCAAGAGTTAACTCGTGACGCCGTCAAAAGTGACCTGCAGAAATTCTTATGTTAAGTTTCCGGAAAATTTCTGGAAAAAACTTGGTCCTACTTCCTGGAAAATCCTGCAAAACTTCATTATGACTCAATACAAGCATTTGACTCTAACAAATACGAATATACATGTTCATTTAATATTGTGGAGAATCATGATTGGTTTGTTTCTTAAAAACATATTTGGGGTTTCCCCTTACACTTATCTTTTGCAAAAATACTTTTAGGTGGAGTTAAGACTAGGCCAAAACAACAAAGTAAAGTATTTTCACTATTTAATTTAGAAACATGATCAACCAACAATAAAAATAAAGCATGCATACGGAAGCAATTAACAAACAAACGAAATAAAATCACACAAAACATGGGTTGCCTCCCAAGAAGCGCTTTTCTTTATTTACGAGTCTTGTAGCTAGACTCAAGGTCATGGGTTACTACGTGACCTCATTGTTGGTTTCACTCTCTGACTGTAAATATTCTTTGTAGAAACCAATCACCTTTTTCTCAATCGCCCCCATAATCCTTTGGGCAAATTCCTTATCGACTTTATACCTTGGTCCTAGGGCCAAGCAATCTTTGTAGAAAAGACTCCTCTTTTCCCATACATAATCCATGCCCTTTTTCTTATCCTCTTCATTGATGTCCTCAAAAGCACCAACGTTATCCTTATCAAATCGGGATATAAAGTGAAACTCTTTCATTCTATTAGGCATCCTATAAGTGATCCTATCGGTGTTACTTGCAAATCGGATTGTTCCTTCTATCTCATCATATTCCAACTTAGACTCCTCAACAAACGGTTTACCAAACACGACATTTGACAATCGACAATCAATAACATTAGCAAGATCTTCCACAATCATAAAGTCGGTGATAAAAGTGAAATTCCCAACAAAGACATGTAAACCTTTAACTCTCCCGACAAAATTACAAACTCCACCGGGGTATTTGAGGTCTTTTCTAGGTTCAAGTCTTGTTTTCACTATATCATTATAAACATTTGAGGACATAATGTTGATTGGGGATTTAAAGTCAATGTAAGCATTCTCAACGTGTCTGTACCCAATCATACATGGTATTTTAGCATTCTTAGGATCGCCTCTCTTTATCTTAGGTTCAATTATAGTAAAAGGAGATCGCGGGTTATCAATAAGATTATTATAATAGGCAATCTCCTCCTTAGTGGGGTATAGATTAAAGTGATCATTAAGCTTCGGATCTATTTCTCCTTCTTCTAGTTCCTCAACAACATTCACAAAATCATTAGGCCCTAGGTCCTCATTTGAATACAAGGCGGTCGCTAGGTCACTAAATGCCTGGTCGAGCTCAATCTTAATCAACCTATTAAGCTACCTAAGTTCCCTAATCTCACTCTCAATTTGTTCTCGTAACACAGCCACTTCTCTAGGGGAAAGAGGTGGATTCGCGTTTTCCATAATGGTCAACGGAATAGTCAATGAGTTTAATTTACTAACAAAGGCACAAACAAAAAGATAGACTAAAGAAAACCTAAAAATAAAAATAAAATCTTACTAGAAAGGAATCTAGCAAGTAGACCTAATAAAAAGAGATTCTAACCTAGACAATAACTATTCCCCGGGCTGTGGCGCCAAAAACTTGATGTGCGTGGGAGTCGCACCAGGTTTTACCTCTCAAGGGATCTTAAGAAGCTTACAACCCCCACCAGGCAGTGTACCTGATCGTTGTAGTATAGTATAGTGACAAGTACCGGGGGATTGATCGTTCAGCTAGGAATAGTGTCGCTAGGATTAGAAAACCTAAATACTAGTTCTAAAGGTGAGGGATGATTATTTTTGTATTTTTATATTTTTTAGAAAGCGATTAAAAATCTCGGGTTTGAAGGATTTGGGCGGAATTAGTTGCTAGTCAACTAACCCAATACTAAAGATGCAATCAAAATAAAATACTAAAAATGAAAATAAACTAAATTAACTAAGGTTGTGAGCAATAAGTGGAGAAAATGTGTTTACTTAGATTTCACTACTCCCTAGATATCTTTTACACGTTAATTACTTGTTATAGTTACATGAATGACGGATTGTATTCCTTAATACCATTCATGGGGTGGCGCACTTAACTCCCCAATCCTATGAGCTCTTATCTCCTCCTATACCATGCCCAGCACAACCATAGGGATTATAAACAGTGGCTCATGCATTAAATACAACCAATAAAACCTAGTGCACATCAGTTCATGTTTCCTAAGACGTTCAAGCATGTTACCATTTGGAAGTCTGCCAATTTTCTTAAGCCTAACATCGAATTCACCCATCCAATACAATTATAAACAAGTAATCAACACATAATTAACATCTAGGTTTCATTAGATCCAAGCAAACACAAGATAGATCTAGCCTAGCATGATGGAATTAAGACAAGAATAAGATATAGACAACCAACACATAGACATATTGATTGAATTAAAAGAATACTTATCTCAATTACACATGAAAGGTATCAAGGGCTTAGAACCCTTGAAAAACCTGTAAAATTCGCACCAAGTTCGTACTTAGGGTTTCTCCAAAACTTCTCTCTCTCTTTAATGTGAAAATTAGAAAACTATATATAGGAAAAAGGGTCTGACGGCGTCAAGACCAAACTTGTGACGCTGTCACCTCGCCGCCAAAATAATTCTCGGACTGCCTTAATCTACTTTTGACGCCGTCATGTGTTATGCATTTCCAGGCCGTCATGACTTTTACTCTTGACGCCCTACTTCGTGACGCCGTCAAGTCTGTACTGGGTCGTCATGGAAATTACTCTTGACGCCGTCAGAAGTTCCTTCTTGACGCCGTCACCTACTGTTCCTAGCAAGGAAAATTAAGACTTTGGCGTTTTCTTCACTTTTATGCTCCAAAAACGTCCGAATTGCTTCCTTTTCTAGATTTCACTCCCAAAGTACCTAAAATCACAAAAGGAACGATTTAGGGCAATATTTGATCAAATAAATTCGAATTCGGGTTTAAATGACCCCCTAAAAACGGATCATTTTTCGCCTCATCAATGGGATCTTTCCTCTCTTGAAAGAAATTGTCCTCAGGATTGCCCCTACTATTCTGAGATTCCTAGTCCAAAAGACATTCGTCGAATGCTTGAACTAGAACGTCGTACGACTAGTCGAGTAATCAAGTAGAAAGAATGTCGATATTCATGCAAATCAAATCCTCCTCAAAGAGCTAAGCCAAGATATGAAAAAGTGGGAAGAACTCATTCGCGAGAATGCGTTTGGTACTGGTGGTCACCGTGATCATGTCACGGCAAGCATTGCCCACATGTTATATTGTGTAGTTGCTGAAGAGCAATATAATTTGGCTTATCTTTTTATTCATCGAATCATGTCCGCCAAAAACACCCCAAATGCCAACCTTCCTTACGGTATGTTCCTCACACGACTTTATCGTTATGTCATGGAACATTACCCACATCTTCAAACAGATTACTACGTTCATAGCCTTCCTACTTTGAACCAACTCACTCTTGTTCGTACTCGTCGTTCTCGAAGTGACAAAGGAAAATCTCGTGTTCCTTTGTACTCTAGGCCTCGTGGGTCTACATCTCATCGTGAGGATGATGATGATGAGGAGGAAAACACCTCACGTGTTAGTACTCCATCCCCTACGACCTTTGTTGAAAATCTTTCCGATATTGACGATACCGAGTATCAAGTTCCTCTTCCTCATGAACGTACCAATGAGCTTCTCTTCACTCGTCAAACGTCCATTATCAATCGTCAACAACAAATACATGAAGAACTTCGAGGAGGATTCAAATCCGTTGGAAAGATGTTTAGGAAGATGATTGGGAAGAAGAAGAAGTAGATTATGTTGATGTATTGCTACTTATTATTATTAGTTTCTATTAAACATTTGTATGGTTTGTTATGTGTCCGATTTATTCGGAAATACTTATGTTATCTCTTGTGTATTTCTTGAATGATGCTTAGACTTTAACTATTATCATGCTACTATCTTAATGTTATGATATGTTTCTTTTCAATGTGGATTATAATATGTTAATTTGCATGCAAAATTTGGCTATATATTTATGTTTATATATCATCATTCCTAGAGTATATACTTCTAATAGAGCTTGCTGGAAAAACACACTTGAAAAATCACCAAATTCTGCAAATTTTGGGTTTCTGGTCGTCTGGGAAAACACCAGATGGGCGGCCCCCTTAATTCCCTAGGCGGTCCCCTTAATCATTAAGGGGGCCGGCCTGCAATTAAGGGGACCGGCCATCTGGAACTGGGTTCACTGTTTTCTTTTGCATCTTGTGAACCCTTTCTCTAGTATCAGCTACCATTTCCCATTTTAACCCAACTGATTTTAGAATCTCTTTCAACTATTTCAAATACATACCAAAATCAACCATTTCCATACTATAAATTCCCTCCATAATCACCATTCTTCATCTCATCATTCATCATCTAAATCATCATGACTCCACCAAGCACCTCAAACTCCAAATCCTCCAAGAAACAAAAGCTTGTGATCATTCCTCCAAAACAACTCTTCATTGACTTAACAAATGAAGACAACAAAACCCCATCACCTCCACCAAAATGCTCACCTCCAAGTGCACCTAATGCACCATCCAAAACACCTTCCACTCATGGAACTTCCTCATCCTCCATACCCTCAACCTCATCAATCAATGACTACATCAATTCACACTTGTCACCACAAGTATCATCACCACATCCTCCACAAGAACCTATGTCCACCCATCTTACCATCTCACTTTCACCAATAACACCACGTGATGCTCATCTCTCATCTCCACCAATTACACCACCATTCTTTGCCAATCCCGTGCCTTGGAGGTTACTTGAATCACATGGGGATACTTGTCTTTGTTGCATCCACAACCGAACCGTTATCTTTGGTCTTAGAGATGAAATTCAATATATGTTTTCATATATTGAACATTTGCTTACTAACCCACCACCACCACCAACTTCACCATCTTCTCCAATTATTCCTCCACCACATTTCTCACCCATTTCCCCACCATCACCATCATGCTCTCCAAATTAAGCATATGATATGCTTAATCAATAAAGCCTTTACCACCCTTTTGCTTGCAAGCTTTATGAAGTCCATGTACCCTTTGCATGATGATGTATTTTTCTTGTTGTTAGTTTATGTAATAGCTATTCTCTTGTAATCTTCATTATTTGTACTTGTATTGTTGTGTCTTGACACAACTATTGTATTAATATGAATGCTTCTTTATTATCTTGTCACCTTATATATATTTACATGTATATACTTGTGCTTCTAATATTTTTGTTTTGCAAAGCATTCCATAGCTCGTTCTCTTGGTGCCCCCAAACGAGGGGGAGTACACATCAAGGGAGAGATATCTTCCCGTCAAATTTTCACGTTTGAAAAATTGTCGGCATAACCTTTTTGATTCTACAAAAAGGGGGAGAAGTAAATATAAACTCACTAAAATACTTGTTTAAAAACTAATTTTTGAGTTAATGAGTTTAAGTTTTGTAATCATCAAAAAGGGGGAGATTGTTGATATAAATAATGTTTAAAAATGTTATTAATATCTCTCAATAAACCTATGTTTTGATAATCACAAAACTCAAATCAAATTAAGTCAAGATAAAGACGTAAACAAGTATTTAGTAACAAATATTTACCTCTACATCTAATATCACTTAAGGTATGCATAAACTAAGCATCTTATGCATTACATGATCAAAGGAAACCTTGTCTTAAGACATAACTTTTTATAAAATGATTTTAACATTTTATATATATTTGTAAATCATTTTTGGTATTGTTATATTAAACTACAAAGATATGATTTCAAATTTCCAACCAAAAAGAGCAAATTTTATTCAGAAAAACGTTTCCAACGTTCAGGAGGGCGGCCCCCTTAATCATTAAGGGGACCGCCCCCTAATTAAGGGGACCGGCATGTTGGAACCAAAGTTTTACTATTTTATCAAGTCTCGGTCATTTGTAATAATAGGTTGCTTAATTTACATTTATGTTATTGTTTCAAGTTTACTAGGCTTAAGTCTTATGGTCCATGGACTTTAAAGCCCACACGTTTGTAAGAAGGGGAAGGAGTAGGATGTTGCCCTAGCTCCTTACCTATATATATCATGCTTAGGTCTATGTAAAACTTGGTTGGTTATTTCACTATCTTAATCAAACTCTTTCTTTTCTTATTCTCTCCTTATTCTCTCCTTTCACATAATCAACCATCTCTCATTCTCATCTTATTTCTCTCATTATCATACTTGTGTTTACATAAATGGTGACCTAACAAGTGGTATCATTCGCCTAATAGAGATTGAAGTGTTGTTCTTATTGTTTACGTGGGGTTCTTATCATATTTCTTCATCTTTTTGCATTTTTCTTGGTTTCTTTCACTCAAATCTTGAAGCTTGGATAAGTTTCAAGGTTGATATAGTGATTTGAAGCTTAGTTTTTGCATAAAGTTGTGATTTTTAAGGTTTTTTAAGGTTTTATAGCTTCTTTGATATTGGAAAACTAGTTTTTGGTAGCAAAATCTTCAATAGTTAGTGTTTTCTAAGTATTGGTGAAGTTATTTGATCAAAAGTATTTTATTTCTAAGCATTTTTTCTTCAATAATTTGAGATTTTTCAAGTTTCTGACCAGTTTACGCGTAACTTAGGTGAATAGTACGATTCTATAGCTGTCAACAGTATTTTTTGTCCTTTTTACGCATAACTTTTGGCCTAAAACCCTTTTCTTACGCGTAACTAAGGTCAAAACCCTTTTCTTACGCGTAACTCTAGTCAAAACCCTGTTTTTACGCAAAACTTGAAAGTCTACGCGTTAAATCCTACGCGTAAGTCTATTTCCTACGCCTAAGTTTCTACGCATAAGTCAGATCTTACGCGTAAAATCTAATCTTACGCGTAAGTTTCAGAGTCTACGCATAAGCTTCATCAACGGTCTTCTCTTTGTGCTACGGTGACTCAGTACTTCCCTAGCTTGGATAAGTTAGTGGAATACTTCGACTACGGATATCTTTCAAGCTTGGATAAGTTTGAAAGATTTGTTTGGTCTTTGAACCTTACGCATAAAATCTTACGCATAACTTTATAGTTTACGCATAAGATCAATCTTACGCGTAACTTTGAAGTCTACGCATAAGTTTCTTTATTACGCGTAAGATTCCAACTTACCCCAGGGATTTTTGAACTTAACCAAAGGAACGTGCATTTCAATCTTCTACAAAGATCCATCATTCACACAAGTCTCTTTCTATAATCTTCTTTCATATTTTCAAAAAAAAAAAAAAAAAAAAAAAAAAAAAAAGTTTTTTGGCGGGAAAATTTGAGTAAAATTTAATTTTTCCAGGAGACTAAACGTTCAATTTTTACGCGAAATTTAAATTTTGGTATAACAGTGAAAAATTTGGCCCAAAATTCAAATTTTTAGGCCAAAATTCAAATTTTTTCGGTAAAATTTGGCGGCAAAATTTTTGAAACTCAAAATTTTCTTGCAACCTTATAATTGCATTTTAAAGTGATTTTCAAAATTTTGGAAGAGAAAATTTTTCAAATTATTTTGGAGGGAAAACCAGAAATCACTATTCCGACCTTCAGTGTGACATTTTGTTTGATTATTTCGATTACGTCGCAACAATCAAGGGGGAGAGAAATGTCATCTACAATGTCTCAATCACCTTCTTCCAACTATCTTCCTCACCAATATTCTCATCAGCAACAGTCATCAGCATCAGTACCTTCTTCCAACTACCTTCCTCACCAATATTCTCATCAGCAACAGTATCATCAACAACAAAGTCACAGCTCCCTCATTCGCCATATTCTGCTCTTTGGCAATGAATCAAGGCCTCCAATGTTGCTACCAGGAACGTATACTATTTGGAAACGGAGATTTCTACAATGGCTCACAGATCGTCCTGCTGCAGATCTCATGCTTCAATCCATTCAAGATGGTCCATACAAAATGATATTTCTTGCTGACTCAACAGGGATTATCAGAATACAAACTGATGAAGATTTGAATGCTACTGAACTTGCTCAGTACGATGCTGACCAACAAGCTGTATGGTTCATAACATTGGCACTTCCCAACTCAATTTACATGCATATGGACTTTCAAGCCAGTGCTTATGAAATGTGGAAATATCTTGAAGCTATGCATTATACAAAAGAACTTCATCACATCAGAATGAAGCAAATTCTTGAATCTTGTTTAAGCATGAATCCACTGAAGACCATTCTCCCTGCTCCACCATCTCCAGGTGTTGACCATGGATCACTAATCTACACTCCAAATGGTCTCTTCTTCAATCCTCCGAATGCACCTGAGCCTTTCTTCATTCCTCAGTACCATCCTGCTACACTACATAATAATGTGCAATCTCTACTGCAAAATCTAGTGAAGCTTAGTCAAGTATCTTCTAAGAAAGGCAATGGCGCTATGACTTCAACTTCTGAATGCTTAAACACAATGAAAGATACTGATGATGAAGAAGATCTTATCGAACCGAGCATGGCATTTTTGGCATATACAGAATATATTGGAGATGTGGAAGATCAAGATTATGATTCAACTCCACTCTTTGACGATAATGTTGAATACAATGCCACACTTAGTCAAATGGAAGTTGAAGGGGGTAATCTCAATGCTGTTTTGCAAAGTGTCATGGGAGATATTCCATCTGATGATGAATATGCAGATTTGGAATCCAATACAGCAGATTTGGAAGCCGATACAGCAGATGTGATGTTAATGGCAAACATGCAGGAACTTCACATGGATGATACAGACCCAGTGTACGACACAAATGATACTGATGATTCTGAAGATCCATTTGAGAAATACATGACATCTTTTAGATTACTTCAGACACACCTTAAACTCCTTACTCGCAATAACTTTGCTGAAGATTGTTCCGAACGTGTACTCAATTTCTTATTTGAAGACGTCTTTGGAGAAGAAGTTGATATTTTCACTAATACGATGTTTATCAACGTGAACCAACTTGAAAAACAACTTACTACAGAAGAATTTCACGAGAATGAATCCAAGGCTGCCTTCAGAGTGCTCAAGGAACGGTTTCAACATTTCATCAATTATGACTGTGAAGATGTAAGTAAGAATTTTTTTGATTTCACTCGAATCAAGGCTCAAACCTTCAAAGATGTCTTGCTCCAACACATGGATGCTATTGAGAAGTCAATTTCCGAAAGAGTACTTCACAAAGAAGAGTATGAACAAAGGGTAAATAAAAGGAAGTTGCAGATTCATGAAGAGCAAGTTCATAAAGTTGATGTATTGGAAGCCAATATGGTTGTCGTGGAAAGCAATGGGACAGAATCAGATGAGCAGGATGACAACAGCAGATTGGGGAATGATACAGATGCAGATTGTGCAGAGATCAGACCCTTCTATGACTCAGAGCCCAACTTTGACAAAGAACAGATGGATGAGGAAGATATCATACCCATCTATGACACAGAACCGAACTTTGACAAAGAGCAAATGGTTGAGGTACAATCTACTGTTGATCATATTATGCCTGCAAATAAGAAACAACAATCTGAGCAACCTAACTTTAGTAATGAAGGAGAGGCTGACCAGGATGTTGTACAATGTCTTGACAAACGTTCTGAGTTTGAGTCTTTACATGATAATCTAATGACTGAAACATCAAATCAAACTCTTGAGTCTGAAAACCTTCTTCTCAAAAAGACCATTGCCCAGTGTCATAAAGATTTTTCAAAACTAGAGGTACATTGCATCTCACTTGAACTTCAATTGCAAGATGAATCTCTAAATTCGGGCAACAATGGTCAATTTTTGAATGAACAAAGAAAACGTGTGGATACATTAGTTAAAGAAAATGAGCTTTTAAAAGGTCAAATTCAAGAAAAGGTGTATGCACATGCTGCATTACAAAACAAATTAAGAAGACTGACTGGCCAGAGTGTGGATACTAAGTTTGCAAAACCATCAATCTTGGGGAAACCGCCTTCTCAAACAAGCAGTGGTTAGACAACCTACTGCATTTAAATCTGAACGATCTAAATTTTCAAAACCTCGGTTTTCCTCCCAAGTTGTTGAGAAAAACAATTTGACAAAACCAGTCACTCCACATTCTTGGCCTAAGGAAAATGCATCTGTGTCTGCTAAATCTCAACACGTGATTATACCTGGCTCATCTAGGATTAGTTCGAAAACAGTGTCTAAAACGAGCATTAAAAGTAAAGATTCTTATGGAAGATATGACATGTACAAGAACTATGATCTAGAAAAGGCTAGGAATAAGGCGCTACTTCAAAAGGATGGAATTCTAGGTTCAAAACCTCATGTGATGCCTTCCACTGTAGTACAGAACACTGCTAGTAGTAGCAAACCAGAACCTAGGAGTACTCTACAAACTAATAGGAATTGGCTAGCTTCTAAGAGTAGTTGCGTAAATAATCATGATGTTTGTGATTTAGAAAATCTTCAAAAAGGAAATTCACTTGAAAAGGCTCAATCGACTAAGACAAACAAACCCGTTGAACCAAATGTCATAAGTCAGAAACCTAAGAAGTGGATCAATATAGGACATAGGTTTTCTCAACGAAGTGATGCTCCCACATTTCATTCCACTGCATCTAAAAGGAAAACATCTCCTAGATCTAACATTAGGTGGGTACCTACAGGTAGAATTTTCAAATCGATTGGTATTAGGTGGATTCCTACAGGAAAGATTTTAGACATTTGCACCAAAACTAATGTGAACTCCACTATATCTACCCCTGAGACAAGAAGGAAAACCGTCGGAATTGTGTGTTCGAGTGTCAAGAAGATAATTGACTCTACATCTTTATGCTTCTAACATCTGGAACCCAGTTACTCTTGGGGTCCATGTTCTCTGTTTTGTCTATTCTTTCTTTGCAGATTCTTCAGCAATGGCTTCGGAATAATTCAGTTTCGGACCCGGACTTTAGCAATGGTTTCTAAGCACAACAGCTTAGGACCCGAAACAAACCGTCTTAACTTTCCGGACTCTTCGGCTGAAACATTGCCACTCTCTAGCAAGGAATTGGAAACCCTGTTTGCTCAACTGTTTGATGATTCAATTGAAAACCGTCCTCAAGAAGTCTCACCAATTTCTGCTGCACACCCTGAGAATATTCAACAAACACTGTTGAGAAAGACGGTCCTCCAAGTGAATCTACAACAACAGCAAGACAAACTGCTTCCAACTCCAGTCAATCAGCTGAAGATCCATTACAACAATCAGTACCACAACCTACTGATTATGATGGAAATGCTTTCTCCAATCCATTTGCAATGACTCCAACCGTTCCTGATATAATAGAGTCGTCTTCTCGCAATTTGGATCCGTCTAATATGCATACGTTCTATCAACATCACCCTTCGACACATCATTGGAATTAAATGGATTTGGAAAAACAAGCTGGATGCAGAAGGCACAGTGATTCGCAACAAATCTTGTTTAGTTACAAAGGGATACAGTCAATGAAGCAGGATTGTACATCACTGTCATCAACAAAAGCTTAGTATGTAGCCATGTCTGCTTTCTATGCTCATGTCATTTGGATGAGAACTTAGCTCACGGACTACGGCTATGTATTTGACTAAATCTCAATGTACTGCGACTCAAAGTGTGCTTTTGCAATCTCGTGCAACACCATTCATCATTCCAAGGCCATACAAATTGCTCTCCGCTACCATTTCATAAAGGAGCATGTTGAGAAGGGTACAATTGAATTTGAGTTTGTGGTAACTGAATACCAATTGGCGGACTTGTTTACAAAGGCATTACCTCCATCAAGGTTTGTTGATTTAGTTCACCATATTGGTATGCGGTGTTTGACTCCATATGATTTGCAAAACTTTCTTAAAAACTAAGAGAGTCAAACATCAAACTCTTTTTGTAAATATTTTATCAAAAGGAAAATACAATAACTACAAAAAGAATCTTCTTTCTTTGTGTACAAACTTCAAATCTTCAAAACTATGTTCCTACACTTTAACAAATTTTGCTTTTCTCTGTCAAAATGGAACATGTTTTGAGGGGGAGAAAAATTTTCACAATATCATGAAGTTCTCTGTCAAAATGGAACATGTTTTGAGGGGGAGAAAATTTTTCACAATATCATGAAGTTTGGACACCTCATTTTTTGTTCATCAAGGATAAAATGTTTCTTCATCATTCGGATTTAAACTCATTTTTCAAAAAGGTTCTACGATCTCTCGAATTAAAGGTGCAAAAAGGTTTCACAAAATATATGCTAATTCGAGGGGGAGAAAAGAAATTTTTCGGCAAGGATTCCAATTTAACATTGCATGAAAAAATAAAACATGCTCGCATCAATGTTTTCACAAATGTTCTCAAAAGTTTCACACATAATCAGACTAACAATTTTTTATCCTCGATTTCTTTTCAATTGTGAGTTTCAAATTTCATTATGCTTGTTGTCTAATCGTTCCCTAAATGTTTCAAATGTTTTCAACGGTCAAAAAGGCATAATCAGAAACTAGGGTTCATGTAATTATCGATCGGGGCATTTTTTTTATGTGTTTAGTCTATTTAATTATTTCATATAACTTTAGAGAACACTAAATAATGATCGATTGGTGTGTTTGCACGATTAGAAACAACATAGGTTTGTAATCATGTGATTTAGGGTTTAAGATGTCGATGTCTTTGCTGCTACTAGGGCGTTTGTTTGTTCAATATTCTTGCATTTTGATGCTAACATGCGTGCAAAGTCTCAAATCATAACCCTAAACCATGATAATAATTGGAAAATTTCGAGTGAAAGAATGAATTAATCTGTGATCTTGTGTGTTAATCTGAGAATTCTGAGCACTTAGGAAGATTTAGAATGAGTTTTTGATTCATCCGCATACTTGTTTATGCCTGATGCATTTTCTCTGTGTGCAAGTACATGTCATCCCATTGAAAGTCAAAACTTCAACAATTGTCAAAATGTTTCTCACGGAACATACTTTGAGGGCAAAGGGTTAAATGTGTTAAAGGTTAAACTGGTAAAAGGATTCAAAATGGTGAGAAACAAATTTTTCCAAACTCTACACTCTCCTTTTACATCGGTAAAGCAAGTGTGGAGACCAAAGCAAAGTCATTCATAACCTTTCAAATTTTCACAATCTGGAATGCTTTACACAATAAAAGAATGTCTATGATCTGAACATCCCAATTACCGGATGTTTTCCATGCATCACAAAAACGAATCTTCAAAAAGAACCCACGAGGTTCAACTTTAGATGGAGATCTTTTTCAGATTTTAAAACTCAAAAGAGAGACTCTGGGTCTCAAACAACTTTTCAACAGTAAAAGAGTTTTGAATTTCAAGCATTCTTTGTTGTATAATACTTGATTGTGTTTTCTAAAACCTTGAGCAGAGTCGTCTCACGAATTTTCAAAAAGTATTTTATAATACGATTCAAAATTCTGCTCAAGAAGACTTTCTCTCGAATAACATTCATTATTTGAGGGGGAGTATTTTTTTTGAAAACTAATTTTGTATTAAAACAACGACTTGTGCACTCATTTCAGTGTACAATTTGGTTTTCAAAGAAAGGAAAGTGCCTTGCTAAACCGTTTCTTAAAAAACAAAACGTGCACTTTTCCTTGAAAACAAGAAGTTCTCATGCAAAGCTTATTTTAAACTCTCTTAATCTTGAGCAAAATTTATTCCAAATTTTTTTCAAAAGGTTTTTCAAAACTTTTCAAAATTTTGCTCAAGATTTTTTCAAATCTTTACTCCCCAATTCGATCCACAGTTTAAAAAATGTCAAAACACATGCTCGTTTTGAAGGGGAGTATTTTGAAATCAAATGCTTTGTCATAATCATGTTTTTTATGGTTTGATCACACATAACAGTGTACAACCCGTGCTTGTATTGAAAGGACCCTGAGGTACGCTTCAGTGCTTCAATTCTTACATAAGGAGCGAAGGCTTCTTACTTTTGAGTAGAGTTAATCAAACCTTTCTGATTTTCATAACTCTGCTCAAAAGACAAGTATTTCACCTCAATGAGTATTCACTTGTTGAGGGGGAGCACTTGGAAAATTCATCGTTTGAAAAACCAAAAAGTTCTTGTTGATATCTCCCCGTAAATCTCAAAAAGCATATTTTAATCAAAAGTTTATCAAAAACAACATCTAATATGCTATTTTTGAGGGGGAGAAAAGTGAAAGTGATTAAAATATGAAAGTTAAATGTTGCTTAAAAGCTTAAAAGTCAAATCTCATGCGAGCTAGACTCAGATTCACCCAGGAATTGACGAAACATAAAAGTTAGTAAATTCGAAAAGACTTTTCCTCGACGGGTAATAATATCAAGTTAGTTACTAGAGCTAGTTGTCACCTAAAAGCTGACAATGGAACTCTTTAACTAGCCACGTAAGCGTGTCTCGAAAAGGATTTGTCTTAGTAGAAATGTACCGTTTCGAGAAACTTTCTGTCGACTTGACCAGGCCGGGTAACAACTTCAAGCTAGTTTAACTAGTGATGTAAGCGTGTCTCGAATCGGTCTTGTTCACGGAAAGTGGATCAATTCAAAATGATTGCTCCTCCCGCATGTGCAAATTTATTAAAACACTTATGAGCACATGTGCAGGGGGAGCCCTTCAAAAGTGTACACATAAACTCTCAAAGTGCTAAACAAAATGTTTGATAATCACAAACACTTTGAGAGATTTTCAATCAAAGGTTTCTTGGCTATTGTCGGATAATCATGGAGTTATAAGGTGATTAAGATAGGAAATTCAGTCCTATGATCCGCCAGAGCCGGAGGGATCTACCCAAGGACATCACCAATAGTTAGAATTAGAAGTCCTTAGGTATGATACGATAAAAGGAGAAAAGAATGAAAGGGAAAGAATGAGTTGAAGAATTAAAAAGAAAAGTAAAGAAAAGGGTGAAAAGAAATAGCCCTCCATATGTTCAACCTTAGGGCAGACACCGGGTTCAACTCATATGCTACTGGTTGTTACTAAGGTGACACCGGTATTGAAGATAAAGTCGTCATGGACCCAGTGACGCACTGCACTAAACCTTCTAACCACTCAAGTTCTCTTAAAAGAGCTTGTTTCATTCTCACGGGGAACCGATGTAATCTATCGACTTATCTCTTAGAGATGGTTGATATTGAAGCAGGAGACCCCTCCCTACTCTCCGCATAGGAAACCTAAGGGTGCACTTTTCGAGTCTAGAGCCATGAGATACATCAAAGATCTCTTAGGAACACTTAGTATTTCTACAACTGGTGTTCTACATCAAAGAGCACCAGCTGTAAATTATCGAGTCCTTCGCAGATCTTAGCAATCTGCCGAGAACGTTTATGAGAGAATTTACATAAGTATTTCTCAATGATTGAACGGAAATCCTGCCAGGGTCAACATCAAACAGCCCTGACAGCAGGTCACTTCGGTAACTCCTTGCGGGTTACGCTTAGTGTTTGCGGTGGTTTCTTAGCGGTCTACAGTCGTGGAGTGATCCCCAGCGACTCACCCAGTCATTGAGCTACTTAGTAGGTCTTGTAAGCTCCCTCGGGAGTATCTGACATGGGAACGGCCTTGATAAGGGTTAGAAGGAGTCTTCACACTGTGCTGTTGACGATCTCTAGCTCCTTATCTGTAAGTACCGGATGTTTTATTGCTAACTGTTTACATGCAGGGTTACATCATCTCCATGGCGACAGATTCCACATGCTCATACATGCATCTTGAAGTCATCAAAAGCTCCCTCAAAGATCAAAGCAACACAAAGTTCAAAGAAAGATTCTACGCCAAAAAGAAGAATCTACAAAATATAAAGACTAAAGATCTTAAGTGAAAGAAAGGGACTACGTGCATGTATAAGTCAGAATTCAAAGATGTATGAGCATGTTGGAATGGCCGACGACCACCACAGATGCAGAAGTGACGCATGGCAGATAACTTCATAAGATGATCACCACCTCATCAACAAAGATCAAAGAACAATGAACGATTTTGAAGACGTCTAAAGCCTTGAAAGTCAAAGATTAAGATGAAGACGTCAAGCAACCGTGATGACCGACCCTTAGGGGAAGATTGTTGGGATCATACTTTTATATTTAGTCAAGTCTCGGTCATTACATTTTGTAATAAGGTGATCACAACTACATCAACTAAGAACAACGAACGATGAATGATTTAGAAGACGTCTAAAGCTATGAAAGTCAAAGATTAAGATGAAGACGTCAAGCAACCATGATGACCGACCCTTAGGGGGAGATTGTTGGAACCAAAGTTTTACTATTTTATCAAGTCTCGGTCATTTGTAATAATAGGTTGCTTAATTTACATTTATGTTATTGTTTCAAGTTTACTAGGCTTAAGTCTTATGGTCCATGGGCTTTAAAGCCCACACGTTTGTAAGAAGGGGAAGGAGTAGGATGTTGCCCTAGCTCCTTACCTATATATATCATGCTTAGGTCTATGTAAAACTTGGTTGGTTATTTCACTATCTTAATCAAACTCTTTCTTTTCTTATTCTCTCCTTATTCTCTCCTTTCACATAATCAACCATCTCTCATTCTCATCTTATTTCTCTCATTATCATACTTGTGTTTACATAAATGGTGACCTAACAAATCTGCATAAATCTTCATACATCTCATCAGACATTTCATCACTTTCTAACCAACTATCCCCATATTTGGCCTTCACATACTCTATTATATTATCCGTCACTTGTGTCTTAGTAAGGTCCATGTCTGCCATTCTTTGGATTTTTTTTTATGGAATAAATACGGGTAGCTTGTTGAGGGTTGTTTTCAGTAGAAGTTGTAACTCACAATGTATAATAGATCACCAGGAGTTACTCAAAGGTCAACGGTTAGTTGTGGGTTTATTGGTTCCCGCACAAATATTAATAGGCGTACCAGAGAAGATGTGGTCAAGTTGAATGTCGTGTTTGTTGTGGGTTTGGGCTCGGTTAGTACACAGTTGGTCCCTGAAGTTGAATGTCGTGTTAGATTTAACCATATGAGAGTTATAAATGTGGTTGGGCTATTATGCCCCTCAAAGTAGAGCAGAAAATGTGCGTTAACCGATCCCAAACGGTTTAAGGGACGCAATCGGCTTAAAAAAGCCAACTTTTGGACGCATGGCGACATTTTTGAAACTTAGTCGGCCAGGCGATATTTTTGGGAAAGTTTAGGGACCAACGGTATATTTTTGTCAAGTATCAATCTTATTTTATATGTGAACATGATGACCAAGAAGACAAACGCTAGACCCCGGCACAAAATTCATAAAAAAAATTCACTCGCTGACGTGTCAGCGGGTGATTGGTGCATTTTCTCAACCCAGAATTTATAATTCTTACTTTGAGGCGACCATGTCAAATGTAAGTAGTGTAGGCATGTCATGGGTTACTGGTATATAAAAAATACATCATGATTTATTCTTAGTAATTTACACTTTGTGTTTGTTTACTCAAAAATTCCTTGCGTGTTTGCATCACTCAGGAAGGCCGACTGTTAGGTGTAACATTATAATCGTTGTCAACAATGGATCAACTATTCATATATGAACAAACACCAATTATACCTAAAACATTTAATTATATTTCTATAATATTTAAATTAAAATCATAATCAAATCTATTACATCCATCGTATTGACCATTTATGTACTTTACTCTAAGATAAAATGATAAATACGCTGCTCAGTATACAAATATAAGCAGGGACGGAGCCAGTGGGGGGGCTGGCGGGTGCTCGGCCACCCCCAACCGGCCCAACTAGTCCACATATTAGGTTGTGTTTATGATCGAGAACATATACTTTATAAGACAATGAGCTTGTTATTAATGGCTTAGAAAACCAGGGTATTGTTTTTTTTGATGGGGAAGAAGACGACCAAATGCGGCTATATGGGCCCAAGGAAAAGCTTTTCCATATTATAATGTGAAGTTCTAGTGTAGCCTTTTCAATATTTCTTACTTAACAAAATTAACCCCAATCTTAAATAAGTTGTTTAAAATATTTGGTTGGAGATAAGGCAATACATATGTAAATTAAATGAAAACTGTTATTTTTTATTAAATATTTGTGGTTGGAGATAAGGCAATCCATTCAGCAGTTTAACTATTCAGCAGTTTAACTGTTATTTTTTTATTAAAAGAAAGTACTAAATAAAATTCAATGTATAACAAATGAAACTCGGGCTTTTTATGAATACTCAAAGTTATGTTGATTTATTCATTTTGTTTTACTACTCGTATTATATACTTCGTAATATAAAATTACGGCCCCCCTTAACTCAAATTTCTGGCTCCGTCCCTGAATATAAGTAGTACATACAACTTATTTGTTACACATTGTATATCACCATATACTTTGTCATATAACTTCCTAGATAACTAATATTAAAATGAGCTTTAATATTAAACGTTATCTTTTCTTTCCGTGAGATAGATTAACACGTGAATGATGCCACTTCAGCTTATAGTAGATTATCTGTTTGCTTCCAAGTAGATCAAATCTTTATCTTTTATCATACATTCAAACATTATTAGGTCCCCAAAATAAAATGCTTAACAAATATAACCATGTGGAGATGAATTATTGAGCAATATATAAGGTTGATTTGGGAAGTTCTCTAGCTAGCTTATTGTTGGTTGCTTAAATTGTGCAAATAAAAAAAAAAAGAAAATGAAAATGAAAGATGCAATTAATCTATTTACTCATTTATAATTTCATATTTTCATATTCAACTATTCAAGTTTTGCCTCTGCGTGAGTTGTTGGGCCAATGATCTTGTTATCATTTTTGTGGATCAATATTGTCATTGGGCCCTTTTATGGCTAGGAATTAGGATATATCGCCTTAATCAACAAGAAGCTCATCTTAGTTCAAAAAAACAAAAAGCTCATCTTTTTATTTCAGTTACCAATCTCAAATTCTTATCATGTCCACTTCTTAATCTCTATAACCGCGAAAATCAAGCTTTTACCAGAAGTTATTTTTGTGGGTGACGTTCCATAGGTGACATGGTTGCGGTTCAAGTAACTGTTAATCCAGGTATTTAGTAGTTTGTTAAATGGTTAGTCGTTTCTGGTATCGTTATATACTTATATGGTTGCCACGCATTTTCGCAAAAAAATTATACATGTTGTATTTTCTTTATTTTTTACTAGTTATAATTCCCGCGCACGCGCGGGTTTGTTTTAATTTTTTTGAATCATATATTTTTATTTATTATAAAACAAATAATTTAATCTTTGTTTTGTTTGATTTATGATGTTTAATTATAGTTTTTTATTATTAAAGATAATTATTTAAAAATTTTAATCCTAATATTAATTGCATCTTATCTATATTTTTTGTATTTATTTTCTACTTGTGTTATGGATAAATATAAAATGTTATCTAATAAGAAAATAATCTTTTTTTTTAAATAAAATTATTACTAAATAAAGTATGAATGCATTTTTTTAAAATGGAAAATTCCCAAAGTTTTATTTTATTATATAAAAAAGATTTTTTCTGTGTGGACAAATCAATTACAACCAACTCATTTTATCCATAATTATTTTGGTTTGTTCTTCTAAAAGGTCCCTAAAACCGTCCATAAGATTTGTTATCCAGTCTCATTACTGATTACTTATATTAATTCTTTATTAGAATTTGTGTCGTATCTATTCTGAATCTAGTAAAACTACATGAATTTACTTACGATATATATAACATGAATAATAATGAGGGAAACAATCAAAAGGTACGATGTATATTTGTTGCCATGCAACCTGATATATCAGTATTCAGTAGTGTTATAGAGTCGTCAGTCATACATGATCTTATAAATACTTATACATAACTACTGCCCAGAACCGCTGTTGATATATACCTTAGTGATCACTAAAAAATTCGATAGCCTAGGAGACAAATCGATCCAATTGGATATATACGTCCATTATACTCGTTTGATGATTCGTTGATGAATAAAACAAGCAACTTGTACTCCAGCAATGAGCATCATGCAGCGGCGGAACTAGGGGTTCTCGCGGGTTTTCTGGAACTACATTATTTTTCCGATGTAGTGTAAAAAAAAAAAAAAAAAAAAAAAAAATCTATTTTTTCTAAATGCATTTTAAATGCACCGGTTCTATCAAAATGTGTTTCTAGGATCCCTGATTAGAAGGTAATATGTTCATTTATTTATCGTTTAGAATGAATTATTCGTTTTCAATTCGTTCACTTTTTAGTTTTCACCTCTATTATATTACGGTTTAAAAAAAAATTGCACTCAATCATATTTTATCGTGGTTCTGTCTCTTTCATCATGTCCAACCGTTCACAAACTACTTACTCAATAGGCATGTACCAAACCACTTTTGCAAATCCAAACCATAAATACCGTCTTAAACAACAACTAACTTATTATTAGTTGATCGTCTCAGTAATATGCAATTGACATGCATTATTAGTTTTAGGGCCTGTTAGTTTAATTATTTTATTATGTCATGTTAATTAACAGATGACTTAATGAAGACAACCTCATTTTTATTACTTAATATTTTCATTCATTTTTCTCTATTAAATTATAAACAAACAATTTTCATGTGACTTAATTAATTCAGTTTTTTTCATATTAAGTCAATTAAATTAAAAACAAACACGCCCTTAGATATCAATAAATGTTTTGTTTGGGTATAGGTAAGTGAAGGTGTCATTATATTAATTAGCATGATTATGACTTATTAAGCTTAAAAGGATCAAGTCATTTTTATTAGATAGGTTTTGGGCTTAGGCCTTATTAGGTTTAGGGTTTATATTTTTTATTGTCAAAGTTACATGTTTATTATAAATAGGCATGCAATATCATAAATGTAATCAGGGACAGAACCATGACTAAATATGACCGGGTGAAAGAAAAAAAACACTAATACTAGAAACATATTTTGATTGTCCGGTTGCATTTAAGATAATTTTAGAAAAAATTGATGATTTTTTTTAAAATTAACATTACATAGAAAAAATCTATGGTGTGCCCGGGCACACACGGAACCCCCCCCCCCCCCCCCCTTCCCCCGGCTCCGTCCCTGAATGTAAGACATTTATTCAATAATACTCTTCTATTATTTAACATGGTATTAGAGCTTTAGGTTAGATCCACTAACATAAATTTTTTATCCTCCAGTCATAGGCTACACGCCCATGATTCGGAGGGATCCCGATTTATTTATTTTCTTTCATTTTATTATTTTTCATACAATTAGCATTTTATTTTTATCTAATTTATAAACCTTAGCCGTCATGTTGAATAGTCACTAATCAACTAAATTCATCTTCTTGACAATACTATTTTTTCTTTCATCACCGGAGATCGTCGTTGTCAATGACAAACGTTGACCACCAAATGTCACTCTCTCCTAAAGGTAAAGCAAGTCATGACGTAAAAAAATTGCAAACGTCACAAAAAATGAGGAAATCGTCTAGAAGTATATAACTATGTCACCAAATACAAGTCTATCTTCATGCAAACAAATGAAGAAAAAGAAGATGATGATGATGATGATGATGATGATGATCATCATCATGAAGAAGCGGCTTTCAACATTCAATCTAGTTTGTACGTCGGAAGCCTCCCTTCAAACTACGGGGGAGTATTAGATAGGTTTTGGGCTTAGGCTTTAATAGGTTTAGGGTTTATATTTCTTTTTGTCAAAGTTACATGTCTATTATAAATAGACATGCAATATCATAAACGTTAGACATCTATTCAATAATACTCTTTTATTATTTAACTATTTTCAATACTCATCGACTTCTATATGTTCAAATGAGTCATGTTTGAACTTTCAAGCGTTGGATGGCTAGGTTAGCTGGCTCAAACATAATTATGAGTTTATGTCTATTAGGTTTAAGGTTATGATTTCTTGTTCAAAAAGCTATGTGCTAATTATAAATACATATGCGATCCTTATGCAATCAAAAAAATAAAAAGAAAAAGCAATTCAATCAATAGATCGTTTTACCATTTTCTACGGTATTCGAGCTTTATGTTTAACCCACCATAAAATAGTTACCCTCCGGCCATTGGCTACTCTCAGATGATTCGAAGGAATCCTATTTATTTACTTTCTTTCATTTTATATATATTTTTTTATTAGTCTTTTATCTAATTCAAACCATAACCCTAGAACACAAAAACCCTAGCCGTCTCATATTATGTTGGTTTAGTCATCGAACAACAAATTTTGTCTCATCAATGTTACTCTTTATTTTACCGTCGGAGATAATTGTCGTTTTTCGAAAATAGTTGGTCGCAAAATTTACTACTCCAACCTAAAGGCAAACAAACTATGATATTAAAAAAATAAATAAATAAGTAAATTAAAAAAATACGTAAATGAAAAAGTCGTAAGCAGTAAACAGTTATGCCGCCAAATACAATTATACTTCCGTTCAAACAAACAGCAAAGAAGATTATAAAAGAATAGAAGAAAGTGTAGCACCAACATATTTTCCATTTTGTCCATCTGTAAGACTCCCCTTCAAAGTGCATGGGAGTGTTAAATGACCGGGTTAGCTGGCCCAAATCTAATTGTAGGTTTTGTGTGCATGGGAGTGTTAAATGACTGGGTTAGCTGGCCCAAATCTAATTGTAGGTTTTGTTCCATTAAATTTAAGATTAGAATTGCTTGTTCACTGTATCGTTTTTTTTTTTTTTTTTTTTTTTTTTTTTTTTTTTTTTTAATAAATAAATAAATAAAATAATAAAAATAAAAATAAAAAATCTACACATGTAGAAATCTACCCGTCACTTGAAATATTTGGTTAATTAATGTGGGCATGATTAAGGGTTGTATGGCATTTATTCGATCTCTGATGTTGCGGTCCTATCCATTGGAGGCAATGTATGTTCAAGCCAAGATATTTTATAAAATGCTATGTGGATTCCGCTTGATGGGGTAAGTTCAACAAAAATCACAAAAGAATCAAAAATCAAATGAATCAATCTTGTTCACTCGATTTTACAATCTAAAATTAAAAACCTATTTTTGTTATGTTTTTTAAAAAAAAAACATGCAATTCGATATACTTTGAACAATTTTTTATTAGTATTGAATATTACTCCGTATATGATATGAAATCACATGTGATTACTGATGTGAGTTTTAAAGTTCAATGCATATGTGATTTTTGAAACTACAAATCGCATGTGATTTTTTTACATAAATTCTGACACTAACCAAAAAAAAAAAAAAAAAATCGTTGAAATTATATGAAATTGTAACTCTACTAACAGATGTTATTATATTAGACATGATGATGTAATTTGTTTATTTAACGATCAATGATTTATGAGATAATTTTTTTTTTTTTTTTTTTTAATATTGTAAGTGAATTTTTCAATTTTGATCGAAAAACATAAACAAACAAAAAAAAGATGAAGTAGTATTTCACATAAGACATTATTTTATAGCTAAGTTTTAAAATATTCATTCGCAGTTAACCCTTGTTTTAAACGAGCCCCACATCATCACTAAATGAGCTCTGTAACCGATCGGGTCCCGTTAATATTATGTGGTCCAACAATTCAACATGCTAAAAAATAAGTTGTCACGAGGCCGTTAGTGATTTTTAGTGACTCTATGCAATAATAACAAAGAAGCTACATTATATTTGTAAACTAATAAAAAATTGACCCCGTTTATTATATGTTACTATTATAAATACTAGTTACTGTATAATATCTGTGCACGCACATGAAGACTTATAATTTTACACTTAACTCTAATATATTTAAAATTCAATCACTAAGGTTTTATTAATTACCTCCTCTTTTATTAAGTTTTTATTTTCATAAATTTGACACCTATATTTTTATGTCTTTTTTTTATCAATCAAATTTTTCATCAAATTTATTAAAGTTTGACAAAAATCAATTCAATTTTGACTTTTTATTGGCCAATCATATTGCTTGATTTCGTTTATGTGTCAAAATCGAGTTCTCCTATTGGTCAAATTTCTTTTTCAATGAGAAGGGTTTTGCAAAAACACTCTGAAATGATGTAATTCTTATATTATATAAAAGATTGATATGCAAAATTAATAAAAAAAATGACCCTTTTTAAATAAAGGTTATGTGCAACGGCACCTATTGCACACATGTTCGGGACCTCTATGGCCACGAGTTTTAGCGCATTCATAACATGTGATAATAAAAACATGTCGACCTATTATATAAATCAAGAGGTCTTGAATTCAACGGTGCAAGATCGAGTGTTTTTCAATACTTCTTTAAAATATGTTATCCGTGAGTTTATTTTTATCGGTACTCCATACTCGTCTTAAGTTATGCTAAATTAAGATAGGAGAGTTTTGCTTAATTTTATCACATTAGCCTTATTTAAAACTGTTATTACAAAATTCCAAATTAAATATTACAGTAATAAATTGGTTAAAAATAAATAATAAATAATCGCTCAAAGATAAATAGTAGTTAATAGTTATAATTGTGATTTTTATTTGTTTAGAGAGATAATTACTTTGGCAAAAAAAAAAAAAAAAAATTAAAACATGGATACTTATTTTCAAGTGTATCAAAATATCCACAATTTTTATTTATTTATTTAGTTATTTATTATTTTTTTAACCATGATTTCTGACCTTTTAGCTGACTAATTCACGAGGTTTGAACCCACCACCACAAAGACTCAAACCAGGTAAAGCCCTCCCCTTTCAGGAGGTTGGTGTGGCCACTTAAGGTTGTTTGCACGTAACAGGAATTGAACTTGAGACCTCACACATTTTAAAGTGATAATCACAAGCCTTTTTGCCGCTAGGACACCTTTAAGTGGTAGTCACAATATTTTTTTGTGTATCCAATTTTCTTTTCTTCTTATGTACGAAATTTTAGTAACGTCCATATATGACGTTGCACAACATAATCACTTTTTGGGGCTTATTTTGAAACTTTTCGGCTTATATAAGTTTATTATATCATATTGAACTTATATAAGCCAAAAAGTTAAAAAAAAAAAAAAAAAAAAAAAAAAAAAAAAAAAAAAAAACACTTATAAAACATAAACCCAATACAAAATAAGCAATAAGCAGGCTATATAAGCCCAAACAAACACCCCTTTAAAGTATTCCGTATAGATTTATATATTTACTTATATATGGAGTATATTAAATGGATTTATATAGCTAAAGTCTCAACTCTCAAGTGCCACGACTATTAGCGCATTCAAAAATTAAATCTACGAGTCATAACTAAGTCAATTTTGATGTTTAATTTTATGAAATTTCTTTTAACGACTTCATACCTTTGAATATTACACAAAAGAACGTGACTAGTTCGATGTGTATACTTTAGTTTTTTCTAAGCGTTTCAGCGTTTTCAAACGCGGTGTTCTTTCGTTACATGCACTAGGTTTTTTAAAATCTAGCTACGATTAGCTATTACTACTATTTTATTATCTAGTGAACGTGCTTTTGAAATTCGTGGAGTGAAATCTGGCCTCAATTCCTCGAAGTTGATCCTTTGGAAACTTGAGAGCCAAATTTGACTTCAATTGTAGTGCATTGACATGAATTTTTATAAACTTTTGAAACTATAATAGCATGTATTTAGGCAGGAACGTAGAATTTGGCGTTTGTTCAAAATTGAAAATTCAGTTTGGGATTGAACCATTTTTTTATTTTATTTTTTCCTTTAGCTAACATTTTTAACTTTTTAGCCGACTAGTTTTTTTTTTTTTTTTTTTTTTTTTTTTTTTTTTTTTTAACAGCGGAAATTTTATTAAACTAGCAAGATGCTAGAAACAACATTACAAAAAAATATGGTGGGGATTTTTTAACCAATCCTCCCATGAGAAAACTTTACGACAACGATTATTACACCAATTAAAAGCACAAAAACTAATATCATCAAAGACCTCGGAACGTCTGGGAAGAACTCCCTCAAAAATGATGCGATTCTTAATCCTCCATATATGCCACCACGCTATAAAGAAAGTGCCCTCCAACAGCGACTTAGACTTGGAAGATAATCTGATCGAAGAGAACCAATCATATCATTCCTGAAACGTATTCCAATCAGAAGGATCTAAATCCCACCACCAACCTGCTGCGCCAAATCACACCGGAAAAGAATACGACTAGATTAATGATAGTTGAGTACACTGTTTGCACATACCCAAACTAGTTAAAGCTTTCTCATTTTCTATTAAAAAGTTGGTATGTCGATTGTTTGCACTAAACAGAGTTTTAACATAAGGTCTTTCACATATTAGTAGTAATAATAGTTACGAGCTTTTTAGTCACTTAATTATGATTATCGTTTATAGGAATCTAACCAACACGTACACAATATACGGTCGACTTCACGATTTAGCATCCTTTTAATTTTAAATTAATTAATATAATAAATCGTCTTCACTTCATCACTTAAAAGTTACAAAAGTTACCTACAAATATTTACATGAAAATCAAAACAAATGTGGCAAGACATCTAAACCAAATGTGATGTTTTTAGCTCAAACAAAGATGAGCCCAACGGGGCTAAAGTCATACAATAACGTTCATTATACAAAATCGCTTAATTTGCCCAAAAAAAGTTTAAATGGTGATTTATTTTTATTTTTTTTAAGTTCATAAAGGTTATTCTTAAAAATACCCCATTCAATTCTCATATACTGATATACTCATAACCATACCAAACGAACCTTTAGAAAACTTTTCAAACATAATGACAACAAATATTAATTTTTAAGGTTTTATATCTTTACTACTTATAAAGGGTGCATGACTATTTTTAATCTTTAAATTTTTTAAAATTTAAAACTTAATGAACTTATATATGGCAGTTATGTATCCAATGAAATTCAAATTCAAACAAACACTAAAGATTTTCGATCACACATGATTAATCTTTGATCTTTTATATATCATATGAATTTTTATATTAAGTAATTTCCAAAAAAAAAAAATCCTAAACTGTACTATATAATCACAATAATCTTTAAAAAAAAACATTTTGTATTTTAGAAAACACACATCTTGGATCAAAAGTTGAACCAAAATCATAATTTTGTAAATATAATTATCTATACTATCTAATAAACAAAGGTTTTGTACAAGTTCTCCTAAGCGCGTCTCATTACAAACCCAATTAATATGCTGATGTGTCTTACTATAAATATACCCAAATGTACACTCACCCGATGCACGATTTTTAAAAACAGAGTCTAATCCTTCTTCTACAAGATATTCAAACCTTTCATAAACATTTAATGTTTACGCGTTAATTATAGTAGCAGTTATGTGCATTTTTCCTCTACACGGTCTTTCACAATCAGTTACAATTCATCCGATTCAAATCTTTTTTAGTTTATTGTGAGCTCCATTCAAGATGTGCCAGAGATCGTTTCTTCTTCATAAGTATTTTTCTTTCTCTAGCGATTGAAAATTCAAATAAAAACTTCAACGTTATTTCATTTTTTCTATATCTTTTTTTGCCATCATTTATGATATGTTGTAATCCGGTAAGTGAGATTTTGTGGTTTCATTCTTTTGATTATTGGAGACTTATCAATTTCCGCTTATGAATTTATTTCTTCAAAGGTAGAACTTGAATAATAACACTTACATGGTTCTTAAAAAGATGGTACTTTGCGTAGATCATTTGTAGTATTCTTCCTGGTATGTCTTTTACTAATTCTGATTCATGATTATTTAATCTTTTGATTATCCTTTAGCTTTTACGAGTATTTTTTTATTGCAACTTTATTTTGCACTTAACATGTTTGATGAAATGTCTGTGTAGTGAGATTTTGTCAACAAGTGTTTTTGAGTATCTAATAATCATTGATGGAGTCAACTAATAATCATCAATGGATTCATCAATTTTGCGTTTCATTTAATCACTAATTTTGGTAAGCATTAAATTCCTTCAAAATCAGTTTCAATTCCACTATTTCTTCTTCTCTACGTTTTGTTAAGCATTAATCCATTAAAAAATTCAACAATTTGTTTTGATTCGGTTCAGCCAATCATCACTATCACCTTCCATAAATCAAAACAATAAAGTTCTTCAAAATTAATGATATCGGTTTTGAATTTGCAGTTACATATCACACTATTACCGATCAAAATCTCACGATGACGAATTGGTAAGTATCCAAACATATGATATATTTTGATTGATTATGTTATAATTTTAATATATATGTTTAATCAGAACCCTAAAAAAATTGGGGAATTTCACCTTGATGAATTATGTTATAATTTATTTGGGGGAAATCACCATGATATCTTTTGATTGATTATGGAATAATTTTATTTTTGTAGGTAGAATGTGATTGAGGAAGATTAACCAGGTTTGACAATTTGTTTGATGAAATGTTTGTTAAGTTATATTCGTAACAATCTGTTTTTGGGAGTTTTTATGAAACTGCACTTTTGTTGTTGATTTGGCAATGGTCATATGCAGATCATTATAAATCTCAATCTGTATATTGTAGGAGCTGTCACTTGAAAAAGATTATGGTGGATGATATAATCCGGCTAAACAGGTATCACTTTACATTATATGAGTTTGTAATATGTGTTTTTTTAGACATGTTTAGCATTGCGGTTAGCAAGCATAGCTTTGTATTATCATAATCTTTTAATGATCGAAACTTTTCCTTTTTTTCGTATATTTGTGCTTTGTGACTGTGTAGTCTTTGTTGAATCTGTTTTTGTGTATGCATAAGCTGTTTGTTGTGATTTATTTGTTTTGAATTACATATAATGTTATAAAGTATTCTTGATTTGTTGCATAATTTTTGTTTTGATTTGATTAATTATAAGCTTAGAAGCCTTGATTATCAATTATAAAAATCCGTGATTATCAATTCCATTTTCATATAACTATTTGATTATCATTGATGAGTTCTATGTTTGTGTTTTTTGCAGGCATGTCGTTCTTCTGTTGCGGCTCACAGCACTTTGATTACTCCATGGTCTAACAGGTAAGTGATCAGTTTATATTGAATCTTATTTTATTAATCTAAATGTTGTGTAAAAATGAAATGTTTTATTTAATTCATAAGCTTCATAGCCTATATAAACCTAATGGTGCCCTAAATAAACCTAATGAATTTAAAAGGTTTGGTCAAATACATTGGCGTTACATTGATGAATTACTTGGTTTTTTAGGACGGCTCTTCTGCAGGATTGCCATATCGATTGATTCTTGAGGAACGGCATAGTATGGCTATGTATACTTGCAAGAAGTGTAAGGTATATATGGTACAGTAGAAATTTTTGCGAAATTTATTTTTAGTGTTTCTTCTATATGATGGTAAGATGTTTTTTTCTTTCTTTTCAGAAAATAATGAAGATTGATGCATTTGCTGTTTGGAATGCTTGAGGGATTGCTTTAATCGATGCATACACTATTATTTTTCATATGCTTTGTAAACATGCATTCTAAATGTTGTTGTTATATGTTTTTTGAAGGTTATAAGCACTATTGCATTGGTTAACATAAAAGAATACGAATCTCTTCAATTCTTCAACCAAATGAGATTGTTGTTAGTGGCGGTGCGTAGAACCCAAAGGTAGTGCTTGAATAACTTAAAAAATCAAAGTTTTTGTATAAATCTCTTCTTAGCTTGAGTAATTTGATTGTGATATGGAATGGCCACAACGTATTTGGTTAAATGTGTAACAAAGTTTTGATTTCTAACATTTGCTGTATAAATCAATTACAATTACAGGTATTTAATTAATCAACAAGATACTAGAGCATAACTATATAAAGTCACTCAAAACACACAGAGAGCTTTATTATTGATTGTGCAAAAATGGAGTTTGTAAACCCTTAAGGTCTCCGTTTAGACGGTCAGCGTCCCATGGAGGTAGTATTATTTTCACAATATTATACTAATAACTTTAATCTCTATTTTAATAAATATTAAATTGTTTTTTTTTTTTTTTTTTTTTTTTTTGAATATCATATGAGACAGCTTCGAGCTGAAATTGGAAGTTTGGAATTGTTTCTACAACTGACAGGTAACGCTTTTGTATTTGGATTTTAAATAGTTATACATATATAGTTAAGTTTGTTGAATTTTATTTTGGTTTGTAATATACTAATATGATTATAGGTTTGAAGTATTTGAGATAGGTAATGCTAATGTTATTGCTTTAGAGATAGGTAATGCTAAAGTTATTGCTACTGTTTATGGTCATTATGGTCATTGTGAGGTACTTTTTGTTCATTTTTTCTTTAATTAGTTTTTTTATTAGTAACTAAGAGCACTCGAAGCAAATATGATATTATAACAATTTGATGATTGAGGTTAATGATAATAGAAGTGGTTGAATGTATTGTCTTAGGATTAGAAAAATGTTGCTTTATTATGTGTATTTCTGATGGAAACAATTTTTGTCAGTTAAGTACATCATGAGCACTAATAATAGCCTAATAGGACTTTCGATTTGTGAGGAAATACAACATAAAAACAAGCATGGAAAATAAAGAACACATGAGTATACATGGTTTCAATTTATGAAAATACATAACACCCTTATGCTAAATCTCCATAAATGTTATGGAGGTGTTTGGATTAGCTTATTTTTGGCTCAAATATTGGAGCTTTGTGGAACAACTTGAGTTAAATGCACGGTTTCATCTAATTTACATATCATGCTTAATGTATATAGCCTTATGGCCTTTAATATGTGCCTGATCATTGTTGTAATTTACAAGCCAATTAAATCGTAATTATTAGATGATGGGAAGCAAACTATAAAAGAATATTAAAGGTGAAGTAAACTATAAAGGAATATTAGAGGTCTCTGTGTTCTAATAGGTAGGGAATGTATTATACTTCATATGGTACGTTCAATAATTTTGAAGTACATAATTCTATATTGGCCTTTATGGTTTCATGATAATCTTTTATTTGATATTCATCTATGAGGTTCATATATGATAAGCCGGATGTTGCAAAAGCCAATATGGAAATTAGTTTAGAAATGGATTATGAGCTTACATTTCAGAGCAACTACACTACTCATGAAGTGAAAAATTACCCTTATGATATCCGTATTATGTCACAGGTCCTTAAATGGGAGGACGTTGAAATCGTAGACACGAAATATGGAGTGGTTAAGGTGAGGAACAAGGCCATCGGGTTAAACCTCTATGATGTTTATATCCATAGAGGTATTATAATCAAGGTACCTTCGATGCCATTCACACCAGATTTGATGCTATTATCGTCCTTTCTTAGACAATGGTATTGATTTCTGAGATATTTACTACTCTATACCGTTACAAAATAAATATATTTTTTCTTAGTTAACTATACCTTCTACTTGAAGGAGTGGAGGCAGTGGGAGTGGTGATAGTTGTGGGCCCTGAACTAACTGGCCGACAATTTGGGGATGTAGTTGCTTATGGCGGGTGCCAATTGGAGCAAATGCTGAAGAGCGGATAATTCCTGCACCAAAGGGTGGTACCTGTTCCTTACTAGATAGATCCGATCGTTGGAGCTTTTGTGATACTTAAGGCACCCAATGCACAGTTCCTACTCTACCGTTGCTTTAAGGTGAAATTTAGATAATTCTTCTTTTGAATCGTGTTCGTGTTTTTTTTTTTTTTTTTCTAATATTTTTGTTCTTTGTTTGACCTTATATTATTTGGTCATCAATGATAACCATGATAAGAATATACAATGCATGAGAAAATGATAAAACCATAGAGGTTGCAGACTTTGTCGACAGAATTTCTAAGAAGGAATTAAAGGAGGAACAAAAAGATCATCAGTACAAATTTTGACCCATTCAGTTTTTCCTTTGTAATAACTAAGAAGGAAAGACATTTCACTCAAACCTTTAAGTGTTCAATCATCTGATGGTTTATGTACTTTAAAAGATTATATATCTCTTGAACAGAAAACCATAGGCTGGAAAATTGTCGCGTTAGGTATGGGTCAAAGCGAGTAATATATTGGTACTGGTCAGATTGGCATGAAACACTGTTATTTTTGCGTTTATATTTTATTAAAGGATAAGGTTTCATGCCTTAGGAGTTTAGAATACCCATTTGACCCATTGTCTGTGTAACTAACTTTTTATTTACCATTAGTCTTGGAGATAGAATAAAACCCTTTTAAATATCATTGGCCTACCATTTGTTGGTTTTCTATTCTTTTTCTCCAATATAATATAAGTAAAAATTCTCAAAGAATAAAAAATGCACCCTTACCTTCCCTATAAGAGGGCTGACGAGCTTTATCACTTTCTATGACAACTCCAAGATATTTCACTCGGTCTATGTTTAGATGTTCATATGCTGTCACTAATCCATTTACGAATAGCCTTGCGAAAAAAGTATAAGACCTTAGGAAGCAAGTGGAGAACATGTCATGCCAAAATAAACACAATGATGTCCTTCTGCATATGATAACATTCACATGAGCAACTATATTCAAGAAGCATCATGAAATTGTAACACTTGCATTCCCATTTCTCATCTTCATTTTGGGACTGAAAAAATTAGAATGACAAATGAGCTAAACTAATGAAAGCTTCATAAAGATTATTAACTATTAACAATTCATATATATTGCATTATATGTGCCTCTTTATATTTATGTGTTTTTTTTTACTATTACCAACATCCTTAATCCTTATATTTAGGTTCCATTAGATTGCATTAACAATGTACTATTAACAACTTTTTGTTGGTTTGACTTTCGTTTTTTTCTTTCTTTATACTTAGTTTTATAAATAATGATTACATAAATTAGTTTCTGATAAGGCGAAAAATGAACCACTTTTAGGGGGTCATTTAAGCCCGAAATTGAATTTATTTGATCAAATATTGCCCTAAATCGTTCCTTTTGTGATTTTAGGTACTTTGGGAGAGAAATCTGGAAAAGGAAGCAATTCGGACGTTTTTGGAGCATAAAAGTGAAGAAAACGCCAAAGACTTAATTTTCCATGCTGAGAACAGTACCTGACTGCGTCAAGAGCATTTTGGTGACGGCGTCAAGAGTAAAAGTGGTGACGGCCCAGAGAGAACGTGAAGGCGTCACCCAAGGCCGTCACGTGTTAACTTGTCAAAACTTGCCCGCGGAGTAGCTGATATTGTTTTGGTCATAACTTTTGCATACGAACTCGGATTTAGGTGATTCAAAAGCCCACGCGAAGAGGACAAAGAGATCTACAATTTGGTGAAAAAATGGTCGTGACGGCGTCAAGAGTAACGGGCTGACGCCGTCAAGAAGGGCCGACAGAAAACATGCCTATAAATATAACATCATAACTTCACTTTTTGTAAGCCCTAAACCCTAAGGTCGATTCCTGGGTTTAGGTAGGTGTTTTTCCAGCAACTTAGAGGGTTTTAATCACTCCATAAACATCATGTATTGGTTTGATGATTCTATCTCAATTATGTATTTCATTATTATTATTGTTTGCTTTTCTTTGATTATGTTTTGCTAATTCATCTTGTGTCTACTTATGTTTATGTGAAACTTGCATATAATTGATTAGATCTTATTGATTCCTTGTTGATGTTTGTGTCTATCTTCATCAATTAGGGCGTGACACTTCGATAGGTCTAATTGGTTTAGTTTATAATTCTTGTTTCCTATTGATTCTTGTTTTGATTGAATGAATTCGATGTTAGGCTTAAGAAAACTGGCAGACTTCCATAGGGTAACATGCTTGAACGTCTTAAGAAACATGAACCGATGTGTACTAGGTTTTTATGGTTGTATTTAATGCATGAGCGAATTCTAGTGATCCCGTGTTAGGAGCTTCTTAGCCGGCTCGACATAGGAGTGAAGTAGGAGCTTATAGGATTGGGGAAGTAAGTACGCCATCCCATGATTGGTATTAAGGAATACAACCCGTCAATTAAAACAAGGTGTAACAATTCAATAGGTAGAATTGGATAGCTAGCAAGGAGTAACATATCATAGGTAGACATGCTTCACTTATCTTGTAGAGCCTTAGTTTATTTTCTTGTTTATTAGATTAATTAATAGCTTTTGGGTTAGTTGATAAGCAACTAATTCCGCCCACTCTCCCAATACCCGAGATTTTTACTTGCTTTCCATAAAATATAAAAACATAAAAAGAATCATCCTTCACCTTTAGACCTAGTTAGATTAATTTCAATCATAACGACACTATTCCTAGCTGAACGATCAATCCCCCGGTACTTGTCACTATACTATACTACAACGATCAGGTACACTGCCTGGTGGGGGTTGTAAGCTTCTCGAGATCCCTTGAGAGGTAAAGCCTGGTGCAATTCCCACGCATCAGTTTCTTACTGAGTCATTTAGAAATCAGATCGCTATATGTATTTACAAAAAGTGTGTATCTAACTTACCTTAAATGTTGAGCATGGTGTTTGAGTGTGTTTTGCTGAAAAGCTTATCTTATGTAACCAGTAAACCAGTTATATGTTCAACAATATACGTCGTTGATCAATGTAATTTTTGTGGGTTTTATAGACTTTTCACCACTAAAGACACGGCATCAAGAATGGTACTTCTTTAGCCCTATAGATAGGAAATATGGCAATGCATGGTTCACGGTTGAACAGTGCCACAAGAAAAGGGTACTGGAAGACAACATGAAAAGAATGAGCGGTTCTCCATAAATCATAGACCATTGAGATGAAGACAACACTTGTGTTCCATAGTGAATAGACTAATTGGGTTATGCATGAGTATCACCCTTTGGATCAAGAATTACTTCGTGCTAGAGTAACATAGGTTTGAAACTTTTTGTGATGAGTTAGTTTTATACCCTTTTCGAGATCTTCATTAAACTGTTGTTGGGCGAAGGATTCGTTTGTGTTGTGTAGAATTTTTCAAAAACGTGGGTTGGGACCACCGAATGGTGACCGAAGAATAGACCGATGATACATCCCCTTATGGTACCTGGTCGTGAAGTTGAGGATGATATCACCAGTGGCGATGAGACTCGTGCCGAACGAAATGACATTGTGCATGTATTTTTTTTCTTTATCTACGTTAACGTGTTCTGAATTTATTATAAAAGAAGTTAAAGGATTTATGGATTTGTTGTATTGTGGGCTTGTGGCTTTCTTATGAAGCCTCTGAATAAAACGAGACCAGTCCCTACGGTTTGGTTTGATAGGATTTGTGGTACATAATTCCTATATATGACATATATATTTTATGTGATCTTTAAACTTTAAATCATTATTCAGATAATCATGTAAACTTTAAACTGTATGTGATCAAGCATTGTTTAGATAATCATTGACCATTTTTTTGTGTTGTGATAGTTGCCAGTTGCAATGCGTAAGTGAAGCAAGGTTGTATTAATGGTAGGCAAACTTTGGTAAATGTAGTGAATAAGTTAGTTTGTTGGAAGTACTAATTTAACTCGATGGAATTGGATGTGATGTACTACGTATTACTTTGAATAAATTGTTTCGTTGGCGATGCTATCGAGCCATACATGTAATTTATGATCTGATTAACTGAGTCGAAATCCGATTATAGATGGACCCATAGGAGGACTATAATGATCAGAAGGGTACTGTGATAGGATGTATAAGTGGACACATTGAAACGATTTCTTAAATTTACATATAATCGTATCACTAACTTCATTTTTCGCTTAGTTTTGTTTTCTCAAACTATTGGGTGTTTACGGAATGAGCATGGGCTACTCGAATGTTTGACGTCGACCGCATACTTTACGTATTCAAGAGTGTCTACCTGTTCAACAAAACGATACATGCACATTCTTTATTCTAATAGTTATAAACCAATTTTTTTAAAGCTCCATTCAAATATTAAACTTACTATTCTCTTCACAAAATGACGAAACCTGTTTACGTTCGTTGTTGTTTCTTACTTTCGTACACGTAACTACATATGAATAACATGCAAATATTATCGGTAACAATATGCATTTACTCACATCAGATATGGACTATCAGGTGTGCACGGCATGGACATTGGGTTGTAAATCGATAGGCACTCACACACATCTTTTGCTACTCAAGACAATCAATTTTGGAGACCCCAAGCTTGGACGTTTATTAGTGTAATTGTAATAGAATCCATTTCTTATCTGATATGGACACATTGTCTCATTCTTTGTTTCATATTTTAAATGGAACATGTTTATGTTATTACTTTTTTTATCATCTCATTTTCTTTATTTCTTTAAAAAATAACCCGGTGTCAACAGGTCTATAAGCTAGTTTGCAGCTATACACCGTTGTTTTGTGCGACTATACGTCTGATAAATATAAATGGTCGCACCATAATGGATTTGACTTCCAAATTCCACTTGCCAATATTAAATTTTTAGGTTGTATATGAATATGATCGCACCATAATGGATTTGACTTTCAGATTCAACTTGCCAACTAAATACCTCGAACAAAGGTCAAAATACTTGTTTAAATTAGGAAGAACAATCTATTCGTGTAGGAAAACATTAATTTAAGTAGAAAAAATTGTATTATTATGTATTACCGATATAATCTCAAATCAGAGCGTTCACAAATAAAAAATAAAGAAAAAAATATGATATTTGTAATTAATACACGTTTTAATTGATAAAAAGTCATTTTTACCCTAATAGTTAATATAAAAAATAAGTAATTAACAAAGTTTTGATTAGAAGTGTAAACTAAGAAAAAACCAGTTATAATTACTGTTCATATATTAAAACTGGACACTTATTTTGGGACAACCATAAATAGTAAGGTGGACACTTTTTTTTTAGATGGAAGGAGTAGTATTTATCTTGTATATTCATATTCCCACACGGCATCAAACCTTTCTAATACCTAACCCTTAAACACGCCACCGTCATATTCCTTTGTGGTTCTTCGTTTCTAATCTTTCCAATGGTAGAACAAGAGCTACACCCAACCCTCACCGTCTCCAGCATCAAAAATCCCATATGCATTGAATTCAACTTAGAGAATTGCCAATACTTGTCTTGGTAAGAACTCATCAAGATCCATTTTTGGGCCAGATATAGGCGGGTCTTGATCGAATATAGCCAGACATAGCCGGATCTTACTGGGTCTTGGCCAAAATACTCGGGTCTTTCCCGGATCTAACTGGGTCTTGGTTAGAATAGCCGAGTCTTACCCGGTTGTCTGTGTCGTGGCCAGAATAGCCGGGTCTTACACGGATCTAATTCGGTCTTGGCTGGAATAGCCAAGTCTTACCCAGTTCTAACTGGGTCTTGGACAGAATAGTCGAGTCTTACCTAGATCTAAATGGGTCTTAGCTAGAATGGTCGGGTCTTACCCGGATCTTACTGGGTCTTGGCCGGAATATCCGGGTCTTACCTGGATCTAGATGGGTCTTGGCTGCAATAGCCGAGTCTTACCTAGTTCTAACTGGGTCTTGGCTAAAATAGTCGGGTTTTACCCGGATCTAACTAGGTCTTGGCTGGAAAAGCCGAGTCTTACCCCGTTCTAATTGGGTCTTCACCAGAATAGCCGAGTCTTACCTGGATCTAACTGGGTCTTGGCTAGATTAGACGGGTCTTACCCGAATCTAATTGGGTCTTGGCTGGAATAGCCAAATCTAACATGGTTCTAACTGTGTCTTGGTAAGAATAGACGGTTCTTACCCGGATCTAACTGGGTCTTAGCTGGAATTGCCGAGTTTTACCCAGTTGTAACTGGGTCTTGGCCATAATAGCCGAGTCTTATCTGGATCTAACTGGGTCTTGGCTAGAATAACCGGATCTTACCCGGATCTAACTGGGTCTTTGTCGGAATAGCCGATTCTTAGCTGAATATAGGCGGGTCTTGATAGGATATAGCCAGACATAGTCGGGTTTTGGCCGAAATGGTCGGGTCTTACTCAGATCTTACTGGGTCTTAGCCGGAATATCCGAGTCTTACCCAGATCTAACTGGGTCTTGGCTGGAATAGCCGAGTCTTACCCAGTTGTAACTGGGTCTTAGCTAGAATAGCCGGTCTTAACGAGGGCTTTGCAATGTTGCAGGCTTTATCCAACAAAGAATTCCCCTCTCGCCTTTTTATGAAGCACGCTCTAGGCTTATTCTTGAGGAAACTCACAAAAATAAACAAGCAACAAATGTCACCATAACATCTGGAATCGCTCATTTTTGGCTTTACCCCTTCTTCGAACTCCAAAAACCAACACAAATCCCTCCACTTGTACCATTTCTCACCAACAACACTTGCAACATAATGACCCCTCAAATCATGGTTGTGGGAGGACAAATAACAACTGCGAAGGTGGTCTCATTGGAGGGGGATGTGGTCGTGGCAAGTCACATAACAATCAACCACATCAATTCTCTCAATAAGGACAGTTTTCTCCTTGGCTTGGTCTCCATTCCCTTAGGGCACTCCACTCCTTCCTTTCCCCACTGCTTCATGGACTCAGCCTAGTAGACATTCGAACAACCAAGGAAGACTCGGGCCACACCCAACTAAAAGTTATGCAGCTTCAACCATATCAACTAATCTTGATCAAACTATGCACACTATGTATCTTACACTTCTGAATGATCAATTGATACGGGCGCTACTTCACATATGAGGGCATCTCAAGATACACTCTCGTCCATTTCAATTTGAGTCACCCCACCGCCTATGCATAACATTTGTTTACGCCTCACATCACATGCTTTTCTAAATATAAACGACCCAAGATCGAGCCTTGTTATTCCTAACATTATGCTTAATGTTTTCGTTGTTATCGTTTCTCTAACTCATTGTTTGGGTTATGATTCAAAGTTGTGACCAAACACGTATTCTTGTTGGTAATGGCAAAAGTATTCCAGTGTGTGGTTATGGGCATACGTAGTCTTTGTTACTCTTATTAAACAAAGACTAGAAATATAATTTCTTTGGACGAGATGCAATTTGGAAAATTCGTATTTTTGTTTTACTAAAAATTAACACTACGAAGCAACATTCCATCGAGGTCCCGTAACTCCGTTGAACACTCCTAATTCCTCCCCTGCTAATGAGGTAATGTAAACAACTATTGTGAATAAGATGTGAATTTTAGATACTATAGTGACCAATGGTAGTTTTCGTGCAATACTTAAAGATCATGTTCTTGTTTTCTATAGTATATATCTCATATTCATCTTCAACGAGACTTGAGCTTACAACATTTGAGTTAATGTGTCACATACGCTAGGTTATGTAATACACCATCTCATAAAAGAAAGAACATGGCATGAAAAAGTAAACCTGGTGAACTAATACTGTTAGTTTAGGTTAAGTGTATGGTGGTGGTTGACCACATGTCATCACCGTTACACACCAACCTCAACCGCGCATAGTGGGGGCAATTTAGTCGTGGTTCGATTGTGCGAACCACCTAACCGTTGTATCCTCTTTTTTGTGTTTGTGGGAGTATGTTTTTGTAAAGTGTGATATTTTTATATTTGTAATTTGGTGGTCACCACTACACTTGTTTGGTAGAAGGTTTGGTAGCATGTTGAATGGTGATGTGACGATATCGTGAAAATGATAATTTTACTGACCACTACCCTTAATATTAAGAAAAATACGAATGTACAAAGGTTAAAGGGATATTTTTTGAAGTAACAAACAAAATTACGCATTGTCAGGATCAACTTTTTTTAAAAAACACAGTAATAAAGGGAAACAAAAAACGCATGACACATTCATACCGGCAAAGATAATTGTATATTTGCATGTCACGATTATAAACATGTCTACATTCAATGAATGTTATTAAACCCTATTTACGTTTCTTTAAATAAAGACCATAATTATAGAATGGGCAATTTTTCAGATATTTTTTTCCACAATTTAAGCATCTTTAAATCAAGCAAGTTGCAAATTCAAAACTCTTTTAATTCTTTCCGCTATCTATTGCTTATTTCGAGTTCGAATGTAATTTAAAACTTGTCACACGACCATAGATTAGGTGTGTTACGTTCAAAGTTCAATATTATTTCATTTTTAATCAATATTATTAATAGTACTAATTTACGCAATCTGTTTAGTGCCAAACTGCCAACTGTAAAAGGTGATTGACTTTAAATGTACCTAGTGCCAAGTTGCCAACTGTTACTGGTCCAATATGAAGTTGCTATGTGACAACGTGGCATAACGTCGTATTAAAAATATAAATATTTAGGTGCAAGTATATAAATTAAAAAACAAGCAAAGGGTATAAACGTAAATGTAAGTCATCCATTGTACATACGTCTATTTATATATTGAATGCATTGTAACGAAAAAATCATTCACATTCATTCTTTTCTCTCATTCTCTCACTAGAATCCATCTTACTTCTAGAGAGAGATTAAAAAAACACACATAACACAACCTACGTGATCATGGAAGAATTTGTCGTAACGAAGCGATTCGCGGTACTTTTATGTGCCGAGGATTCGGACTACGTTAAAAAGAAATATAATGGTTACTATGGTGTGTTTGTTAGAATGTTGGCTGAGGAAGGTGAAACATGGGATGTTTTTCGTGTTTGTAATGGTCATTTTCCTACAGATGATGAGATTGGATGTTACGACGGTTTTGTGATTACGGGTAGCTGTAATGATGCTCATGGGAATGATCCTTGGATATGTAAACTTCTTGTTTTGTTGAAGAAACTGGAGTTGTTGAAGAAGAAAGTACTCGGCATTTGCTTTGGACATCAGGTAATTTTCATATCTGATGTACTTAACTGTTTTTTAAAGTAATATATTAATCAATCCGGTTAAAACCCTTTACCCTAACAAAAATGGCTACTTGATTTTATACACGGATTACAGCAATATGTACGTTTGAAACATAGTACATAGATGTTTGTGAGTAATTTGCATTTTGATGAAATTATAACAAACTTTATCAGTGCTTACGTAATTAATTAGTGTTGAGATAACTAACAAACAGCTGTGTTCTACACGGTTGGCTTGGTTGAAATTAAAAAGTTGTGTCTTTGATCCTAGTACTTTAATTCTAGCTATCTTTGACCACTATGGTTTAGAAACATTCAACACGTTATGACTTTGAGATCCGAGTATAAAGTTTAATATTTGCCAATTTGCATCGATTTGATGATATTAACACGCTAAGCTTTTGTTTTAAAAATAGTTGTTCATTATTTTAACTAAAAGGTTAGTACTAAGTACAATGTTACCCGCATTATTCTCTTGGTTTTATATTTATTTGAACAAAATATGTATGTTGAAGATATGTAAATCGACTTGTAACTACTTGAACTTTTAAATGCAAGTAGATTTATTTTATTTGGAGTAAAAGCTCTAGGCTGTTGGGGTGAAAATTGCACAAAATGTCAACCTTGTCCTAATTTATTTCACTAGTAATTTTGTACATCATATCTTAGACTTGTATTATCGACCACTTCGTTGTGACACATTACCTAGTTTGTAATCATCAAAATAAGTTGTTGTGATGACTTGATTAGTACTATGTATACTATGAACTAAAGGTGATATATTTAGTCATTTCAAAAGTAAATAGTCATGATATGTGGTTATTTTGGGCATTTAACAGATTAGCCATATACTTTATGGCCAATAACTTCAAAAGTATTTTTAAAGTTAAAAAAGTAGTCATGAATTTGACCATGATTGGAGGCTTACGGTACCACGCAAACCTCATTTTTATTGCGTCTATTGTTGCCGTGTGAATTTGTACGACACTTTTTAGCAAAAACAGATAAATACAGTTGAGGAAATTGGAATATGACAATATAAACAGAGAAACACACGCAAGAATGTGTTTGTCATCAAAGATTATAATAATTGAAATTATATTTCCTAGTCATGAAATGGTCCTAATCCTATCACGTAATTAACGTTTTATGGAAATATACCTGTCAATTATTGGAAGTACCTCGTCACCTTTACATTCTTGGTGCATAACACTCTACCCAAAAAGTGGTAAATCTTTCATCAATTATTGAAACTGAAACAAAAGCATGTCTTTCTGTCTAAAACTTATCATACCCAATAATTCAAGTTAAACTTAATTGATGAGTTTTCTTAATTTTCGGGTCAGTCTATACGTACATAACTCAGTTTCAAAGAAGCATAATTTCTAGATAGAGGGTTACGTTCTTAAAAGGTAGAACACTCTCTTTAGCGGGCTCTTAATTTGTCTTTCACATATTGTCCTTTGCGTGTGACATATGGCAGGTTAGCGTTATCCGCTATCAGTGTTTTAGTATTGTTTAGTCTGTTTAAGTAAGAGATTCTTGAATTATTTCCACATAAAACTAGACCAACCACATGACACATGTTCACCACTTCACCACCAATCAAGCATAGATCCAAGAACATGACTGCACCCCTCCCCCACCGCCCTCATTGTCTAATTGTCTCATTCTAGTTCTTTAAGTGTAAACATGCATCACTTGGATAACGACTACTTTAATTATTGGTGATAACATTTTTAAGGAACATATATATGATAAGAATATATGAGAAGGATTTATTTTAAGTTTGTTTCTGGATTTATGTCGGTGGTAGAAATGGTGTAAGAAGTATCTTTGAAAAGATTAAACAATTTAAATTACTGGATTTTTACTATACCAATGAAAAGTGGAATGTATGATTGGGCTTGTTACAACTTATAAAAATCTATATGGTTATGTACAATGAGTAACATCTTTGAAAACATTATCAGGTGCTAGCCCGTGCACTTGGAGGAAAGGTTGCTCGTGCAACATCAGGATGGGATATAGGAATACGGACCATCAATATCTCGACATCCACAAAGACATTCGCTAACTTAAAATTGCCAACTCGTTTAAAACTGATTGAATGTCATCGTGATGAGGTACATTTTACATTTGTTAAAAGGCTTAAGACATTACAGTGCACCTCATTTTGTCTAGCTATAAAAATAAAGTTAATTATACATGGCATGTCAAAATAGGTTCGAGATCTCCCATCTACGGTAGAAGTGTTGGCATCATCGGATAAAACCAGGGTTGAAATGTTTAGGTACGGTAAACACATGATGGGTGTTCAAGGTCACCCGGAGTACACCAAGGATATACTTCTCCAGCTCATTGACCGCCTTCTCCAACGAAGTTACATCGAGGTACTCCACTCTAAAATTTTCATTATAAACTTGATCATATCTCTTACACATACTAGCAGTGAGAAATGAATGGGTAGGGTGATAGGTTAAAAGGGTAAATGTTTTATACTGTCAAAAAACGGGTCAGGTTAGGTTAGGCCAAACTACAAATGCGTTTATAACCTTTTTTTAACTTTATGAACAATAATGTGTCAATAAAAGACTTCTAAAAAATAGACATGTTTTACGATTGTGTTAGACCTCATTCATTTATGCTGCTAAGCTGCTGCAACTTATCTTAGAATTCTAGTAACGGCAATTGCTGTTACATTTTAGTTTATAAAGCAGACAAATTTCAAATGCTAAGTGAAGCAAAAGCATAATATAATTTATCTGCTACCAATGTTATGAAACAGGAGTCTACTGCCTTTAAAGGGATAGCTAGCATAAATGAGCATGAGCCAGATAGGGAGGCATGGAAGAAGCTTTGCACCAGCTTTTTAAAGGGAAGATTATGATGAACAATTCATTTATTTAATGTATTCTTAAAATCAAAAAGATTATGTAAATATAAATTAAGTCTGGTTTAGTTAATGAAAAAAAAAAAAAAAAAAAAAAAAAAAAAAAAAAAAAAAAAAACGACTTGGAAACTGGCCAAGTACTTCATGATTTTCTTATATATGAAATTGCAAAGTGCAAATACCATCCACAAAAAGTGTATGTAGTAGTTAGATTCAAATACATATGATAAAACTATTGCAACACATAATCAAAGGCGCGCAGTGAACTTTGATAAACCACAACAAATAACTTGGCACAACTTGGTCATGTTCATCAGGTTGAAACTAGGGCAACCATGATCCTAGACCATCAGGTAAGAAAAAGACCAATAAGTAGTTAAACGCGAAAGGACCGGGTAATTTTAGGAGCCTTTTTACACTTTACCGACCAATTTAACGTGTACATCGGGCTGCATGGACTTTGTACCAGGTCCACATAATGCGGGGTGGCCTGTTCCCCCATCAATTCAACTTTACCGAATCAAATAATCATAAGATTACTACACTTGCAAAAATGTGAGAATCAAGTGAAGAGTGAGAATAAGTGGATTCACACATGTATTCCTATCGATCCGTATGATGTGCATCTTGAAATGCCGCCTTGTTGCGCATGTCACGCGCGAACATTAGAGATAATATCATCTGTCATAATAGCTAGATTAGCAAAACAACCGGTTTCAAATATGATGATTTTATAAATTAAAACAGGATGTGGAATAATATCATGGTGTGGCACCCGTCTAAACACACTTCACTTTTCATTTACGCAACCCCTTTTTAAGCAATAACATTGATGTGGAATAAACATTTTGTTCCTCAACCAAGGTATAGTGTTTTGGAGAAGTTTGTGGCATCCTTCTTTAAACATTTTGGAGTAGACAATTCTAGAGAAACAATTATAATTGATATATTGTACGTAATAACTAGAGAAGTCTTTGTTGTAATCATCTTGACCAGCTATTTGGGAGGTGTGATAAAACCTCAGAGGTTGCTTTTCATTATCGAGCAATATTTATACACTACATTAGACATAACAATAAACTCTAATAAGCTCAGAGCCTACAACCGGGTTTGGGTCATCTATTGTTTAAACACTCAACGCAGTCCAAGCGGTGAAATCGTGAAAGCTCCAACTATAGTAAAAACTTTAAAACATTAAAGATATAAGTGTTTTGTTGTGAAGACATCGAAAACAAGCAACAACAAATCTTCAAATATGAGCAGCAAAATCAAAAGTGAAAACAAACAAACATGAGCAGCAAAATCAAAAGTGAAAACAAACAAATCAAAAGTGAAAACAAACAAACATGAGCAGCAAAATCAAAAGTGAAAACAAACAACAAAAGCAAAGATAGTCATTAGCCGACAGCACAACATCTTAAACTTTTTTTAATAAAGATATCCGACAAGAGGAGGCAATTTTCAAGCAAAAAAAAAAAAAAAAAAAAAAAAAAAAAAAAAAAACCGGAGATAAATAGTTTTTTTTTGGTAATGTCATTAACGTTTGCCATTTTTGTGAAAAATACCCTTGAAAAAAAATGTGCAAGTTGTGTACCAAATTTTTGGACTTTTTGCGAAGATTACCCTTGAGGTTGCACTGTTGTTGCATATTCACGATTTTAGCTAACGAGTGTTACAAAATCTCGTAAGTCGTCAAAGGCCATGTAAAATGACTATTTTACCCTCGTCTACTACAAGGACATTTTTTGCAGTTTACTCTTGATTCTACTTTCAGTTCCCAATCACACCACCACCCTCTACCACCACACAACCACCACCATCAAATCCTTTGATTTCTTTCAAAATCTGAATGCACCTCTGTTTTTACAATACCTTTTTGTGGTAATCATTTTATTTCTTACAGATACACAAATGATTTTGATTATTTATCATGAGAATAATACTAATATGATTATCACTTTTATGGTTATTCAGTTCATAAAGATCATTTAGATTGTCATCAAGAAACATTACATAGTGATAGCAAAAAGGAGAGAGAGAGAGAGAGAGAGAGAGAGAGAGAGAGAGAGAGAGGTTGTTTCCATTACAAACATGCCCACAAGTAGTCGTCTACTTTGTCTTTATCGCCTTGATGAAGAACGCTGCACCCACCGAAGCACCTATGGCCATGCCAATGGCTAGCGCATAAGGTGGAATCTTCCTGACCAAGATCCCTAACGATACTAGACACCTCTCTATTACAACAGCCAATCAAAATAAAAACGTGTATGCTTTACCTTTCTCGAGCAATGCCGTTGTCATCACTCAAGTATCCAAGTAGTGATAAAAAAAAAAAAAAAAAGAAAAGAAAAGAAAGAAATAGTGATCACCCATTTAGGTTGTTATTCTCTAAGGAAATTGGTCTCGGTCACAAGGGCAACATATCCCATGATCAGAGACAACATTGTTTTGTGCAATTTATCAAACCAGTTCTTGAAAAAAGGGATCTCCTTAGGAGGTGGAGGCTTTCTTCCAAATATTGCATCCCATTTCATTTCTTCCTCATAGTGATACTTGGGAATTATTTCCCCTTCCTACAACAAAAGAACATAATATTATTGTACAACAATATTCTATATACTAATTGACCATGTATATTATTTGCCAAATGCAAGCTTAAGAAATCTATGTCATTCATTTACTGAAAATAAGCAAACCATTATTCTCATTTCTTTCACATGAAAACTATTTTCAAGATCTATATACATGTTGGAATGCAATAGATTAACAACTACTATGATATTAACAAAAAGAGACATAAAAGTAAAAACGTGTTGTATATTTACCTCAGCCACTGGAGCTGTTCTTACAAGATTGACCGCGCTGACGACACTGTCCCAGTTATCCGCATATATAGTAAGAAGTCTTGCTCCATTAGTAATGGTTCCATCAAGTTCATTGCTTGGATTGATTTACAGTTTGATAATATATGGTTAGCAAAAAAACTTATAAAACTATTGTTAAAAAAACACCATACATAAAACGTACCTTGAGCCATGTACCCGTTTGCTTTTCCAATGCTAAAAAAGCAAGTGTAGCTAAAATGAAACCAATATCTTGGCATAAAACTCACACATATATAGTACACATAATTACTATTGTATTTATTTTTATTACCGATAATTTCATTGAAATCATATTAGTATTATTCCCATGGTAAAAAATCAAAATCATTTGTGTATCTGTAAGAAATAAAATGATTACCACAAAAAAGGTTTTGTAAAATAGAGGTGCATTCAAATATTGAAAGGAAAAAAAAAGGATTTGATAGTGGTGGTGGTGCTGGTGGTCATGTGATGGTAGAGGGTGGTGGTGTGATCGTGTGGTGGTAGAGGGTGGTTATGTAATTGGGAACTCAAATTAGAATCAAGATAAACTGAAAAAAATGTCCATGTAGTAGACGAAGGTAAAATAGTCATTTCACATGGCTTTGACTTTGACTAACGAGATTTTGTAACTCTCGTTAGCCAAAATTGCGAATTTGCAACAAAAGTGCACCCTCAGTGGCATTCTTCGCAAAAAAAAGTCCAAACGTCAGGTATATAACTAGTATAATTTTTTTTCAGGGGCATTTACAAAATGGCAAACGTCAGGGACATAATTTGCAGTTTACCCTAGTTTTCTTTTTGCAGCAAGCGGCTTCCAGTGGCCGACGGATGTGATTCAAGTTGGTTTTTGTGCAGAATTGAAAAACAAAGAAAATGACGCTAACGACATCATTAACCCCAAACGGTTAAAAAGTTATGCTCAAAACAGTATGCGGGTAGGGTTTTGGTCGAAAAATGCATTTTTTTTATTTGGAAAAGGGATAAATGGTGGTAGCTAGGGTTTGACGAAGTGGCATAGAGGAGGCAATCTAACCTATCAACCAAAGTCTGAGGAACAGACACGCTTTGATAACATGCTAGATTATATAATTCCCCATTGGTGTATTGTTTTATTAGCCAAACTATATATAGAGTACACACATCATTAGATACTAATGGACTCAAATACACAACTGGCCTTGCACATATGTATCGTCTAATACCCCTTCTCAATCCGATCGGTGAAATCGCGAAAGCTCGGACTGGATTAAAAACTAAATAAACATTAAACAAAGCTAAACTAAAAAGAAGAAGAAAAAACATAATGGCAATAAAAGCAAGAACTTGTTGATGAAGAAATCCGGAGGGAAGCGGAAGTAATTCTTCAAGCAATAACAAAAGCAAATAAAAATAAGTAACAAAGCAAATAACAAATTTGTTGATGAATACATCTGACAACAAGCGGAGATTAATCTTCATCATGCAGCAACAACAAAAAAAAGTAAAGAAACAAAAGCACAGTGTAATTTTTATTGTTTTTTTGGATGAAAATGTTCATAAGACTTCATTATTAAATTTTATACAATTCTTACAACCGCGGACGGAAAAGGATAAATGGTAAAAACATTCAACTTAACTAACGGTAGGTGATGGTGGTGGGGAGTGATTTGGAACGACTTTGCTGAAACCCACTGCGTTAAGTGATTCTTCTAAAAGTGTACGACCCGCCAAGTAGTTTTTCGAAGGACCAGTGGTGTCGATGTGGACAATTTCAGGACAATAAGAACCGTCATTACATTGTAGCATATTGCGTTGATTTCTTGTTTCGTGTATGGATGCATATATTGTAATGATAAATATGGCTAAATCCCACATATTTATCGTCTAAAAGTATGCACATATAAAAGGCGATCCTTCATTTTAAAAAGAAATCATGTTAAAGTAGTGTAAGCATTTCACTTAAGAGCAATACAATAACATGTAATTTTGTATAAAGTCTAATATGACCCTTTAAAAGATTTGACATTCAACAAGTAAAAAACATGAATGTGATTCCCTTTCCTCTTTCTCCAACTAAAAAACATAACTTATCATTACTTTCTTTTTCCTTTTCTTTATATTAAAAACACACAAAACTAAACTTGTTTTTTTCTTTCCCCCTTCTTTTCGTTTTTTCCCCACTATTCTACACATACAATAAGTCATATCGATTACACAAACCAATTTGATCATTAAGAGCATGTGTAGTGCAAGACCAACACGTCTAATATGTCACCTATCCAAATATGACGTGTCTTCCCCATTAAGGTGCCCTAACCCGACACATCTTCAAGGGGGAAAAAGAGAGGATTCAGTCGACTGCACGACCAAGTCGTATGAGTTTTTTTTTTTTTTTTTTTTTTTTTTTTTTTTTGTTTTGTTTTGTTTTTTTTGTGTGTGTGCGTATTTTTATTAAATAATTTTTGTGGGGTATATTTAGGTTTAAGTGAGGTATGTTTTTGGTAGTGATCAGGATTGCCTTATTACACTAACAGTATGTATCACTTTTTGGGTGAAACACAACTTTACTTTCTTTTCATTTTTTTACTCCCTCTTTCTTTACTTTACTTTCCCTTTCTTCTTCTTATTTTTTTTTTAGAATACAGTGTAAGTTAATCATGAAGAAGGTTTTGAAAGAAAAAAAACTGAGTTGGCGCTGATATGACAATGACGACCACGATCATGTGCGCTCATCATTACACTTAGGGCACGTTTGGTAGAGATATTTAAGAGATTAGAAATGAAGTAGAGAATAGAATTCAGATAAATGAAATTGAATGAGAATTTTTATTGATTTCTCGTGTTTGGTAACAATAGAGAAATTGACCTCAAAAATGGGGGGAGACCATTTCTTCTGTTTAGTAGATACAGAAAAAAGAAAACATATTTTTAACTTTGTTATATTCCTTCATTTTTTTAAATAATCAAAACTGAAATTAAAAAATAAGTAAACTAATTTATATATAAAAATGAATCAACAGCTCGCAACAAAAGTTTACTTGTACGTTTTTCCGAAGATAAGTACTATTAAAAACAAAAATGAAATACATAATAAGGCAATCCCAATACCATCTATGAGTTGCATTGGTGCCAAGAGACCCTAAAAAAGATGATACACGATGAGATTGCGTCCAAATGACCCTAACAAAATAACTATACGCAAAGCTAAGAAGCTAAAAGAGTATGTACATTCAAACGATTAACACAATAGCAAAAGATATCAACGAGCATATGCCGTCCAACCTATGAACAACCATACCAAAACCTATTCAAGAGTCATACCATGTCATTGCATAAAGCAAACTGAAGACAAAAAAATTAATCATTCAAGTAAAATAAGTTGCCGTGTGTTATGTTCCACTAATTGAACATGTCATTAGCAAGATTATCTCTACGATGACTTCATCCTTGTGAAGTCTCAACGGTGCTAATAACATTATCGTGTTCATTTCCATCTTGTGTATGTTCTATTAGAACTTCATTATCAAGTGGGTCTTGACTCATTATGTACATATGAAATTGTGCATCAAACAATAAGCAATAATGATAGGCGACATTGACTCAATTGGATGGTAGCAATTATCGCGCAAGATGACCCATCTAGCCTTAATCAAACCAAACATCTCTCAATAACATTTCCTGCCGATGAGTGCTTTATATTATACAGCTCCTTAGCCGTGGTAGGCAGATGGGACCAATCATTCAGATGGTATCGTTAGCCACGATAAGGAGTTAGAAAACCATCACCATTTGTATAACCAACGTCACAAAGATAAAATGATCATATTAATACCAAACATGTAACAACAATAAGTATGTACGCGTTTCGATATGTTTATGTACATGTACTTAAATGTATGATATAACATACCATAGGTTATTCTTAGACTGTTTGGCTTGCTAATAGCATCTCGAAACACATAATGTCTACTGCTGAACCTTCCCCTCTCGCCAAGACATAACTAAACATAAGGGTCCATTTTTTTTTTACCAAACCCTGAAATTTGAGGGTTCATTTGTTTGATGCATTTTGGCATTGGATTTGGGGATGAAGTCCAATGTTATTTATTTGGTATGAATTTATGGATTTTGCCATGAGTACCAAAAATCTGCTATCTAGTAATCCCATATCACTTGCTTACTTTTCTAAATGATATGGGCCCATATTTAAAGGGAGGTAATTTGCACACTCCCAAAAATGATTGGCACACTCAAAATGTGAGTGTGTTGACATTTATACCATTACAGGATAAGAATAAGTCCAAAAAATATGAGGGTATAAATGTCAACACACTCAAAATTTGAGTGTGCCAATCATTTTTGGGAGTGTGCAAATCACTTCCCATATTTAAACACAACCTTTCATATTTTATTTATCTTTTTCTTTTGTTTTAATAAACTAACTATGTTTATTTAAAAATAAAAATATACAAACTTTAATATATAATATATCTTTAAAAGTTATTTTATCTCTCTTAATATCAAATTCAAATCCAAATCCAAATCTTAAACTAAAATAAAATTAAAATTCAAATCCTAATCTTAAACCCATCTATAAAACAAACAAACCTTGAGTGATGTCCATTTCTCCTTTCTTCAACTCTATCTATTAAACACATCCTTAGAGCATAAGGTGTGTTCACCTTGGGTGAAACTTTCACTCAGTGCAACGTTAGCGCCAAATCAGCTTTAACCTTTTATCTTAACTAAAAAAACACCCATTATCATCAATCAACCTTAGCTCAACTATTTTCAAATTCAACCCCTAAACTAAAATTAATACTTCATTTAATAACTAATATAACATTTAAAACACGAATTACATTAAATATTAAAGTTAAAACACGAATTACATTAAACATTAAAGTTAAAACACAAAATACATAATATGATTAATAAAAACTATAATACGGTAATGAAAATGAAACTACAAATTAATAAAAGAAATCATCTTGGTTAGCTCATAAATGACTTTGAAGAGGTGAAAAAAAAAAAAAAAAAAAAAGAAAAAAAAAAAGTTAAATCAACATTGACCAAAACATATTGACTTCCAATCAATCTCTCACTTAACTTGGACCACATTCCAAACAACCCCACACGTCTATTTTCTCTTCCACCTCCCCCAATTTCAAATCCAACAAATTAGGGTTAAAAAAAAATCTCATCATTTTCATCACCTCAAAACCCTAACTCCAATCCCAATGGCAGACGACACATCAGTCCCCACCACACCACCCCCAGCCACCACCACCACCGCCGCCGCAACCGCACCTCTCGGCGCAAACGTAATCCCGATAATTAACAAGCTCCAGGACATATTCGCTCAATTAGGCAGCTCATCTACTATCGAATTACCTCAAGTAGCAGTTGTAGGTAGTCAAAGTAGCGGTAAATCTAGTGTTTTGGAAGCGCTTGTTGGACGTGATTTCTTACCGCGTGGTTCGGATATTTGTACGCGTAGACCGTTAGTGTTGCAGCTGTTGCAGATTAAGAAGAAGAGTGATAGTGATGGGACTGAGGATGAGTATGGCGAGTTTTTGCATTTGCCTGGGAAGCGGTTTTACGATTTTAACGATATTCGTAAAGAGATTCAGGTCCTCATTTTATTCGCTTATTTTACGATATTTGATCGCGTAGTGAAAAATGTGTTGCTTAATTCTGAATTATAGATTATAGGTTTCACTAGCGACATAACTAGCGTTTTTGTGTTTGTTATGATAGTGAGCGATTGATTTGAAGTTTGCAGTGATATTGGCAAATGTGCTGGTTTTTTTACGATTAGATGACGAGTGTTACGTTTTTTGTGTTGTTAATTGTATAGGTATCGAACTGTTATATAAATTCAACTAAAAAGTAGTGTATTAACATAGAATTAGGTATGTAGTCCGGATAGATTATGTTAGCTGTTTTACTATATGCGACGCGTGTAAAGTTTTTTTTTTGTTAAATGTGTACGTGTTGAAAACAGCTGTAATGTTGTATTTATGACATTGAAAATTTGTTAGTGATATACAATGCGTGTTACAGTTTTGTGTTGTTGATTGTGTAGGTATTGAACTGTTACGATGTTGTATTTGTTAGTGATAGTGATCATTGTGTGAAGATAGATTTAGGATATTGTGTTAGTTAACACATAAGAAATAGTTGAATTAGTGTACATGTGGAGAGTGAGTGGTTTGAATGTGTTTTAGAATTTATGTTGAGTGTTGAGCTGGGGGGAATATGTTGCGTAGGCAGCTGATGGTTGTATGTTACAATATCGCTTGGTTACAATAGTGAGTCATTTTGTGAAGTTTGTAGTGATAATGACAGATCACGGATGTATGTAGATAGATTTAGATATGTAGTCCGGATATGTTGTGTTAGTTGTATTACGATGTACGGCGAGTGTACAGTTTTTTTGCTGTTGTATTTGTGTTGAACTGTTGGAATGCTTGTAAATTTCACTAAAACAAGACTTATCTAGTACTTATGTGTTTGTATGATAGTTAGTGACTCATGTGATGTTTTTAGTCATAGTGACAAATTATGCGAAGATGGATTTAGGTATGGAGTGTGGTTATTTAATATTGTGTTAGTTAAGGAACAGTTGAAAATAGTAGACAGTTGGAGAGTTAGTGTTTAACCACCACCAAATGGCCTAGTGGCAAGGTACTTGACTTCCTCACAAGATGTCAAGGGTTCAAACCTCATTAGGTACACGTTTGAGGGTGGCCAGGGAAGGGGCGGAAACGGTTAAGGGAGCAGATGAACAACATGCTGCTATCACTTACCTTTTTTTCCTTCTCGCCATCACACCTTCTTACTAAAAAAATATTTTAAATACGGTAGGCCAATGTGGGTTGTGTGACGGTGACGGCACGACCGTGTTCGCCAGAACATATGAACAATGGCTTTAACTAGGGCGGTTACCTGCAGCGCTGACGATGAAGACACCTTAGGAGTTCTTTTAAAGTTTTAACTCTCCACATACATGCTTGCATGCCTCCTTCTTCACACACTATCAAGCCAATCGGACATATTTAATATCTTTTTTTTCCTTCTATGAACTAACAATCATATATAACATCAGTCTTTTTGCTTTTTTTTACCCCATCTAAAACACTGATACGTGGGACAATAGCATAGGCCTATCATAACTGAAAAACCATAGTTTTAAAAAGCTCGCGATCTTCTGTCTTCTTATAGGAATCTAGCTGCGTATTCTACTTGTGTAACATTAATGGTTCACTTGATGAAAGTGAGTTAATAAAGAAGCTACCCATATGTCAACTGCAGTTAAAATCTCAATTCATGTTTAGCATCCTCAAGAGAAATTACATGTGATGGAACAATTTTTAGTTTACATGCTAGCAGATTTTGAACTAATGGGTTCATGTATCTGCAGCTTATATACGCTGTTCTCTTGTGACTTCATCAACCTTTTTTATTGTGCACCTTTTTATAACTCTTACTGGATATTATGGAATAACATGGTGTGTGTTTAGTATGCTCTCTGTATGATATATACTGCAAGAAGCTGGAAATTTCATTTAGCAGACTTCACTGAAAACATCATCACTTCAAGTTGTTACCAACTTGAATATGCAATGGGTATCTCTGCATGATCTGATTAAGGATAACGTTGAATTAAATTAGGTTCATCATCCATCAATGAAAGAAGTCCCTGCCCAAGTAGTCACCTATTCACAGCTCTATTTATCTTGTTGCCTCATTATTCAGTGTTCGTTGATATTAAGTGTATGTTGTGTATTTACCCGTAGTTCACTCTTTTGCTTTATATTATTCTTGCTCTTAATTGAGCTCCCTTTTGTGCAACACTTCTAAGGATATCATAATAGGAATAACTGTTTTTTGGATAAAAGTTGTATCTCTCCCCTTTTACTTTTCTGAGAGTATATACAAACCACTCTATTATATATGTTAGCATTTGTTTATTAAAAGTTGTCATATAAAAGCTGGATGAATATGAACCTTTGAAGAAAGATTGAACATTTTATTTATTTTCCTCAAGGAAGGTTTGATCACTGACATTTTTTTTTTTTTTTTTTTTTTTACTATTGGGATACTTTAGGCCGAGACTGACAGAGAAGCTGGTGGAAACAAGGGTGTTTCTGATAAGCAGATTCGTTTAAAGATATTCTCTCCCAATGTGCTTGACATAACCCTGGTCGATTTGCCTGGCATAACAAAAGTTCCTGTTGGTGACCAGCCCAGTGATATTGAAGCTCGTATTAGGACAATGATCATGTCATACATTAGGCTTCCCAGCTGTCTAATACTCGCTGTCACACCAGCAAATGCTGATCTTGCTAACTCAGATGCACTTCAGATAGCTGGAAATGCTGATCCAGATGGTAAGTGTGGATGTCATTTCACACAATCTCTGTAGAATGATATCTTGTTTGAGACCATTTCTTTATCATGACCCTTTCTCTTTATTCTGGCAGGTTACCGAACAATTGGTGTTATAACGAAGGTGCAATTTACATAAATTCAGAATTCTCATTTTTAGTTATCTTCTGCAAATACGTGGTATTATTTGTTTTTAACTTGGGTTATCCAATCCATTGCTTTAGCTGGACATCATGGACAGAGGTACGGACGCTCGCAAGTTTTTGCTTGGCAAAGTGATTCCCCTTAAACTTGGCTATGTGGGTGTTGTAAATCGTAGCCAAGAGGTAATATACTATCACTGCTTTAATAGTCAATACAAAATCTAGTCATTATACCTATGGAAGATGTCTTATTGTTGTTAAGTCTTATGGAAGATGTCTTCTTTTTCTTTTTGTTAACTTACGGAGATTACTAAGGCTTTAGAGGCAACAGCTGTTGTGGCTCTTTTGTCAATTTATCTCACACCATATGACATTCGTAAACAGGATATTATGTTTAACCGGACAATTAAAGATGCACTTGTGGCTGAGGAGAATTTCTTTCGCAGTCGTCCGGTATGAGATGTTTTTCTCTGACTCAACAACTTAGCAGTTATCGGTTCTCCAGTTGAAGTAACAAATTATTGACTGTAGGTTTATAATGAGCTTGCGGATCGTTGTGGAGTGCCTCAACTGGCAAAGAAGTTGAATCAGGTATTTTGCTTTGTGTTGAAGCGCTTTTGAAGCTTTAGCCTTTTCACCCATAAATGAGGTGATGTTTGTTAAGATACTTATACTATATAAATCTATTGAATTTTTCCCCCTTATTTGCAGATTCTGGTACAACATATTAAAACCTTGTTGCCGGGGTTGAAGTCACGCGTCAGTTCTATGTTAACTACTGTTGCAAAGGAGCATGCTAGTTATGGTGAGATCACAGAGTCAAAGGTAATCCATGACAATGCTCTGTAGTTGAATCTTGACATTGTATGCGTTGACAGTTGGTTGTATGGTCTTGTCCACTAACTTTATAAATCAATACGCATTCAACTTATCTGCTTGGCTATGATAGTAATTTAAATTCTGACGTTAATGGAACTGTAGGACCTACCGACCTATATGTTTCTGTTCAACTTAGGGATTGTTAAATAGGACTTGTACACTTTTGATCAAGGCTGTATCTTTTGCCCTTTTATAATCATGAATACTGCCAGGTTTGTTTTGCATTCTAAATTTGCTCATTAATAATTTGCAGGCTGGCATGGGAGCTCTTGTTTTAAATATTCTATCGAAGTATTCAGAAGGTCATGTGACTTTTCTTGCCTTTTTCATGGAGATAGTAATTGGAGCCAGTTTATGTAATTGTTTTCGAACTCTGATAGTTGATTTTATAATTAAGTTGTTATTTTTATGAACAGCCTTCTCTTCGATGATCGAGGGAAAGAATGAAGAGATGTCTACATCTGAGTTATCTGGTGGAGCAAGAATACATTATATTTTCCAGTCAATATTTGTGAAGAGTTTGGAGGTGTGTGTAGTTTGGGCTTATTATAAAATGTTGATGTTGTTCATCCTCGTAGCTTATGAGTTTGGATTTCTGGTGCAGGAGGTTGATCCATGTGAGGACTTAACTGATGAAGACATTCGAACTGCCATACAGAATGCAACTGGCCCTAGATCTGCGTTATTTGTTCCAGAAGTAGGTCTTACTTCGAAACTCAGTTTTTCTAACATTTCTGGCTTTTCCATGATTCAGATTTCAAAGTTTCATTTTCAACATGCAATTGCAGGTTCCGTTTGAAGTTCTTATCAGAAGACAAATTGCTCGTCTGTTAGATCCTAGCGTCCAGTGTGCAAGATTTATTTATGATGAGTTGATAAAGGTCATCGTCAATCAAAATTTAGTAGCTCTGTTATGCTGTACTGACCCTAGATATTGATTTTAGTTTTTATGTCTCAGATGAGTCATCGCTGTATGGCAAATGAACTGCAAAGATTTCCGGTTCTCAGGAAACGAATGGATGACGTCATTGGGAATTTCTTACGAGATGGTCTCCAACCTTCTGAGACAATGATTGGGCACATTGTCGAAATGGAGGTATATCATTGTTATTTTTACCACACTGTTATGTCATGCAAAAGATAACACGTCTCACATTTTGTTTATCTTTTGCAGATGGACTATATAAATACTTCACACCCAAATTTTATTGGTGGAAGTAAGGCTGTAGAAATGGCAATACAGCAAGTCAAGTCTTCTAGGATTTCAACAACAATTCAAAAACAAAAGGTGTATCAACTTTTAAATAGTTTGGTGTTAGTTTTGTGTAATTTGTGGTTTCGCTGTTCATCTCCTTCCTAACTTAGAGTTATATTACATTTTGGTTGGTCAGGATGCTGCTGAGCTTGAAAAAGCACCACAATCCGAAAGAGGTAGCAAGTCACGCTCATTTCTTGGTCGGCAGGGCAATGGAATCGTCACAGAGCAGGTTGTTTTCTTTGATGCGCGTATTTGAAAATTATCAGTCTATTATAACTTATACATGGTCTTATGGCTCATTGGTCTTAGTTTTCTAATTTTTTGTATGTCGCCAGTGAATTCTTAAGTAGCTATGTATATTAAAAAATGGAACCATTATCATTTTGTATTGTGCCCCAATTCATTAATTGGTAGATAGATACAATGCTATATCCTCCTAGGCTCCTACCGAATCCTCCTAACCCATGCAATCATGAAATGTGCCGTCCACTAATTCTCATGTCTCATTTATGCCTTTGATTTTGCGATATGTCATGATCACATCCCTAGGAGGATTTGTAGGCACATCGGTGGATGTCATTTCTCATAAACAAAGTCACAAGTCTTGAATTTCCATATATTGTTTGTTGCTGTCCTAAATTCTTATTAATCATAAATTTGCAGCATATTCAGCCTGGGTCTCGGCCAGCTACTGAGGTTGAGAAACCAACATCTGGTAAAGTTCTGCATTGTAACATAAATAAGATAAAAAAACTCAACATTTGGTATCTATATGAGGAGCCGTTGTGAAGTTTCAAATGCTTTTGATCTTTTCAGGAAGCACAAGCTGGGGGATCTCATCCATATTCGGTGGTTCAGATAGTCGAATGTCCTCCACCAAAGATAACTCTGCAAACAAGCAATTTAGTGAACCTGCTCATACCATGGATAATTTTGATTACTCATCGTCAATAATCCACTTGAGGGAGGTATGGTTTTAGTCTTGAAATTTGTTAACATAATTGATCTCACAAGGATACTATCGCTAATATCTTTTTTAATGTGTTGCAGCCACCAACAGTCTTGAGGCCCTCTGATGCTAACTCAGATCAAGAGAATATCGAGATTCACGTCACAAAGTTGCTGTTGAGATCATATTATGATATTGTCAGGAAGAACATCGAGGATTACGTGCCCAAGGCCATCATGCATTTCCTGGTCATTATTACATCACTAACCTTTATAGTTTTTTTTGGAGAAATCCTTTTGTTTTCAATCATAGCTCTAGCTGCTTGTTACTTTTAGTGAGTTTTCTCTTTGATTGAATATCAGGTTAACCATACAAAAAGAGAGTTGCACAATGTCTTTATTAAAAAACTGTACAGGTAATAAGAAAAGTGAATATAAAGTTTAGTGTGTGTTTCTTTGATTATCTAGTCTTTTTAGTTCTTTTTTTTAATTAGTGTGTCGGTCATTTGATTTTAACAGAGACGATATGTTTGAACAAATGTTGCAAGAACCTGATGACATTTCTATAAAAAGAAAGCGCACTCGTGAGTTGCTGCGTGTTCTCCAGCAAGCTTTCCGGGTAGGTTTCCACTACTGCATCCACATATAAACTGTAGTGTACTGCACTATGAGTTTTGGTTAATTTGAATTTTTTGCTGAATGTTTATAGACATTGGATGAACTACCACTGGAAGCAGAAACAGTTGAAAGGGGTTACAGTTTGACCAATAAAGATCCAACAGGTCTTCCGTCATCATCAATGGACTCTTACTCCCCAAAGAATCATAGATCACGTAAGTCTTCTCATTCAGGAGAACTGAATTCATCTTCTTATGGCAATATAGAATCAAATGGTAATAATCGCAGCTCCCTTCTTGGTCTTTACCAAACACCAGATTTCTAAACCCTTGAGAATCAAGCTCATGGTACAACACGAGATGTCCTTTAGTAGGTTTTGAAGATCGTTCTATGGAGGGGTAGACTTCTTTATTCTTTTTCTATTACAATATAGTGCATTGTTTTGCTGGGCCGGAGCAGTTCAGTCTTTTTCGATCCCCGAATTCCACATTTTTTCTATGAAGACATCATAAAATTGCAACGAATTGTTGTCTTATGATATCATATGTTTTGGGAATGGTAAAACTATTTGGAAGGTTAATGTACAGTTTTTTTGCATTTATTTTTGGGTTCTTGTAATATGAATGGCTGTGGTTTCTGTTTTCGTGCTATTGATATTTTTTCGACATGTTTACAAAACATGATACTTCTTTTGATTTTTATGTCTGGGTTTGATTTCAACTTGCCATTGGTGTTCCTTGGCTTTAGTAGGTAAGCGTGCACGTGGCTACATTCAAGCGAAGTTTCGAAACGTGATTGCTCGCCAGTGAGAGCTGGCTGGGGGCATTGAAAACGCTAACTGACTTGTCTAAAGCTTTGTGCAGTTTTGTAGTGTTTATTTTGTTTTATGGGCAGAATTATTAATTATTAGTATGTGGTCGAATTTGAAACAAACGACACTACATTAACAAAGAAAGCGAGACGGTGCCAAGATTACGTACATATGAATGGTTTCACCACTCTTGGTCTGCCCATTTTTGACATGAATGGTTTCTCTACTCTTGGTCTGCCCATTTTTGATGACAAATGAAAACCTGGCTCGACTCGAAATAATTTGGATTTAGATCCACACGTAGCCTAGGCAATACCTTTTATTTCATCACTTAGTAGGAATTGAAATCTGAGTAATAATATGATTTGGATTATGAGGACTTCTGAGTAAAAAAAGTTTTACACGATTCTGTACATGTGTAATTTTCCTGACTTGTGTATCAGTAAATAAATTGTTCGAATAAAAAAGTATCCAACTGACAGTCAACAACATAGATCACCAATTTTTCTTACTCTGGAAGTCAAAAGTATATGTTTGTCCAAAAAACTGAGGAACCAAAAGAACTGAGGGACTGGATAGGTATCGACTAAGAACCAAATCCAATATTGGAACCGTGGTCTGGTTCTCGGTATCTAGACCTTAGGATGGTTCTGGTTTGGAACTGGCCGGCACCAACTTTCTGAAACCGACATAACCGACTTTTTTAAGCAATATGGAATTTGAAGAGGTTTGTTTGGACATTGTGTACATGTATCCTTCTTAGAAAGTAAAAAACATATGCAAACAAGCAAACAATTATACATTTAAATCTCGTATATATGTTTATGTTCTTTAGAATTATTGGAACAATTTGCGTTGTTAAAGATGTTTGTTTTTTTGTTGTTATAACATGTCTTTTATAAATCAATAAAACATAAAAGAAATTAATTATTTTTTCGGCCACAACAATAATACCAAACGTTGGATGAGCGAAGTATGAGAGAGGTGAACTTTATGTTTGGTTGTCTTTGTGGATGGTATAAACAATGAGATAAAAGTAAGCATATATATATCCAACACATATAAACGTACGTAGGCGTGAATGTATACCGACATAAAAATATAAGTGCATGCAAGCGCGCGCGCGCACACACACACACACACACACACACACACACACACACACACACACACATATATATATATATATATATATATATATATATATATATATATATAAGATAAATATGGCTCTACGAGCATATACGGTTCAAATTTCAAAAAAAAAAAAAAAAAAAAAAAAAAAAGACGCAACATATAAGAATATTAAGCAATACAAGCACCATTAAAACTGCAAGAGCATACAAGTGTAAAAACAACACAAGAAAAAAGAGAGCATATAACCATATATGGATAAAGTCATTCAAATATACAGGAAATAAAGCTATACAAACATAAGTCGTAAAAGCATAAAAGCATGAAATCCTACATGAACTCATATAAGGTTCAATACGCATACGCCCTATATATAAGTTTATGTATGGGTTGCAACGAGACATGTGGGCATATAAAGCTATGTTTCTATATCTAGGGGTGATCAACTATGTCTACTGAGCTACAATGCATCTCTATTAGACGCCTTACTCATCTACCCTAATTCTAGTTCTTCACATATTTATGCTACTATAGTACTAGTACTATAATTATGAAAGTCACTTTTTGTCGTTGCTACACTGTCACACAACAACAACAACAACAATAATACCCAATCCCGCTGGAGCGAGGTACGAAGGAGGTGAGATGTAGGCTACCCGAAGGTAAAGGGACTATTTTTAGAAAAACCTCTGGCAAGTGATTGTGTGCAAGTAAACTGACGATATGTAAAGTGTGTGCAATGACAAAGAGACAATGACATAAATAAAAGCATATAAAGCAATATGCAAGCAAAGACATGAATCCCGACATTCCGCATATCAAGTTTGCAACTTTTTTTTTTTTTTTTTTTTTTTTTTTTTTTTTTTTTTTTTGACACTCCTATTTTTGCTACCTGTGATTCAAAATCAGATTTTCTTACCTGTGATTGTTAGATAGATGACTAAAGGGTAAAACATGTAAAGCTAGGGCTTTCAGGCCCTAATTTTCAAAGGGCCTCGATTTCCTAAGATTTTGTGTGTATATAAAGGCAGCCTCATATTTTGTTGGCAGTCGTCCTAAGAGATTCTATTATATAAGGACCCAATCTTTCGATAAATACTAAATAATCAAAATTTTAGGTCTCTTTTGTTACTACTTTTTAAGTACATACAATTTGTAACTATTTAAGCCCAATATATTAAGGGAGGTGATTTGCACACTCCCAAAAATGATTGGCACACTCAAAATGTGAGTGTGTTGACATTTATACCCTTACAAGATAAAAATAAGTCCAAACAATGTGAGGATATAAATGTCAACACACTCAAAATTTGAGTTTTAGGAGTGTGCAAATCACTTCTCATATATTAAGTATATAGAAGGCCCATTTTTGCATAAAAATAAAATATTGATTTAATAGCCTATTTAAAATGTGTCATCAATAACTATTTAACTGTTTGAATCGATGTTTAACTCTCCGATTTTCTCTCATCTCCTATTATATCATTCTTCAATAGAAAGATGTTTCATAACTTATTGTTTCCAAAACTACAGTTAATTAAAATTTATTTAAGATTGACAATATCATAAGAAAGATTAAGTAGATCGGTTCATCTGTCAGTTGAATATGAAATATTATACTATATTGATTTTAAAATCATAATCAAAGATCTTGCTTCAAAAGATGCTAGAAAACATAGACGAAACTTTGATGAATTTATTGGAAGAATCTAGTGCTATATCAATTAATTTGAGAGGGCCATACTTGTATTTCATTTAAATAAATTCAAGTAAACCTCAAAGTTTTAGTATAGTCGTGGCCCTCTCCAATCTTCACTAAGATCCGTCCATGCTATAAAATTAAATTTCGTATAAATTATTTTTCATCAAATAACTTTGATAAAAAGAGGCCCGGTTTAAAGCTTTGCTTTTAGCTTCCCGCTCCTGTTAAGTTAGATACGTAGATTTAGGATTGTCAATAAACCAATTTATTAAGACTCGTATTCCACATAGAACCACTATATATTACTAGCACACCCTGTGAGAAGTTGGAACAGACATAGAAGAAACACAAAGCTAAAACCTGAATACTCTATAACAAAAGCACAACATACATTTGTAGGTTTTTAGGTTTATTTTAAAAAGCCGAGAATCAAGCGAACCCGCTCTCAGCCGGGTCTAACCGGATTAGCTGGTCCTTGGCCGAATATCTGGGTCTTGGCCGGATCTAACCCGATATGGCCGGGTATAGCCGGGTCTTGGCCGAATATAGTCGGGTTATATTCTTATTGTGGTGGTTTAAGAATATGAAGACATGACTAGTTAAAACATAAGGGTGCGTTTAGTTGGAGAGAAATTCTTTCATTTTTTCAAGAAATTTTTTATAAGAAAATGAAAAAACTGAAAACGCGTTTAGTTGCACTTTTTTCCAACAATTTTCAAAGAAAATGAAATTCTCATTTTCTAAATTTTAACTAAGAAATTGAAAAGCTCATTCTACCTTACTCATTTTTTTTTTCAACTCCAAAAAAAAAATACATACACCATTCTACCCCTAATTTCTCGTGTCATCCTCAACCGCCGACTATCGCCGCCACCGTCGCATTTTGAGGTAATCTTCTTATTATTTTTTAAAATGAAAAATATAACTCCAACTAAACGCATTTTCAAAATTCTCAACTCTTCTCTAGAGAAGAAAAACAATCTCCTTCTCAAGAAATTTAAAGATGGAAAAATTGAGAAATTTTTTATCAACTAAACGGCCAGTGTGTGAATTTTTCCATGAAAAATATTTTACTTTCAGCAAAGCCAGGTATATATTTGTGAATCATGGGCCTAATACGCCCAGTCGGTGCTACTTTTTTTGGTAAACCTTGGCCCATACGTTTAAATATTTCCTTATATATCATATATATGTCACCATAATTAAAACAAACCCTTCAATCGACTTCGTATTTTCTCACACCTTTTCTTGTTTCCTTAACTTTAATCGCAGGTTTCAATCGATCTTCTCTTTCAGTAATGATTTTTAACTTGTTGAATCGTAAAAAACATAACAATTATGGACGAGTGGATAAACTACTTGAAGAATACTAACGAGGACGTATTCGAGATCATCAAGAATTTGATCAAGGTTGCTGCTATCGACCATCCAAACGAGTTTTGAGAAAAAAGAGACAAATTAGCTGAGGCTCTATTCACATGTGAGCTGATCACCATGGAAGATAATGGAGTTGCTGAGGTTTTGAGGATTAAAGGGGTTCTTGAGAAAAGTGGCATGCATGAATCTGGAGAGTTAGTGTGTGACTTGTTGAACAAGCTTCGGGACATGAGGCTATCTTTTAAAACTCTGGAGGCGACGGGGATTGGGAAAACTGTTAATGCTTTGAAAAAACATAAATCGAAAGTTGTTAAGCAGACTGCTAATGTGATGATAAGAGATTGGAAACGTATGGTGAGTGAATATTTGGATGGTGATGGAAAGAAGTCGGTTGTGGTTCAAGAAGAGGAGGAATGTGGTGAATTAAATAAGAACCATGTCAAGCCAGGGAATGACGTGGTACTATTACTAGCGAGTGAGTCGCAAACAAGAAACATAGTGCGAATAAAGTTGAAGAAGGCCCAAGTTACTGAAAAGAAGGATAATGTGCAAAGTAAGGGTCCAGTTGAAGATGATGAGGGAGTTGCTGAGGATTCAAGGATTACACGGTGTGTTAATAAGCGTCAGCTTGAAGATGAATCAAAATCAGAATCTAGATCGGTATTGCTTGAATCTTCAAGGAAACCGAGGGAATTGAATAGGAATATGAAGTTGCAAACTGATTCAGAAAAGGCGAAGGATCAAAAGGGTCCGGTCACTCTTGATCAACAATGTAAGAAATCGGTGAATTTGGAGGCTGCAAAGTATCAAAAGGTTTCAAGCAGTAACTTTGATGAGAAACTTGAGGCAACGAAGCGAAAACTGCAAGAGTGTTACAAAGAAGAAGAGTTTTTTAAGAAGAAGCGAAGAGTACAAGTATTGGAGTTTGATGAACTCACGAAACGTGGTATTCTACCCCCAAAGGATCATGTCAACAAGCAATTTGTCTCTTATGCCCGTCACTGATTGATTACATTTTCATCCTTTTTATAATGACATATTCTTTTGTAAAACTCTATAAATATCAATCTAAGAGTTACTTTTGTTCATCCTCCAGTACAACAAATCTTGTTGATAATGACTAGCGGTAAATTGTGTGTTGTTTTTTTTTTTTTTTTTTTTTTTTTTTTTTTTTTTTTAATTTTTGTCAGACACTTGCACTTTGTAGTTGTGCCAAGTAATTAGTTTGTAGTTTTTGACTAAAGTGTTTATTTTCAAATACTGAAATCACACACCAAGTATAAACCACAAAGAGTAGACTTTTAACATACATTTACCTAATGTTACATATTGGACTAATATTGACTTGCCAAGGAACATTAATTCAACCTCACTCCTATGAAAATTTGACAGCAACTGGAATATGCTTTCATCTCATTTTTTCTACCTTGATGAATCAAATATAAGATTTCATTCAAGAACAAACAATTCATAAATATGTACAAGTTTACACATAAGTTTCAAAAGGCTAAAACCACTTAACCAAACAAAAAATAAATTACAATGGTCTCGTAGAACTGCACCAAGCAGCCAAGTTCAATATGATTTAAGCCTGTCTTCCCATGATCAAGCAACCTAGCTTCACTCGAAATTTACCCAAACTTCCGTCAATGTTTAATGAGGAGAATGTTACCATGTCGTTTACCGAACCAGCATTCAGACCCATATCACAGAAATGGCAACGTTATCCTCAATAAACACCTAAAGTCGTTACTTACCATGAGCGCTTGTTCATATACTCGGTTAAAAGAACATAGTGGCACTATGCCTGAGCAAACTCTTTATAATAATTACTAAGCTCGGGTCAACAACTCATAAACATTACTGTTGTTTTCACCAGGAACACGTTTGAGCATTTCAAAGCTTTTACGACTCCCTAAGAACTCAATACGCTTGATTTCCACATAACCAATCTCTGCAGCTTCTTTACTTGCATAAACTGATCGAATCCTGTCGGCATGCCTTGAATCAGTATGAATGGCCAACTCAATCTCCATTCTTGACATGTTCTCCTATACCATAAAAAAAAAAACCAAAGTTTTAGCATTAAAGGTGGCAAATTGGCTGGTTGCATGGATTAGGTAACGGGTCATCCCATCATGACCCGTTACCTAACCCATGCAACCAGTCAATTTACCACTTTGGGCAAGTTTTGACCGTTAGAGATTAAAGGTAAGCAACACTCACTCATAAGTAAATGGGTTTAAGAATGTTTAGTTTGATTAAGAGCAAAAAGTTGAAGAACATTAGCTTAAGAAATGCTTTACTACCTGGTAAAATGCATAGATGTTATCTAACAATTGCAAACATGTGAACCCTGAATCGCTGAAAAACGTCTTTGAAGAGGGTCCCATTTCTGAAACTCGGTCCAGCGGAAACAGTATAGTGAGGAAATGGTTCTTAAAAACCAACTCATTCTTCTCAAAATAAAAAATACAAAATAAAAAACTAAAAGAATAAAAGTAAAAATGTATATACTGCAGTATTATATATGATTAATTACACTTCTGAAATTGGTCGTGAGGAGTTCACAAAAGAAGCATTGGATTCTTTCCCATCTACATTTATATTCCCATCTTCATTTATAGATGTCTTAGCTTCCTCAGAGTCAGTATAGATAGAAGCGCTTGATGATGGCTCGGAGATAGACCAACAGATTGAATCTAGAAGTGTGGGCGGGGTTAATGGTTTAGTTGGTGCTTGACATGCTTGTGATCTGCCAAACATTTATAAAAATGGTTATTTTCAACCTATTTTTCGCATTCTTTTCGTCCCAGACATTTTTTGGTCTTAATAAACATACATATCTTTTTACTTATAATGGTTTCAGACAGTTTCTGATGACCTGATATTTATTTTGCTTCATAAATTAAAAAAAAAAAATCAATCTTCATTTTCTGCCATGATTGATGTTTTATGTTAGAAAATATATATGTTTGAACTTTGAACAATGCAATACAAGTTAAAATATTACAAATAAAGTGGGACGAGAGTTTATCTTGTTTTATTTTGTGACAATTTTGCTCACTGCTAATGGTCACATAAGCTGCTTTCAGAATCTGTTGTTTTTATTTAGTCATAGGTTTGTTTGTCACTAGTCTATCACAAATGGATTCTTTTCAACACTTTTGGAGTTTTGGCATGTGTCGGGATAACCGAAGATCCGGTCCTGGAACCGAGTACAGAACAAGAACCGAGCCGAGGAACTTGGTACGGTTCTCGGTTCCATCTTTTCTTATTTTCAGTTCTCGCTTCCTCCGGCTCCGGTTTGATCCGATTCTCATACCATGGACAAGCCTACTCGAAATGTAGTAGCTGGGCGTTGTTGTGCAGTTAATCTTATTTTTAAGGATGTTTGCTTAGCAGTTCTAATATTAATCCAGTGATTCTTTGGAACACACTACCAATACAGCTACAAGAAAATCAAATTTATAGTTCTTTAAAAATCAACTCCACTTAGTCCCAACAAACTGAAAAAAGGATCAAATACTTGTGAAAATAAAGATAGCATAAGATATGATGATCAATACATCATAGTTCTACAAGAATTTGTATATATAATAGTCATGACAATGGTTTTAACCTCAAAATTGGTCATGTGAACCAACTCCTAAAACTTGCTATTTTCCGAATCCAAGAAAGGGTAACAGATAAAAGTTTATAAACATATGACCTCAAAAGTACCACTACTAATCTTGAAAAAATGTTGGATATATAAGCATCCAAGCTCTTACAATCTTGTTATGCTTTCTCTTTTCTGAAACATGATTAATGTAGCATTAGGCTAAGGTTTTCGGTCACCCCAAAAAGTTGTTAGTTATATATCATTAGTCGGCAAGTATGAATGCCTGAAGCAGGCTCTGAGCAGACTGGGCTTCGTTTGGTGTACCCGATATGACAACAGTATAGTTAGGCGTTTCTGAATCAGGTTCATGCACTACAACCGTTGCACCGGAAATCTGGTTCATACACCACAAAGCAGGACAAGATTAGAAGATAATTACCAAATGACATACCACCAATCCAAGCCTTTACAATGAAGTTCAAATCCTGTTTATCACTAGGGGCGTGTTTGAATTTTGTGTTTTGGAACTGAAAATCTGATTGTTGGTAATATAAGTCACCATGGTTAGATTTACAAAGTTTGAAGTTGTTTATATTGGTTTTGCTAATTAATCACGATCAAAATAATCAGATAGCATACTAAATGCTACAAAACTAATTCCCCACGGGTTAAAAAGAAATTGCTCATTTTCCCCTTTCCTTTAACGTCTTTAAAAGAATCTGATAATTCAATTTTCATTATCACTATTTATAAGACACATCCAAACATACCTTGTACCGATACTTTTAAATGGCAGGCGTATATAACTATCATTATTTAGCATCCACAAAAACAAATTAGTTACCTGTCTTATACGAGTCAGATTGCTTCCATTCTCTCCATAAACCAGCTCGATAACATTCTCAGGAACCGCAATTTCCATAGTAGTATTTGTTACAATAGCAGATCTACCTCCTCTGCACAATGTTATTAATGATGATTTTTGGCACCAAAGGCTAAACCTATAACTTACTAGATGTCTGCAAACATAAAAGCAGTGTCGGCGTATTACCTTCCAAGTTCAAGGCCACCTTTAACAGAAGTCGGTCCTCTTTTGACATCATGCCCGTTCATGAAACTTCCAGCTCTTGCCTGCCAACAATACATAATTTTGAGGGCTATTTGAAACAATTGGAATGCTACGCAAACACAAAAAGAAATATTACTTGAGATTGCCATGGCCCGGATGATGAGGGATGATCTGCATTGTTGAAGAGCCTGAGATTATCCATACTCTGTGTCATAGCTGCATGCTGGTTAGAATGATGATGAGTGGCCATAAACGGATGCATTCCAAAAGGTGGTTGACCAGAGGGTTGGCCGTTTCCTTGTCCATGAGTTTTAAGGCCAATCGAATTTCTACTGGAGATCATGTCGTTTCGCAGCCTGTGAGTGACACAGCACAAAGCGTTTTGTACTTTTACAAACTCTCCTGTAATCTAAAGAAGTGAAAAGTTAATTTACAATTAGATTAAAAAAAAAGTACACTAAGATACTTGAGTCAGTAGAGATGGCAAGATAGGCAGGTCAGTCAGATTTGGTAACAGGTTTAAAAGGGTTCAGGTTGAAATGCGTCCATTTTAGGGTGTTTGGGATTGCTTATTTTTTCGGCTTCAGAAAAGCACTTTTTTTTAATAAGCAGGTTAATATTGAATTAAAATGACTTGTTACTCTCATATTTAATCTAAAACCTTTTATAAATGAACTTGATTGAGAATTTATATTAAAATTATTATTTTTAAAAATATGTTACGTTTTTTTAAAATAAGCAAATCCAAACACTGGTTCCAAAAGTACCATTTTTTTTATAAGTACTTATTTTTAAGCAGAAGCAAAAAAAAAAAAAAAAAAAAAAAAAAAAGGCAATCCCAAACATCCACTTAGCATTGGTCAAGACAGGCCACTTCTAGCCACAAACACCTTTTTGTCCAATTTTTGATATTTTCTTTATAAAAATAATGTGCTAAAAAATAATTATAAATAGAAATTCTATAATAATAATAAGAATCTATATTGTTGAACAAAATGGTTACAAAGGTTGTATGCATTAACAATAAACCCTGGGGCGACTTTCAACAAGTTCAACAACAAGATTCTGTTTTTATTTGACACATATGAGAACAAAATGAAAATCAACGTTTCAAAAGTAAGGGTTGAAATTGTCAAAATCTAGTTGAGTGGTATAAGAAGCATGGAGATCTCACCAAAACTATATGATCATTCTCTAAGGCATAGCTCGGAACTTCGTTGCCACTAACAATCTTTATAAAAGCACCAGTTACTTTTCTTATGTCCGCCATTATGGAACCACCTTTACCCAAAAGACAACCCCTTTGTTGAGGGGTAATCACAACTTTAGCAACAATAGGTGTTCCTGGTGAGTCTAGTCCCTTCTCGTAGGCAGCCTCAACAGACCTATTGAAAACAAGAAGTACAGCATTTTGTGCAGGCGAGTTTTGTGACTCTGGGTCCTATATAGCACAACAATGTGAATAAGATAAATAAGATAGGGGGAAATTTAATATTTCCACTCCCAAAATTAGGAAATTTCATATATACCCAACAGGCCAACATACATTAAAAATATGAAATTCTCCCAATAAGATATAACAAAAAGAAGCTTTTCGATAATGTGTAAATATTTAACTAACGAACCTCGAATGCTCTAATGGTGATTAACCGTTCATTGGAACCATAACCTGGACTTTGAATACTTATAGAAGCACCTGATTCCTTTTCAAGTGCTTTAACGATTGTCCCTGAGTTGCCAATCACACCGCCTATACGATCACCCGAACAAAGGATCCAGAAAACTATTTCACGCTGGCCCTGAAAAGTTTCAGAATCCATTGGTCCAAAAGGCCGATTTCCAGTAGCACAGTTAGAAGTAGTTGACACAGATTCTTGTACTAGAGTTCCAGCTGGAGGAAAATCCATGTGCACGTGCCAGTTAGGTAATGTGGGTTCGTGATTAGACCCGTTGTAAGGTCTACCAGAAACCATCCTTGGTTTATCTAAAGGGGGCCTTTCTTGAAGACGACTAGTAACAGCAACAAGTGCCTTCTTAACTGCTATAATCTCACCCTCAATCTGACAAAAATATAAGCTGCACGCGTTAATAAACTGAGTCCAAAATATGTAAACGACATGGTTAAAAAAGTAAATTTGCCATCCAAATGATAGCCAATCCTTTAAAGGGCCTTTATCTACCAATAAAAAGGAAAATTTGACACTGATCTTTCAAATATATCATTCGGAAAGCATATATTCCATCAACTATTGCTTCGTAAAACAAAGTCTCGTATACATTGTTTTTACATAATCTGGCATGTCAAACAATTGAGTATTCGTCATTCCAAACACTACATTCCTCACATTAAATACCAAGAACACACCATTCAACTAGAAAAACTCAAGCATTATATTGTTGAGGGACCCTCAAAAGGTCTTACATGTTTCGGGCGATAAATTTTACCAGTCCACTATATTTTCAATGACAAATTTACCCTTTTAACCTATTCATTTCGACACTTATCAATAACTTGCTACAGGGACGGAACCAGGGTGGGTCCTAGGATACCCATGAAATTTTGCGGTGTAGTGTTAATTTTTGTAAAAAAACCTCGATTTTTCCTAAATGCACTTAGTACAAAAAAATTGTGTTCCTCGTTTTGTATAATTTATTTATGTCCTGGTTCCGTCCCTAACTGCTATGCAACATAAAACAAACAATGTCGACCAAAATAACTTAACAAACCTCAACTAGCTCATCACTCGGCAATGCACAAGACGGCAACAACTTATCTTTGCTATCCCCCCTCTTATAAAACTTAATCTTACACCTGGTTTCCTTCCTAATCTTGTCCACAGCTTTCCCACCTCGCCCAATCACATAACCAACCGCACTCGTGTCCGCAAGCAACCGACACGAAACAAAACCCCCCTCAACTTTCCCATTATTACCAAAATACCCCTCACCCTCATTTTCAGCAGTGACACTTAAAACCCTCTCATAAACCCTAACCAAAGCTTCTTGTGCCACACTAACATCAAAATAGTCACTATTATGCACAAGTTCACTTTCTTCGTTGACCGACATTGTCCGGTCAACAGCAGCATTACCCACGACGGAAATGACACGGTCGGCGGAGGACGGCGGCGCGTGCTCCACACGCACTTTTGCTGACGTGTCGTTCTGAAGGTGGTTTATGATACCCATTACGCCGTTGATGCGGGATGCATGGCAGAGTAGCCGGAAACATGTGTGTCCGGTGGGTATGGTTAACGGTGACGGTGGGGTTTTGGGGCGGTTTTCGACGGTGGGTGGAGGAGTGGTTGACGGTGGTGGAGGTGATGGTGGTGGTGGTGGTGAGGTGGTGGTGGCGGCGGTGTAGATAGGGAGAGAGACGAACGGGAGTTCACTCATCGCCGGAAAATGGGTTTCTTGATTTTCCGGTGAAGTTTTCCGGTGAGTGTGGGGACAGGTCAAAGGAAATCAATGAGAAGTAAATGAAGTGATTGAATATTCTTTGTTTAATAAAGAGTCTTTGTTTTGTCAAATCATTTTGGCTTTATTATGTTTACAAAATCTTTAAAATAATCATATGATAAAAATAATAAATTTTTCATTAAGTCAATTAGTTAGGGAGTTAGTTTATGCTTATTTTTTGTCTCTATATTTTGGCTTAGGTTAAACAATAATTTTTTTTAAACAGTAAATTTGTATATCTTACACCACATATTTTACAAATTATTTTATCTCATATGTTTTTAACAAACTTGAAGCTACAAATTCTAAGTTACAGGATCATTCACATATAGTTGGGCTAGAAGTTTTGGTCAATATAATATTAAATAACTTAAAGTTAAAGTAGAATTATAATCCTAAAAAGCAAATGCATCAATAAATAGGGGTGAGCATCGAATGTCCAAAACCGACCCGGACCGACGAACCGGACCGAACAGACAAAAACCGAACCGGACCGACGGCCCGTCGGTTCGGTTTCGGTTTCGGATTTTCATGGATTTCGGTTTCGGGTCGGTTCGGTTCGGTCCGGTCCAAAACCGACAAAAGCATGCCAAAACACACATGGACCGACAAAACCGACCCGAACCGACGAAAACCGAACCGAACCGACGGTCCGTCGGTTCGGTTTCGGTTCCGGTTTTTGATGACTTTCGGTTCTCGGTTTTCTCGGGTCGGGTCGGTTCGGGTCGGTTCCGACCCTTTGCTCAGCGAGTAAGCCAAAATTGGGTGTCATTATAAGTGATTTGGTGTCATTTCATGATAGCGATGATGGTATATAAAATTTGATAAAATTCGGTTGCGTGCGTATGTATTTGTGCCTTTTTCTTTATTTTGTAAATAAACTTTTTCTTTATTTTCTAAATAAACTATTGTGACGACGATCACAATTCACACATATTCAATGGTCCTTGTTTTGTTTGTAAGTGGTTTGACAACAGTTTAGTAGTAAGAGCATCCCCATTCGTAACGTGAGGCTCCACGTTAAGGCTTGGTAACGCGCGTTAAGGCACGTTAGCCATTGCATCCACCAGCGTTAAACACACGTTAACGTGGGGCGTTATGTGGCTAACGCCAAGTTAAGGTACCATTCATGTATAAAAAAAGAAAAAAAAATTCATTCCGCCCCCTCTCCACTTCATAATAACGGATAGTTTTTTAAAAAAGTTACAATTTGGCTCCCCTAACGTTAACTAACGTAAAAAAAACGGCTAGTTAGCCTAAAAAAAAATATATTTTCCAAAACCTTTTTTCAACCAAGGAAATGCCATGGATATACTCACAAACGTGCCGACCGCGATCAAAAAAGAGGGGAAAGTGCCATGGATATACTCACACGGGCCAAGGAAATGTATCGAAACGAGAGCAAAAACGCGTCGTTTCATAATGAGGAGGCTTGGAGTGTTTTGCGTAATCATAAGAAATGGGACGCACCGGACACAGTTGATTTAACCGGTGATGTCCCGAGCACAACCACGCCCGATGGGGAAAAAGTGGGGCTACGAAGAAACAAAAGTCCGAGACAACGACAAGCACCGGGGGAACGAGTACCGGTGGCTCTGTTTCGTCAGCTCAATTCGGGGACGCTTTACGCGAGGAATATCGGGCTAAACGTGAAGATGCGGCCTTGGCTTACAAAGCAACCGCTGAAAACCAATACGCAGCAATACGCTCGAGGGACTTTGAGTTTTTGTTGCTTGACACTACCGGCAAAGATCCTTATTACGTGACGCTGGTGAATATGAAAAAGGATCGTATCATTGAAAAATACGGGTTGCCAAAGCGTACGAAATGAATAAATGTGTTCTGGTTTAATTTTTTTTATGTATTTTTATTTTTTTTCATATTGTATTTTTAATTTCGTAATGTATTGTTTTTTTTTTTCTTTTCTTTCGTAATGTAATATATTCTAAGAATTAATGTTATGTTTTAAAAAAAATGAAATATTAGTTTTAGTTTAGGGTTGAAATTGAAAATATTTAAAAAATTGAGTTAAAATGAGTTAAGGTTGAGTTATAAATAGAACTGTTTTTTTGTGAGTTAAAGTTAAAGTGGTAAAGCTGATGTGGCGCTGAGTTATAACTTAACTCAAGTTATGAATGGGGATGCTCTAATAGTTCAGGTGCATATGAGGGTATGTTTACTATGTGTTTGTAATTAAGTTTTATGCCCATTTACTTGAATACTTAAATGAAATCATTATACACATTCATTAAGCAAATCTATAAATCTATACTACTTTATAATGCATTTGGGACATGCTATTAATAGAAGGCTTAAAAATTCAGATTCAACATCTTACTTATAATGGAAAGAATTGTCTCACACATGTAATGTAACTAAAAGCTGGAAATTTAAGTGCATTTACATCTAAATTGGTATTCGACTAATGATGCAGCCCATTTAATACTACTCGTAACAGCCCATTTAATACTACTTGTAACAGCCCATTTAATATTACTTGTAACAGCCCATTTACCATCGTAGTAAACATCCTCCTAGCCTTCCATTATTTGATAGAGAATAAAAAGCAACAAACACACACCAAATCTCTCTCACTACACAAACAACGGTCGTCGCCGCCATCATCTGCTGAAACTGCCACCATCTTTAGGTGGTTTAGGTGGTTTCGGTTGTTCATAGCCATCATCTCGCGGTGGGTTTGGTGGTTTTAGATACTTCGAGATATGTTATTAACTTTTAAGGCCGATGACAAAGTTTTTTGTCCGAAAATATTGCATTTGTTTTTTGATCTTTCGAGTTCGGTTTTTGAGGCACTGATCGTGTTTGTTTTTGCGGCGGTGTTGGTGAACCGATGGTGAATAATGTGTGTATTATGTATATAATTTGTGTTACATCAGCTTCTGGGCCAAAGGTGTGTTTTAATGGTGTTTTGTGTGTTTAGTAATAAATTTAAAATGATGCTTGAGTTCATTTTGGACATTGCTTCTTCGACTTTTAGGTTAATCTTAGATTTGATGATACCCATGAGGCTGATTATCATTTTTGTGTTTGGGAATTTTGATACCCGTGACTGCTTAGTATGATTTTTTGATTGTAGATCTAATTCTACTTCTAAAAAGAATTTTTCTATTTGTTATGATTTTTTGATGGGTTCCTATTACTAATCCTGTGTTTTATTGGTTAGATCTTGAGTTTTGCGATAGTATTATCATATCTTGTGTATTATGTACAGGTGAAAATTATATTCATGACCTCATTGATTGACTTTAAGTTTATTTCAATTAGTTTTAGTTAATTTAATTTTCGTTGATTCATATTTAACTATCAATTTTAGACTTTTAGTAGTAGAGATTTTAAAACTAGATCAAATTGGAAGTGCACCAACATTGTAATTTACTATCACCTATATCTTTCTTGAGTCAGATTTATAATCTTGTAATGGAAAACATTCGGGATAAATTTAAAGCCCAGCGTTGTGAAGATTTGACAAGATTTGAAATCTCAAAATCCGAGCAATAAAGAGTTAAAAACTACAGTAAAGTAATAAAGCAAGAATAATACTTTGACCTGCGTATACATAGATAAACAATCTCATTGAAATCTAAACCTTTCAAAAGTGGGTAGTTGAGACATTGGACTTGGGATATGTTTGTCAAAAGTAGCAGTGAGCTGTGAGTAGTAGCTGTAGTCACAGCTAAATGCTCATTGCTCACAGCTTCTTAAAAAAGTATTAGAAAAATGAGCATTCCTAAAAAGTAGCAAAGTTTACCTCTCTTTTGCCAAACGAAACCCTAAAAATCAAAAAACTCATTATTTACCGCTCATCGCACAAAAAGCTTTAAAAAACTTTGCGCCAAACATATCCTTGAATTCTAGAAGACCTAGAGATTGAGCGGTTGCTTGATTATATTCAAATTTCAAATGAAAACAAGTCATGTTAATTTAAGGGCTTATTTGGTGAGTAATTACAATTGCATATATAGTTATACTCATTGTAACTATAAAAAAAAGAACTAATATTCGTTAATAAAAACATGCAACTATCTTAAATATGGTATAAGTATGTTGTATCTTAATTATCTTACGCCAATAAATTGATGTTACATTGATAATCAAAATATATCTTATGGTCATATTGAGAATTTATGTTACTTAGACTAAACATAAGCAAGTTACTAATATGAATATTCACATTATTATGATTTATCTTATTTAACGGAAAAAATAATGTCATACAACTAAGTTTCCGTTACAATTTTGAAAATTTTATGATAATTAAAATATTGATTATTCTTTTAAGTATAAAAATGATCATTTAGAGGTGAACAAGTTATTTGGTGATTAAAGACATAATTTGTTAATGTTGTAAAAAATGAGCATCTTGGAGTCATCTATGCCCGAGTCGAGATTAAAAAAAAAAAAAAAAAAAAAAAAAAAAAAAAAAAAAAAAAAAAATCGTTTTACAACAATTAACGATTTTGTATAAGTCACAAATCGCATATTAATATATAGTAACTTTTTATACCGGTGACATTGTTCTATCGCCATGGACTCATGGTACTATTTACAACAATTAATTATTATCATTCTATTTTATATGTAAATTCTGAATCGCTTTTTTTCTTTTTTAACACTAATATTATCAGGTAGACAATAAATCATAAACTTATGTCTTTAAAAATTGTCATAAGCGTTGATAGTTTAATGCCGGAATTCAATTACACGGGTACCCGCCGCCGTAACGCGCGGGTACCCGGCTAGTTTTTCTTAAGCAATGTATTGTTTGAATCATTCTTACATGAATTATAGACTGTGCAGCTTGAGATAATTTTGAAAAGAATCAACGATTATTTTGTCCATTAATTTTTGAAATATTGTATTTTTCTCGATGCCTTGGCTCTATTTTTGAATCGAGTCAACTTAAACTTTTTACATAAACTAATTTTCATGCCATGTATACTATATAATGGTTTATAGATAATAGTCTAAACCCCGCACAAAGCAACGACAACAAATAGTTTATTGAATTTTTGGTTTTTCTAACTACTTTTGATCATAGAATGATTTCCCGTCATAGTGATGTAAAAGAGATGTAAAAGTAGTGAAGCAATTGAGAGTGGAGAACTTTTGTTCACTAAACCGTAACTAACTACTCCCACCGCTCCAAAATAAGCATCCACATTTTTATGTTTGGAATGTTTCAAAATAAGTGTGCATTTTGTATTTGAACCAAATAAAAAAGACTTTGGTTGATGAAAATGATATTTTATTTTGGAAAGTGTACTTAGTGAGAATTTTCTAAACTTTGTTCATTTTGAGAATGAACATTTATTTTGGGAAAAAAGAGAGATGAGAAAAGAAATTCACTTTTCTTATTTTGTAAGTTGTTAAGTAAAACGTTTTCTGCTTTATAAGTAGTATTGATATTGATATATGATTGCGGGATTGTTTGATTGTTAGATGGATAAGTTGGTAGTATTTGCATAAGTGTAAGTGAGTTATCGTGCAAGAAAATTGTACTCCAAAAGTTTGAAAATTTTGTTATAAGTTTTTTTGCAAAAGTTTTCTTAACAAAAAGGCGTCTTTTTCAATTTAAGGTGCCCAGGGTTGTAAGAATGCCCTGGAGATATCATAATTCAGTCTAAAATAATTAGAAGTAAAAAATAAAACAACTTGTAATACTAATTTGGTTGAAGAGATCCGAATATGAAAACATTAGTGTCAAGTAAATAAAAATTATACTCCAATGCTCACAAGAGCTGAACTTATCTTCTCCATAATGCAAGCGCTCAACCTTGACCGGTTGAGCTATTGTTCAATTGAAATAATTTTTAATCAAGGCTATATGCTCAAATTCTCAGAATAAGATTTGTACACTAAGACAACATGTAGGAGAAAATATGATCATTGGTTAAGGAATTAAATTATTAATGTGCAGAATTGTTTGACAATTTTATGTAAGTGTAAGGTAATAATTCTCTGAAAAACATCCAAATTTGTTTTTACATTTTACCTTTACTCCTATGCTTTTTTTCAAAAGTTGTATTTATTTAACAGTTTAGAAAAAAATGCGAAATTTTATTTTTATGATATGGTTGATCATCAAAATATGAGAATGAATCCAATGATACAATATTATGACTTTTGCATGTTTTATAAGGCTCGTAAATATCAAAAGAAATTATGAAAATGGATTCTTTACCACTTGTCACGCATGTTCTGCTGCTTAATCCATAATCACTCTTTGTCATTTCAATAATTTTAGTGTTTAAATATTTAAACATTAAGTTCTAAATAAGAAAAACCTAGAAAAATGGAGGTGGCTTTGATGTTCCCAACAAGAAAAAATAAAATATATATATATTTTTTTTTGGTATCAACGTCTTCATCGTTTATCATATTACATTTCATGTGAATAAATAACAATTACAATAAGATGCCAGGCAAGCGAGCAACAAGTTGCGCCGCAACTCCTTTTTGGATAGCAAACCCAATCCTACTAAAAATGAAGTTTTGTTTCTTAAGGGTCGATAAATTACTTTGCACAACCCGTTGTACCCTAGTCAAAAACTCTCTTGCCTCCGGAGCTAGGAAACCAAATGTATCAAAACCAAATAAAAAGAGGTAATTCCAAAAACACCCCAAAAGTACAACTCCACTCACCCCATTCACCCCACCAATTTTAGTTTTCTTCAAATACCCCGGAGGCGACTCTCTCCCAAAAAATCTTGGGCAACTTCCACCATTGTTGGACAAGTGTCCCTATGATTGGGCCCACATTGCACTTACATAGTACTAGTTAACCAAACCATTTCTTGGGCGACTGGGCTCACATTTTTTGAGCGACTTCGCTTTTTTTACTTTTAGTTAACTTACATTTTTGGTCTTTATGGTTTGCTTGGTATTTCAATTTTGATCCTTGTGGTTATTATTATTACTATAAACGAGCGGGGGTACCCGCGCGTTGCTGCGGGAATGTTGTGTTTAATCCAAATTATTTTTATTATTTTTAATTATTTTAGGGACTAAATTTGCAAAAGATCGCTAACGGGGGACTAACGGTGCAATTTATGGCTAACGTGAGGGACTAAAAGTGTAAAATCGTTAGCTACAGTACACATACTATTACAAACTGATTTTTCACTGTAGCAGTTACTGTTTTGCACTGTAGCAACGTTATTTTCAGTTTTAGTCCCTTAACGTGGCGTTCTTTGCAAAGTTAGTCCTTAGGGACTAACGGTGAAAAAAAAGTTAACCTTAGGGGCTGTTTCTGTTTATTATTTGTACAGAAAAAGCCCCTGAAGTTACTGTTCCTTTGCAAATTTAATCCACATTTTTTAGATAACGGTCGTTAAAGACTAACTTCGCAATTGATCGCTAACCTCAGAGGCTAAAATTGGCAAATGTGAAACTTGGGCGAGTACTGTAGCTACAGTGAAAACAAATGCCTTTTAGTATATACTAGACGAATACCCGTGCATAGCAACGGTTCCTAGCGGCAGATAATTAACGATTTGTGATATTGTGGTGAGTGTTTTGTGTAGCGTTCAAAATAGAACGTGAACATATCATAATGTAATTGCAAACGGTTGTACTACACGATAACTAAAGTCTAAGAAAAATTCTTAACATCTATCAAACAACATATAAAAACATTTACAGTTGCGATATTGTGATAAGTGTTTCGTGTAATGTTTAACATGAACATGAAAATATCAAAATAAACTAAAACAATAATAAAAAAAAGTTGTAATATATTGTCTAATCATAGCTTAATCATAGTACTTTTATAGTTTGAATGAGTGGTTCGCCCGCGCGTTGCCGCGGGAGCATTGTGTACTTGCAACATATATGACCATTACATCCCGTGAACCCATCCCTTGTACATACTTCAAACTCAGTAAGTATCCTATAGTGGACATACAAAGTCCATAGGAAAAGGGCTACATAAATTAAATTCCGGTGACTAATTTTGTGGCGATAAAATATTTTTCATGTATACGTTTTTTTCTAAAAGTACCCGCGATTAACGGCAGCGGTGTATGTTTGTGATTTATATAGTAAATTTGTAAGTAACTTTTATTATAGTTGTTTTGTTAAATGGTGGTTTATAGTCTTTGACTTAATTCCATTGAGTCATTTTGTGTGTGTTTTTTATATAGCAAAGTTTGTGGCATGACGACGATGTTGTAGAGTTTTTGACTATATTTGATTGTAACCGTCAGTTACAAATGGGAAAAATCATACGCTATCATAGGCGCTTCTAATCTCTTTGGAGATTCTAAATGCAGCATGCGTTGAAACCCGCCTATCGTGAATTCTACTCCCACTTTTACCGATGAGGGATTCCGCCTCAAGTTCGGTAATATAATTTTAAGTTGCAATATTTCAATTTTTTTTTTTAATTATGAAATGTTTTGAATTTTCAAAAATTTCGAAATGTTTTGAATTTTTTAGCGTTTCATAAAACTTTAAAAAAAATAAAAATTTTCAAAATATTTTTTAGCGTTTCATAAAACTTTAAAAAGTAGTATACAACTAATAAAGTAGATTCATTTATAAATTTTTGAATATGTTGTTTGACTTTTGGAAAGTAGAGATCGATACACAACAAATAAATATTATTGTAGTTAACTTTAATATGTTACAAAAAATAATTATATGTTTTGAATTTTCAAAAATTTAGAAAGGTTTTGAATTTTTTAGCGTTTCATAAAACTTTAAAAAAATTTAAAAATTTTCAAAATATTTTTTAAAAATTCCAAAAGTAAAAAAAAAAAGTCGAGATTTTAATTTAAAAAAAATTAAAAATATTTCAATTTTTTAAAATTCCGAAATGTTTAAAAAGTTTAATTTTTTTAAAGTTCTTTAAGTCTTTCAAAATGTTTAAAAAGTTTAGTTATTTTTAAGTTATTTGAGTCTTTCAAAAAAAAATTATTGAGCCACACAAAATAAAGTGCTTTGATTGATGTGAAAGAGACTTGACACAATTGAAACATGTGATAAGTTCTTTGAGACTTTCAAAATGTTTAAAAAGTTTAATTATTTTTAAGTTATTTGAGTCTTTCAAAAAAAATTTATTGAGCCACACAAAATAAAGTGTTTTGATTGATGTTATGAGGACTTGACACAATGTGATCTTATAAGATCAATAACTAAAATTGGACTTTTGCTATGAAATTAATGTGAGATAGTCTTCTTTTGTCTACGTTTCATATTTGGTCATATATACATATACCTGTTGCTTTCTTTTTATTTTTAGTTTTAGAGTTTTACGTTAAGAGTTATTTTGTAGCTATAGTTTATGAAACAAAAGGCAAACTTCCCGTTTCATGCCTACTTGACTACTCTCTTGTCAATAAAGTCGAGCATTATGATTAACAAAAACACTTTTGAAGTCTCAACTTCCTCCATTGCGTTCCTTAAGTTATATTGTATAATTAAACAGAGAATTCATGGGCTCATTAAGTTATGTGTTTTATAACTTAGAAATATTCAACACGCTAAAAAATGTATTTAAAAGCCCGTGTGATACACGGGTCCTTAGCTAGTACTACTAAAAAACATCTTCTCAATTAATCATAAAAACTTTCATGCGATTTACAACAAACAAAAGTGATAGGCGTCGGCTTCAGTAGTTCTTTCCGTCAGTTTGTTCATGCTCAAAGTTACCTCAACAATCTTTTCCTACAATACATGCAAAAAAAACACATAAATATGTTTAGATCACACAATCTTTTCCTACAATAAATGCCAAATATTTTTAAAAATCACATAAACATGCTTAATAACAGATTACACAATCTATGTCAACCAAAAAATGCCAAATATTTTTAAAAATCACATAAACATGCTTAATAACAAAATTACACAAAGAACTTCTTTATATCAAAACTTACGCAATAAAATTTTAAACCATACACTCTATCCAAAATTTGTAACAAAATTTAAACCATATACTCTATCCAAAATTTACATAAAAAAGTTTGTAACAAAAATTATACAATAACCGTTATAGCAAATATTAACAACAATTTTAAGAATAAATCATACTATTTCCGGCGGTAACAATGATTTCCGGCATCAACAGAAACTTTCTGGCTAACAGCGGCGGCGGCGGCTTCTCTTCCCGGCGAGCTAATGATGGCTACAGCGGCGGATATCGGTGGCACTAACAAAAAAAATACCAATAATGTTAATATACATAGATCTACAAAAAAAAAATATAGTTCTACAATAAAATCTTTAGATCTACAACTAAAATAAAAAAAAGTCAAGATCTGATCTAAAAAAACGTATAGATCTACAATAAAATCTTTAGATCTACAAAACAAATTCAAAACTTTATAAGCATAAATAGATCTATTAAAAAAAACTCAAGAAACATACCTCAAAACTTGAAAACCCTTTAAGTCTTGATGGTTCCGGCGGCAGAAGAACACAACGGTGGGTGATTTCGGTGGTGGCGTTGATTTCTGTGGTGGTGGTCAGGTTGGTGGCGGCGTCAGGTGGTGATGGTGTCTAGGGTGGTGGTGGGGATATTGGAAGAAATGAGTGTTTAATGAGAGTGGTTGTGTGAATGTTGAGTGGGTGTTTTTGTGTGTGAGATGAGAGAGTACTTGTGTGTGTGTGTGTGTGTGTTAAGCGTGTGTGTATTTAATGCATGGACAAGCGTGGGATAGAGATGTGTTTCATTTTTAGTTCCAAGGTATTTAATGTAGCAGTTTTTAGTTAATAAATGGACAAGGGCAAAATTGGTATTAAGGCAAAATTCAGTTTTTTACCCATTGACTAAGTTGACCATACACCTTTTATAATTAGTTAAGATATACACCAACACAAACATATACAAAATATTTCTATGATATATACTGTTTGCATTATTATGAAAATCACAGATCATAGAAATCTTTCGCTTTTTTTTCTTTTAGCAACTAACAAGTATTATTCTTTATCACATATCACCAAACCATCCATCACAGATCCAGATCTAAAATTACTCAAGAAAACCAAACACACAAACCGCCACCACCAAAACTTCATCGCCACCACCACCAAACCCTCATCACAACCACCACGAAACCGCCATCAGTATAACCATTAGGTCCCACCACCAAACCCTCATCACACCGGTAAAGCTTCCAGATCTGGATTTAGAAAGTGGTTTTAATTGTGGGTGGAGTATTTTAACGGTGCGGCGACTATGGCTCCAAGGTGCGGTGACAGCAACTAAGGCTCCAAGGTGCGGCGACTATGGTTTAGGAGACGACAGCGGTTTAGAACCCAGCGGATGGAATATTTTAACGGCGACTATGGTGTTTTTTTTATGAGCCGAAATCTTGAAAAATCCGGCCAAGAAGCGACTATGGTGTTTTTTGTTATGAATCGGTGTTGTGTTTTTTTTGTTATGAATTGGTGTTGTGTTTTTTCTGGTAAATCTTGACCAATTAATATGAATTGGTAAATCTTGGTGTTATGAATTGGTAAATCTTGGTATTTAGAATGAATTGGTAAATCTTGGTGTTATGAATTGGTAAATCTTGGTATTTAGAAGGTATTGGCAACGAGTTCCAATTTTACCAATTAGTAAATATTACGGAATTGGCCTTTATAATTGTGAGGTAAAACTTGGTGTTATGAATTGGTGTTGGTGTTTTTTCTGGTAAATCTTGACCAATTAATATGAATTGGTAAATCATATGTGATAAAGTATATGTTTGTGTTTGTATATATTAATAGTAATAATAATAACCACAAGGATCAAAATTGAAATACCAAGCAAATCATAAAGACCAAAAATGTAAGTTAATTAAAAGTAAAAAAAGCGAAGTCGCCAACAAATGTGGGCCCAGTCGCCCAAGAAATGGTGTGGTTAACTAGTACTATGTAAGTGCAATGTGGGCCCAATCATAGGGACACTTGTCCAACAATGGTGGAAGTTGCCCAAGATTTTTTGGGAGAGAGTCGCCTCCGGGTATTTGAAGAAAACTAAAATTGGAAATTGGTGGGGTGAATGGGGTGAGTAGAGTTGTACTTTTGGGGTGATTTTGGAATTACCTCAAATAAAAAAGGAAACAAAATTACTAGTAGAGTTGTGGACAGTTATTCCAGGGGTGATCATTTTCTCAAATTATGCAATATTGATGCAGAGTGCAGTTAAAAGGAAATCTGGAAAAGAAAACAGAAAACATGAAAGTGTATGTTCTTTTAAGCCCTGTGAGAAAGTCAGTAGAAAAGTGAAAGGACAAAGATACTAGAAATGGGATTGGTTAGTTCAAGTACATGCAAAAATGTTAAGGTGCAATAAATTTCTGTCAAGCAAAAAAGCACTTGGTAGGTGGTCATTAGTTTCATGTGATAAATGTTTTGGGCAATGTTTTAAAACCCTCTCTTTTATTGATTTTTAGTCGGTGATTCATCGGGTTACCGGTTCAACTGACTGAACCGTCGGGTCGGTATATATATATATATATATATATATATATATATATATATATATATATATATATATATATATATATTGTAATATGTAGTGTTGCATGATCCTAGTGATTTATCTGACTTTAGTTCTAAATTCAATTGAACCGATGAAAAAGATTGAGATTTTACTGATAAACTTTCTTTTTAGGTTCTCTATCTATAATATTATAGTAAAGATCTGCAATAACAATTAATTTATGATTCCAATTTATAATAGTTTATATTAAAACTATATTAATTGGTGTTTTTTTATAGTTTATAATTATAATTTAATGTTTTACAAAATTTTAATTAATATTATTCCTCATCACTTCAACTTGTCAATTAAACTTAGAAAGTCTGATGATTTTTTTTTTTTTTTTTTTGGATAAAAAGTCACGGCCAGGCTAGATTTATCAAAACATGGTCAACGAAAAACTGGCAGTTCAATCCGCTTCTCAAACAAGCAAAAACCCGGTCATATCCGACCTAGTCTCTGAACCAGTTCCCGTTCAACCGGTCATGTCAACCTAGGTTTTAAAACATTGGTATTAGGTGCTACTGTGCAAGTTTTTAGCTCTTGATTTGATGATATGCATAAGTTTAATAGTGCAAGTTCAATAAGGTGGAGGTTTTCAACAATAATTTCATATTTTCTTAAAAATTTCCCCTCTTTCATCATTTAAAAATACCTTGAACACAAGTATTCTTATACAACGAATAGAAAATAATAATAATAATGTCTCGTGGGGGGGGGGGGGGGGGTCACGAAGAAGTATTGCACTATTTACTGGTGAGTGGTATTATTGGACCGATGACCCTCTATCCGACCCCCTATCAAGTATCCTTCCATGGATGAGACCGTGCCCTACAACGTTGACACTAAGGTACTCTTGATGATTGTAAGATTATCCGTAGTCCTCATTTAAAATTTACTCTATCAATAAGTTTCATATTGTTTTTCTCACTCACTCGTCACTAAAACCATTGTCATCACTTAAACCGTTGTCATCACTTAAACCGTCATAGTCTTCATTACTGTTTTTCTCTCTCACTCACTCGTCACTAAAACCCTTGTCATCACTTAAACCCTCTTAGTCTTCACTAATCCACATTCAATAATAAAAATGTCTAAAGAGGAGTTAGTTTGGCTTCTCACAACTAAATCAGTCGAAATTGTCATCTCACAATGTAGAGTTACTTTGCAGCTTATAATCCAATCTGAACAAGAACTAACATCATTAAGAAGCAAATGATCATCATAAAGAAAATGAAACATCAAACGACAACCGCATAACAATTTACATTCCTTATTGTAGTATAACAATACTCTTAGCCTATATACACGACAAGCATAAAAAAACGACTCGTGTATCATATCATACATCATAACCAGGATTTACCGTTTGTTGAACATCACCATAACTTTCCAACTCTTCAATATCATCCGGACTTCCTAAGAACAATGGAAGTCTTTGATGCAACTTAACCGGCTGAATTGACAGGATCCTGTTTTTACCATCAGACCCTTTTCCACCGGCTTGTTCAGCGAGAAAACTCAAAGGATTTGCCTCGTAAACAAGTCGAAGGTGATCTCTAGGATTCATTGCCACTCCACCATACATCAAAGTTCTATGAAAATCAGCGACAAATGAACAAATGTAACGGGCTGAATACTTTTTAGGGTACTTTCCTTTGCCTTGTCTAACTGTGTCAATGTATCGCCTTAGACCCTCTGGCCAGTCAAAGTATCGGGCATCATTTACAGAATAGATTTGACCTGATGATTGATGAAAGAAGAACATTAAATATAGGGGCCTGCATTATATTTTTTAATCTGGTTTCTGGGTCTGTCTCTGTTTCTTTTCACATCAAGTAAATGACACACTCACACACACACATTTTGGTTTTAAGACGCTGGATAAAATGAGACTCGCAAGACAAAAATACGAAATGACTTGCATACATGTGTCACATTAAGCTGCATTTAATTTTTCAATTTAACTGAATTTAAATACAGTTCAATGTCTATTTAAGGAAATTATATAACATATATAATTGCGACTTGACAGCATAGTAAGAGACTAAGAGGGTGTTCTTTGGAAGTGATTATGTCATTTATGTGATGAATTATAAGCTATAGAAGATAGTTTTTGGATGTGCTTCGGGTTTGAAGCAGTTAAAATTATAAGCTATAGAAGATAGTATTTGGGACATACTTACTAGTAATGTGGACATTACAAGCTATATAATTAGTTAAGGATTGCATTTTGTTGGAAGCAAAATGAATTACCTCGAGGAGGAATTTTAATGTTTGGATGTGTGAGAACGAAGTCTCCAGTTGTATGATCGAGAGTGAACGCATGTGCACCAGAACCAAAGCTAACACACATTATGGTGGCTGATGAATAAAGAACATAACCGGCTGCAACAAGTTTACTACCACTTTGTAATGAGTTTAGCAATGCCTTTTCTTCAACCGGAAGAGTATCGAGTTCAATCAAACGATTATAGATCCCAAAAATAGTTCCGGTAGGGATAGAAGCTTCAATGTTACGAGAACCATCTAAAGGATCTGTAACCACTACAAATGGGGCATTATCAGTTATCCAAACGGGAGCATCGTCTTCTTCTGAAGCCATAACAGCAACTTTTCCAGAGTTTTTTAAGCAAGATAAGATGATCTCATTCTGGAAATATGAATACGATTAAAATGCAAGTCAAAAAAACCAATTTTGTCAACTTATTCTGGGAACAAAATCAAGTAATAAACTTATCATCCTTCTGATAAATTCAAGTGATTAACCCAAGACAAAGTCCATGTCTAATTGTATACTTAATTTAGCATCATACACTTCATCACATGAAACTAATCATTTTTTTTTTTTTTTTTTCTTTTCTAATATCCTATAAAAAATGGAAATTTCTTCTTGGAAACATTCAAAGTTAAACGTACCCGTTTGGCCATAATTATACACTTCCTAAGAATGCAGACAGCGCTAATCACTCTTTTATTTTAAAAAGCATAAACAACCCGACTATAGTTGAATTAAGAATGCTCTCATGACTTAAAGCATCACATGAATACAAAACTAAAACTGCCTACCTCTGCTCCAAAATCCGGTTTTCAGTTTTTGAGGTTAAGTGGTCAAACAACCATAACCACAAAGTTCAGTAGTAAAAATGCATCTGGGATTGCTTATTTAGACTGCTTATTGTGCAATAATACCAAACACCCGAATTCAATACCAAGAAGAACACCACAGTTGACTTTGACTTTGGGGGTCAAAAGGGCGATCTTTTAACTTCAATTTCAACCACAACCATTACCATTACCTATTTATGTAAAAACTGAAACAAAATTCAACTATGTAAAAGAAGCATAAGGACCCCATCAAAGCTACTAGGCTTGGCCTTTCAATCATCGTGCACGCAGGAAAAGATAATCATATCAACTAACAATTATTAGAAGAAATTCTATGACGGTGTTGGGCCATTGTCTTTAAAAGCCATTATTTGCTATCTAATAATCAGAATCACATAATCAGTTGTAACGAACCAGCTTAGTATATAATGTTTCGTTGTACTTCAACTACTTGAACTTGTGATAATCAGAAAATCAAGGGAGATGTCAAAACGTATGGTTCATAACAAGTTTTAAAGATGCTTGTGGTTACTCATGCTAACAGTGATTACTTGTGAGTAAAATAAGCACATTAGACAGGTAATCTGACATGAACAGCTTATTTATAAACATGTAAATAGTTTCATAAACACTCCCTTACACATTTTCAACGGTAAACTATGGGATTGTTTGGGATTGCATATTCTAAAGTGCTACATTTTCCTAAAATTGCTTAACACCAAGTACCATACTCCTTATCTTTATGTGCTTATTTCAGTGTAACATACTCCTAAGGAAATAAGCAGTTTCCTTGCAAAACACCCGAAACTACTTATATGCTTAAAGTGAGCAAATTAACACTGCAATTGCCCTTAAATAACTCTCTATACTTACAGAAACAATGTCAAGTGGTTTCGGCTTATCTCTACCCGCACCAACACCTTCGCCACCATCCGAGCTTTTTCCAAGGCTAGAATTAACAGGAGAAGCAACAAGAGCAGCAATCTTCTTAAAAGCATACTCTAAATGAGTCAACAAAACCACTAACTCATCACCCACATCTTCCCCACCTTTGCCAACATACTCATTAACTGTAAGAAACCTGTCACTAATACTATTGTTGTTGTTAAGGATTGTGTTTGTGAAGATGTGTGATTGCATTCTATGGCTGTGGGAGTAGTGTGGGGTTGAAGTGTAAAGGTAACCATTTTGAGGTTGTCTTCCCCACCATTTTTTTTTTAATTTTAATTTTTTTTTAATGCAAATTAGTTACTACCTCCTTTCTAAAATAACTAGCTTCTAAAATAAGTGTTCAGTTTGACTCTTAGAAGTATTTCTTTTTCAACTTTGAACTTAATTTTTTTGTGTGTTATATAATACTTGATGCAAAATATATGTATGGATTGAGTTTTAAAAGTATTTTCAGTAAGTATTGTATACTACATACAAAAATATTTAATTTTAAAGTTGAAAAAAAAGAATTATTATGGGACGACGGGAGTATAAAAGAGTTTAATAGGTGATTATAATATTTGATTGGTTAAAGAATGTATTAGCCGCATTTTTAAAACTGTGTGTTTGTTGTCTTAGTATAATAATTTTGAGACGGAGAGAGTATTTTGTAACAACCATATTTGTTGTGTGATTGTAAAATGGTGGTGACTCGTGTTATTGCAATTTATTGATTATTGTTGAGATGCTGTTTTTAGAATAAAATTAGTTAATTTTTTCTGCAATACAGACTCATTTTCCTAAGTAGGTGATCGTATAAACTTATCTTTTAGCGTACAAGATTATCTGACTCGGCTTAATTTTATAAATACTATACGAACACCAATGCATAACGACGACGATATATATATTAACATTATTTATGTGTGTAATAACCCAAGGATTTTTGTCTAGTGGTATGTGAGTTGTCTACCAACCTATAGGCTATTGGATCAAGCCTCGCTGGAGTCATTTATGAGATAAGTGGTATATAGTGTGAAAAAAAAAATAGGTTATGTTATTTCATTGATATAGAGGTTTTCGATCTTAATTAAATCTATGCAGTTGTTGTTCTCATAAAAAATATGAGAAAACTAGCTAGGGCGTTTAGTTAGAAAAAAAATTTCTCTTGTTTTGTATCTGTAGTTTTGTAAAAATTTAGAATGGAAAATTATATTTTGAAGAAGGAGGGGGAGGGGGGGGGGGGGGGGGGGGGGGGGTGTTACAAAGGAAAGCAATGAAACAACCAAAATTTGTTTTGTGATTTTTCTTGTTAAGTTATAAAATAGGAGATTTTTGTTTTGTGAAGATTTTTTTGGAAGCAAAGCGTTTTGAACACAATTTTTGATTTCTTTATTTTGTACAAAACATTTTATGGATAACGTGGGTATAAATCCTTTAACTAAACGCAACCTAAGAATCTTTCTTTACTATTCCCCTATTCATAATTATAAAATGGGAAAATTCTTTTAAAACGTACCATACTTGTCCAAAAAATCACTTTTGAGTATTGAACTTTTTTTTTCCTTATTGGGTTACTAAACTTTCATTTTTGGCATCTTTTACGCACTTTGGGAAATTTTTGGCCCTCAAATTTTTTGAAATCCAGGGGCAAAAATGTTATAAAAACTTCCCAAAGTGCGTAAAAGAGGCCAAAAATGAAAGTTTAGCACCACAATAACGAAAATTAAAAGTACCTTACTCAAAAGTGATTTTTTTTTAAAGTATGGTACGTTTTGAAAGAATATTCCCTTATAAAATTGTAGATATAAAGCATCGCACATATCATTAAATTGAATGTAACAATGATCACTATCAATTTATCCTCAGAAAAGGATGCTAAGAAATAAATGAACAAAAAGAAGCAATGACAGGTCACTGAATTGAATGTAACAATGATGCAGAAGATATAGAACTGCTGGAAGTAACACCAGATAACAAATACATGGGAGGAGTCTCATAGGATGCCACTGGCATCTTTGAGGGGAGTATTGGCAGGGAAGCTTCAGAGTTCAGAACTTGAATCACTTGTCTCATTGATGGGCGAAGTTCTGAGTCAGGGTACACACACCATAAACCAACGATCATCAAACGTTTAATTTCTTCTTCCTTAAAATCTAACCTTAGAAGTGGATCAACTGCTTGTAAAAGAGAGTCTGTACCATAAAGCCTCCAAACCCATTCAACTAACCGTATTTGATTTTCTTGAGCCTTGTACTCGATTGTTTTACGGCCACATGCTATTTCCAAAGCAACAACTCCGAAGCTAAATACATCTGATTCCTTGCTTACTTTTCCAGTCACAAAACACTCGGGAGCCATGTAACCCAAGGTCCCAGCAAGCATTGTTGTCCCTGAGCCTTTTTCATGGTCAACCAACTTAGCTAACCCAAAATCACCAAGTTTTGCGTTGAAATTCGAATCCAACATCACATTGCTAGATTTAATGTCTCTATGCAGAACACATTGCTCCCATTCTTCATGTAAATACAGCAAAGCAGAAGCAAGACCATGTGCAATTTTGTACCTTGTGCCCCATGTCAACAAGCTCTGCGCCTTGAAAAGATGTGAGTCTAGGCTTCCATTCTCCATATACTCGTAAACAAGCAGGAGTTCGCTTTTTTGGTGACACCAACCTATCAATTGCACCAGATTTCTGTGCCTCAATTTACTAATGATCCTAACTTCCGATGCATACTCCTTAATACCCTGTTTCGAACTCTTTGACACTCTTTTTACCGCAACAACCATGTTGAAATCTTTCAAGAAACCTCTGTAAACACCACCGAAGCCACCCTCTCCAAGCTTCTCATTCTCCGCGAAGTCACCAGTTGACCGAGCTAATTCATGGTATGTGAATCTTTTAGGCCCAGTACCCATTTCAAATTCCTTGTTCATTTCAACATCAAATCCTGTTTCTTCTGCTTCTGCTTCTTCTTCTCTTGTTTTCTTCTTTATCCTCCACAAAATATACACAAGCAGACTAAGAAAAGTAATCACAAGGGCCACAACCGGTAATCCAACTATTAATCCTATATTGCTATTATTTCCTTTCACAGGATCAGGGCTTGGGATCGGTGGGATCGCTGGCGGCTCATTGTTTTTAACGACCTCTAACTCCGAACTATCAAAACTCCAAGATTTCACATTATTTTTTTGAAATTCAATTCCAGTTGCAGCTGAAAATCCGAAAATAACCCGTTCGGGCAAGACACGTCTGAGATCAATGATGTACTCAAGTCCATCCTGGCGAAAAGCTGTATTATTTCGAAAATTAGTGTAAGAAACACTAAGCTTTTGTGAAGGCGAATCATACGTTATCCAAGCGTGACACTCTCCTCCGCCAGTTACGTTGCTTAACCATTTCTGATACCTAACAGAAGCAAGAGAGCTAATGCTGATACCCACATGTTCACCAATGGAAATATTGCTAGAGATATATGGATCCCATTCATGGTTCCAATGAGTATCAAACTCCACTGCAACAAATTGGTTGGTCGTGTTATAAATGGTGCTTGTATAATTGACCGGTAGACCCATGGCTCCACCATCAAACATATCGGATGTATTTTGAGCAAGAAAGAATGTGAGGCCATCCGCATACTTTGTTTTACCCCTTGAATCAATCACAAAAGTGAAATTAGTGGCAAAGCTTGCTAGCTCACCAGATTTTTTGTCCCAGAGATGAAATGGTCTGATGTAAGTGGCCCTTCCACATTTTCCATTTCTATCTGAACCAATCTCATCTGGTGTCACTTGGATTCCACTATTGGAAATATAAGCTCCGTCACCTAGAGTAAAAATGTCATGATTCTGATTTTGTGGATTGATATTCGTCAGATTGAAAGTTAGTGAAGTTGCTGAAGAAATCATGACAAGAGTTATGTAAATAATTAGGTGGTTTGTGGAGAATTCCATAACTGCAGGTAATTGGTTATAAATTACAAGGTTTTGTTGTTCCTTGAAGCTCACTAGATCAATATTAGATATAGCTGTTTTTTTAGAAGACTGATTCACGGGTATATAAGTCAAAAGTCTTCAACGAAGACCTGGCTCACAATAGAAGTAGTCTAATTATTTCTTTTGCTCTTTCTTAGAGCGTTATAAGGCTGCCCACAATAGAAGTAGTCGACCGACTGGGTCGACCCAATCCTACTCGGTCTCATTGTTGTGGTTAGTAGGTCACGACCGAATAGAGGTAGGAAAAAAAATGAAAAGGGTCGTGATCTCGACCGAAACATACACACACATAAAAACAAATGGCCCATTTTTCAATTAATATTATTAAGGTCGCCCTTACTGGGGCACTGAATCGCCTGCAGGTCGCTGGAGAGAAAAAGCTTACGTGACAGGAAAAAGGAGAGGGATTGACCCTTATTATTGCATGGCCTAATATATCTAGCCTTTAAAAAAATATATATAAAATTAAAAAATAATAAAAATAAGGATAGTACATAGTATTTGCACATGGCTACATGCATGCACTTGGCCACTTGGGGTAATAATATAGTATTAAAGTATTACTAAATTGAACCAATACGATACCTCTTTTATTAAAAAAGATGTTCCTTAGCCTAAAATAAATGTTAATGACATTAAAATAAAAAATTGATAGCTAAGAGTTGTAAACCTTTTGAATTTGAGCCCGTTGACCCGTGCTTGTTCGAGATCGAGCCCGTTTGGCCCGTGCCCATTCAGGCTCGAGCCCATTTGGCCTTATGCCCGTTCGGGCTTGAATATTTGTATAACGTACTTTATTATTTGTATCAGTGACATTTAATGTAGGAATTGTGTTTAAGTTGGTTGTACAATATGTTTGATAATTTGTATTTCTTATATAAAGGGTGTTTTAATAACTGCATTAATTGTATTTATTGACCAGTTTATTAATGTTAGTAAATGTGTTTTAATTAGTTGTACTTTTAGCTTAAAAACTTGTAATGCTGAATTTTAAGTATTTATATTTAAATATTGTATTTAATGTTAGAAAATGTGTTTTAATTAGTTGTATTTTTAACTTAAGAACTTGTAATTGTATTTAATATTAGAAAATGTGTTTTAATTAGTTGTACTTTTAGCTTAAGAACTTGCAATGCTTAATTTTAAGTATTTCTTTTTTTAGAAGGCCTAAATGCTTTATAAGATAGTATGATAAACACCACTTTGACCACTCTTAAATACAAACATTTTTATTATTATTATTATTATTATTATTATTATTATTATTATTATTATTATTATTATTATTATTATTATTTTTACAATTTTCCATGTTTTTTTTTATTGATATAAACCTTTTCAATTTTTTTGATGCTCGAGACCTCATTTACTTTCTTTTAAATATCATCTCTCTACTTTTCCTGTCACCTCTATTGTCTTCCCCACCCAAACCCGACCAAACAAACCATCACCGGAGGCGTTACTCGAGCAACCAAATACCACCATCAGCTTTGCCACTCAACTCTGACCAAAACTCCACTTACCAAACCACAAGAGGAACCGTTACACGCTGTCATATGCCGACGACAACCATGCTGTCATGTGACGATGACAATCATCATTTTTTTTAACAATGGCATTATATTAAAACTAGCAAAAGCTAAAGAAAGTTAGAAGGAATCAATAGTAGCTAAGGGGTTTTGCAACCAACCTACCCAACTAATTTTAAGCTTAGGATTTTTAGAGGAAATCCATAGGAACGATTGAGAAACAATACTATCCCAAATCAACGCCTTTTTAGAAGGAGGGTTAGAAAAAATATGCCGGTTGCGAAAATTCCAAATGCACAACATTAGAGTCCCTTGTAACACCCCCAAAATACCGCAGCGGAAGACTGTGTCACTGGGGTGCTACTTCATAATACAAAGTACAAGTTATAGAAAACGACCTCTAAATGAGACGTTTTGAAAAGTTACCATTCGATTAATGAATTCAAAGTTACAAACATGAGATTCCAAAGTATGATACATAAATGTATACAAAATGTTTTTGAATGGTAAATGATAAAAGCGTAAGTCTTCAGAATATGCAGCTTGACTCTAAGTTCCACGCACTAGCTATCGCCTTACTAACCTGAGATAAACATGCTAAAGTGTCAACACAATGGTTGGTGAGTTCATAGAGTTTGTCTTAAAACAATTGAAAAGTCTTTAAAGAATATTCGCACAGCAAAGGCATCGTGAATCCACTCAGTTGCAAGTCCCGCCCATAACAACACTTGCAACATGTGTGTTCACAACCCACTGCTAACATATAGTATGATTTCGATATATGTGTATACGATATATGCACGCTTAATGTAAAGTATCACTGCCTACTGAACCTCATGACAAGAATAAGCACAAATGCTTCAAAGCTGGATTATATTCACCCAAGGGCAGGAATATATGGCAATGGTGGGGGCGTCAGCCCGATAGTACTATCAATACCTCTCCATCGGCTCCATCCAGGAGTTAAACAGTGGTTAAAGAATATAGCGTATAGAATAGTTTAACACATTAAGGCACATATCGTAATAAAACTACACACCATGTTTAAGAGTATAATAGTATAGCATAACATATGAGTAAAATTGTCTTTAGTAAAAGAGAAAGCAAGTAGTTTAAGCATGTATCTCCCCAAAAGAGTTTAAAACAAGTATGAAAAGAGTAGGGGCTATGACTCACCTTGAACTAATGATATCGAAACGTATAACGGGATAGATGGATTAAGCCAGGAAGTCTCTACGCGCAACCTAGAATATGATGTCGTGTCTTAGGTTTGGAGTAACGTCTAAGAATATGAAGAATTGCCTATATATGTCTTGCATAATGTTCATGATGTAGTACTTAGTATATAGTGTAAGTCTTTGAATATAAATGGTTTATGAAACATGTATAGGTTGTATATCTCTTACTACCGTTCGGGCCGACATAATTCAGAAGTCATGGAGTAAACGTTCGAGGAGCCAGGACACTTTAATTCGTAAATCCACAACTCATCTCGACGGCTTACTTAATGAACTCCTCACATGAGGCTCCCTACTATTGTAGTATTTGATAACATATATATAAGCTTTTGATCTTTAAAAGTTATATGGTCTTTAGTCGTGCCTTGCCGTGACCTTGGTCATTGTTACCATGGTATTGAGACGCATCCTTGGCCTTAGCCATAGTTGTGGTCTTGGCTTTAGGTCATTAGACCTCTTGGTCTTAGTAAACCATAACTATTATATAGTAACTTTGGTATATATAAAATAGCTGTTAAGAAACTGAAGAAAATCTCATTCGTTATTGGTTTTCTGGATACGTGCTCCTGATTTTTTGAAGAAAACGTGATTCCGGACAACTTTCGTGCTTTAACTTTTTCATGAAACGGACCAGAAGGGCCTCTTTTTGCGTGTTTAAGGTTCTGTCACATAAACATTTGGCAGTTTTGCTGTAAAGTTTTGGTAATTTCAAATGGTCATAACTTTTTACTCGGGTACTCGTTTTGGGTGATTCAAATTGCTATATTTTCCTTGTTAAGTCCTCTCTAACAGAAGGTAAGTTTCAAATATCATAGTTATACTATTTTGGTCGTGGTTCTCCATAAAAGTCACTAGTTTACTTGTTTAAATAACATAAGTTAACATATATATATACCATAACTTGTTTTACTAGTTTTTATACATCATGAACATAATACAAAGACCATATATAGCATGAAAGAAACATAATAAGCATGAAAATGATATTGAGCAAGAAAGTGTAATAGGGTTTCTTACAACTTTTGGCTTTCTAAAGAAAGGAAGTCAAGTATGAAACTAGAACACTAAACCTATGCTTGCAAACCCTTCACCACAACTCTTGTAAACCCTTGCTATAACCCTTTTGAAAACCTTCTTAGCTCAGCCCTAGTACCCTTGCGTAGCTCCTAATTCAACCATGGAATCACCAAACAAACTCTTGATTCATGTAGAGACTAACTATGCCTTCAACTTTGGTATGTAACTTATAACTTAGAAATCAAAGGATCATGGTTTATGGATTTGTTGTTGAGTGTTTGGAATGAAGAGAAAGGAAGAGGATGAGCTTGCTATTTATATAAAGATTAGGAGGTTAGGAAAGCTCCTAGGAAGGTGCCTAAACTTGGTGACCAAGTTTTACTTGGAGCCTAAGTTTACTTAAACATGTATAAGTCTTCCTTTGTAAGTTTCCTAGTCTTATCTAGATGACACATATACAAACACCCCATGTGGACTAAAATTGCGTTCATATGCTTATCTTGGATGACTAGGTGAAGTTTTGATGTTATCTTGCTTTTACGGAGTGAGTTTTGGTCCCGTTAATTGCTAACTGTAAGTCGTAAAGTCACGAAACTTAAAATCGGGTATCCTAAAAATATGAAACTTATAAATATGTTAAAACTTATTAATATAACCTATCTTAGTACATCTAATTAGTGGCAAGTTCTATCGGGTTGTTTAAACGCTGCTAAAACTGGAAACGCGGGTCTAAAACACGTAATTCGCGTAAAACGCTGAACTGGAAAACGTAAAATTTCAAAACTTTTGGAATTGTCCTAAAATGAGAGAAAATCATATTTCTATTGTTTATAGTGTTTTATGGACATATCGGGATGCTGGAATGACATTTAAACCTAAAAGTAAATCTCGGACACGGTTTTGTGATTTTTGCAGAAATGATCCGACGAGTGTCAAATTCTCGGATTATCATTAAAATAGTTTAACTTACGAGAATATGAAATAAAAATTTCGGGAGTGAATAGTGAAAGTGAATAGTAAAAAGTGAATAGTAATCTAAAAATGCGAGTTGTTACAGTCTCTACCCCTTAAGGAGAACTTCGTCCCGAAGTTCTGTTGATGTTAACTACTTACGGTGTGTCTAAGAGAATTTGGGATTTCAGGATCTCTAAAATAGTAGTGTTCACTCTGATTCGTCTAAGGTTGTGGTTAAGGAGTCGTATCGGATAAAAATAAGCCCACTTATTTATAATTCATTACTTACATAAAGAAGCGTTCAAATTTATGTAAGTAAGGGATCATAAACTTATGGTTTGGTGATTTACAATTTCTATATTTAAATAAAGAGGCGTCCCAATCCATTTAAATAAGGAGATTCTAAATCATCCTACTTAAGAATTTCCGACACAAAAACTCGCTTTCTGATAAGATAATCAAGTCATCAAATCCCTAAAGCTAAGTAATAATATTATTTAACTCAAACCTTATGTCTCATCAAACAAGAACTGTCATAAGATCAAGTTAAATAATTAGTTATTACTGAGCTCCATATTTTTAATGACTCGACTAATCTCTGGGGTTCCTTATAATACTAAAGTCACATCATCTAACAGCGTGGAACTAAACCAATAACTAACAAAAAGCATATGCGTATGTAGTGTGTGTAAGGCAAATAAAGAGGAGGGTCTTAACGTATATAGTAGTTATAGTCTAGGCACTAAATGCAACCTAGTTCTCTATAACCAAGGCTCTGGTACCAATCTGTAACACCCCCAAAATACCGCAGCGGAAAACTATGTCACTGGGGTGCTACTTCATAATACAAAATACAAGTTATAGAAAACGACCTCTAAATGAGACGTTTTGAAAAGTTACCATTCGATTAATGAATTCAAAGTTACAAGCATGAGATTCCAAAGTATGATACATAAATGTATACAAAATGTTTTTGAATGGTAAATGATAAAAGCGTAAGTCTTCAGAATATGCAGCTTGACTCTAAGTTCCACGCACTAGCTATCGCCTTACTAACCTGAGATAAACATGCTAAAGTGTCAACACAATGGTTGGTGAGTTCATAGAGTTTGTCTTAAAACAGTTGAAAAGTCTTTAAAGAATATCCGCACAGCAAAGGCATCGTGAATCCACTCAGTTGCAAGTCCCGCCCATAACAACACTTGCAACCTGTGTGTTCACAACCCACTTCTAACATATAGTATGATTTCGATATATGTGTATACGATATATGCACGCTTAATGTAAAGTATCACTGTCTACTGAACCTCATGACAAGAATAAGCACAAATGCTTCAAAGCTAGATTATATTCACCCAAGGCCAGGAATATATGGCAATGGTGGGGGCGTCAGCCCGATAGTACTATCAATACCTCTCCATCGGCTCCATCCAGGAGTTAAACAATGGTTAAAGAATATAGCGTATAGAATAGTTTAACACATTAAGGCACATATCGTAATAAAACTACACACCATGTTTAAGAGTATAATAGTATAGCATAGCATATGAGTAAAATTGTCTTTAGTAAAAGAGAAAGCAAGTAGTTTAAGCATGTATCTCCCCAAAAGAGTTTAAAACAAGTATGAAAAGAGTAGGGGCTATGACTCACCTTGAACTAATGATATCGAAACGTATAACGGGATAGATGGATTAAGCCAGGAAGTCTCTACGCGCAACCTAGAATATGATGTCGTGTCTTAGGTTTGGAGTAACGTCTAAGAATATGAAGAATTGCCTATATATGTCTTGCATAATGTTCATGATGTAGTACTTAGTATATAGTGTAAGTCTTTGAATATAAATGGTTTATGAAACATGTATAGGTTGTATATCTCTTACTACCGTTCGGGCCGACATAATTCAGAAGTCATAGAGTAAACGTTCGAGGAGCCAGGACACTTTAATTCGTAAATCCACAACTCATCTCGACGGCTTACTTAATGAACTCCTCACATGAGGCTCCCTACTATTGTAGTATTTGATAACATATATATAAGCTTTTGATCTTTAAAAGTTATATGGTCTTTAGCTGTGGCTTTTCCGTGACCTTGGTCATTGTTACCATGGTCTTGAGACGCATCCTTGGCCTTAGCCATGGTTGTGGTCTTGGCTTTAGGTCATTAGACCTCTTGGTCTTAGTAAACCATAACTATTATATAGTAACTTTGGTATATATAAAATAGTTGTTAAGAAACTAAAGAAAATCTCATTCGTTATTGGTTTTTTGGATACGTGCTCCAGAGTTTTTGAAGAAAACGTGATTCCAGACAATTTTCGTGCTTTAAGTTTTTCATGAAACGGACCAGAAGGGCCTCTTTTTGCGTGTTTAAGGTTCCGTCACAGAAACATTTGGCAGTTTTGCCGTAAAGTTTTGGTAATTTCAAATGGTCATAACTTTTGACTCGGGTACTCGTTTTGGGTGATTCAAATTGCTATGTTTTCCTTGTTAAGTCCTCTCTAACAGTAGGTAAGTGTAAAATATCATAGTTATACTATTTTGGTCGTGGTTCTCCATAAAAGTCACTAGTTTACTTGTTTAAATAACATAAGTTAACATATATATACCATAACTTGTTTTACTAGTTTTTATACATCATGAACATAATACAAAGACCATATATAGCATGAAAGAAACATAATAAGCATGAAAATGATATTGAGCAAAAAAGTGTAATACGGTTTCTTACAACTTTTGGCTTTCTAAAGAAAGGAAGTCAAGTATGAAACTAGGACACTAAATTTATGCTTGCAAACCCTTCACCACAACTCTTGTAAACCCTTGCTATAACCCTTTTGAAAACCTTCTTAGCTCAGCCCTAGTACCCTTGTGTAGCTCCTAATTCAACCATGGAATCACCAAACAAACTCTTGATTCATGTAGAGATTAACTATGCCTTCAACTTTGGTATGTAACTTATAACTTAGAAATCAAAGGATCATGGTTTATTGTTTTGTTGTTGAGTGTTTGGAATGAAGAGAAAGGAAGAGGATGAGCTTGCTATTTATAGTGAAGATGAGGAGGTTAGGAAAGCTCCTAGGAAGGTGCCTAAACTTGGTGACCAAGTTTTACTTGGAGCCTAAGTTTACTTAAACATGTATAAGTCTTCCTTTGTAAGTTTCCTAGTCTTATCTAGATGAAACAATACAAACACCCCATGTGGTCTAAAATTTCGTTCATATGCTTATCTTGGATGACTAGGTGAAGTTTTGATGTTATCTTGCTTTTACGGAGTGAGTTTTGGTCCCGTTAATTGCTAACTGTAAGTCGTAAAGTCACGAAACTTAAAATCGGGTATCCTAAAAATATGAAACTTATAAATATGTTAAAAGTTATTAATATAACCTATCTTAGCACATCTAATTAGTGGCAAGTTCTATCGGGTTGTTTAAACGCTGCTAAAACTGGAAACGCGGGTCTAAAACGCGTAATTCGCGTAAAACGCTGAACTGGAAAACGTAAAATTTCAAAACTTTTGGAATTGTCCTAAAATGAGAGAAAATCATATTTCTATTGTTTATAGTGTTTTATGGACATATCGGGATGCTGGAATGACGTTTAAACCTAAAAGTAAATCTCGGACACGGTTTTGTGATTTTTGCAGAAATGATCCGACGAGTGTCAAATTCTCGGATTATCATTAAAATAGTTTAACTTACGAGAATATGAAATAAAAATTTCTGGAGTGAATAGTGAATAGTGAAAGTGAATAGTAAAAAGTGAATAGTAATCTGAAAATGCGAGTTGTTACATCCCTCCTACACCTTCAAGGAACACCCGTGCTTTAAGAGAAATGGACAAGGATTCAAGCCAACTGAACCAATCCGAGATATTCAATCAAAAAGGGATATCAAGCTCCCACCATCTCGCCAATAAAGACCACAAATCCTTAGCATATCCCAAGAAAAGAAAAGGTGATTAACCGTTCCAACATCTTCATTGCAAATGGGACTAAGGAGCAAATCAATGTCACTACCTTTCCTGTCCAAATTCATCCAAGATGGAAGCTTATTAAAAGATAGTGTCCGCAAGAAAACGTTAGCCTTAATAGGAATATCTCATATCCAACGAGTAGCGGTAGTGCTAACATCCATAAAACGAGGATCAATCATGTGACGAACTTCGTTGTGCTTCTACTACTTGAACTTGTGATAATCAGAAAATCAAGTGGGGTGTTTAAATGTATGGTTCATAACAAGTTTTAAAGATGCTTGTGGTTACTCATGCTAACAGTGATTACTTATGAGTAAAATAAGCACATTAGACACGTAGTCTGACACTGCTTATTCATGATAGCTTATTTATAAACATGTACATAGTTTAGTAAAGGGTTGATTACACCGATCTTCCCTAAACTTCACCCCGTTTTCATGATTGGTCCCTCGTTTCGGTTTTTTAGCGTACAGAGTCCCCGACGTTGCAGAACGGTGCGCGTTTCGTCCCTCGAGCCCCGTTATGGCTAAAAAGCGTTAAGTTTGCTCGTTAGTTGACTTTTAAACGAGTGTATTTCCGTATTTTCAGGTCCAACTATTGCACGGTTGGTTCCTCAAACACACCTTCTTGAACCTCTTCACCACCACCATCACTGCCACCACTGCCATTACCATCACTGCCACCACTCATTAACCCTCTCACCATTACCAACTACTTCTCTTTCTCTTACCAACCAACTACTTTTATTCCCAAAATCGTTATCACAAAATTGTTAATCATGAGTATAAAAACACTGTTATCACAAAAATCATCTAAAGAGAAAGAAATAGATGAGAGAAGAACTGTTATATATTTCCGTTTACATAACCTCAAACCATCACCGTCAAAAACATAAACCAGAAAAGAAAATAAAAACAACAACACCAACTACATCATTATCTCATCTCCTACGTCGTCTAACAACAACAATCCACATAACAAATCCATATATCTCTAAAACCTATCTTATCCTCCTCAGTCAACGAAAATCAACAACATCAAACCCATCTCCAAATAACTACCAAGACTCGCAAACAAGAAAAGAAAGGTCTCAGTTTTCTCTTATCTTAATAAAAGATTTGTTCTTAAAAGAAACAGATAAGTGATTAACAATCATCGATCTGTGAAAAGCAAGGCTTTTTTGAAATATCTGAAAATTAAAAGAAATAATCATAACAGATCTGTTAGACTAGCAAGGTACCCGCGCGTTGCAGCGGCGGGTACCCTGTGATTAAAGTTTAGACGCCAACAAAATAATGATGGCGAACTCATTAACCGGAGAAAAACATGATCCCAATCCAACCCAATTCACCCATTTTTACCGATTCCGATGGGTCATCCTCCATTTCATTTTTGAATGGCTTTTATTGGCTAGCCGAACCAATGGCGACTTCGATTTCCGGTTGAACTCGTTGGTCCGGTCCGGTTGAGCCAATTGGTCCGATCTGGTTGAACCCGTTAATCCTGTCCGGTTTTCAAAATCATATGTATCATCAACTTAGTAGCATGTAAATTGTATAAAGCTTTGTGTGTTTTATTTGTTTGTACAATGCATATTATAACATGTATTTTTTATTATAGAGGTGCTTTAAAAATAATATTAATTAGTGTTTAATGTTTTATTCTTAATTTTAAGTTTTTTTTATATGTGTGTTTAATTGATTTGTACCAAGTGCTTTATATGTTGTATGTCTTAATTTTAAGACTTTTGATATTTAATGTGTTTAATGTTAGGAAATTAAGTTTAAGAGATATTTAATGTTTCAAAATTGTGTTTAATTTACTTGTACATATTGCTTTGTTAGTTGTTTTACTTAATTTTAAGATATTTAATGCCATTAGTGTGTTTAAATTACCATTTTAAGTTCAATGCCATTAGTGTGTTTAAATTAGTTGTACATGTAGCTTTGATGATTGTAATGCTTAATTTTAAGTATTTTTATATTTAGTAGGCCTAAATGCTTTATAAAATAGTTACCTACCATTTTAAGTGTACCTACCCGAGACCCTTACGGGATCTTGAAGCCTTGTTAGATTCATAGGATCTTGAATCCTTTTTGCTACTGGGAACCATCAAAGGTTTTGTCTTGGAGTTCTTATTAAACCGAAAGAAAACCATATAAGTATTTCATGTGTGTGGGAGATTAGTAGGTTTGAGTGATAGAATCATAAGGGATGAGTTATTGTTGTGGTGGCATCTGGTTTGTTGAGGAGAAAGAGAACTTTTGTTGGGAGTTATTAGGTTTGCAAAATATTAGGTTATAAGTTGTCTTATATACCAAAAGGGTTAAGGTTAAGTGTATTTTAAATTGGAGTTGGTTTAAAGATCAAGTTTATCCAATTTTAAGTGTATTAAAATTGGACTTGGGTTAAGGATCAAGCTTAGTTTTACTAATAAAATCGTTAATCATAAGTGCAAAAACACTGTTATCACAAAAATCATCTAAATTTTCAATAAAATGGTGAGAGGGTTAATGGGCGGTGGCAGTGATGGTGGTGGCAGTGGTGGTGGTGATGGTGGTGATGAAGAGGTTGAAGAAGGTGTGTTTGAGGGATCAACCGAGCAATTGATTGGACCTGAAAAGACAGAAATACGCTCATTGAAAAGTCAACTAACGAGCAAACTTAATGCTTGTTAGCTACAACAGGGCTCGAGGGACCAAACGCGCACCGTTCTACAACGTCGGGGACTCCGTACGCCAAAATACCAAAACAGGGGACCCATCATGAAAACGGGATGAAGTTCAGGGACAATCGGTGTAATTTACCCTTTAATAAACATTCCCTTACACATTTTCAAACGATAAACTATGGACTGTTTGGGATTGCATATTTAAAGTGCTACATTTCCCTAAAACTGCTTAATACCAAGAACCAGCCTCTTGCCTCTTTATCTTTATGTGCTTATTTCAGTGTAAAATAACGAAATAAGCAGCTTCATTCGCCAAACACTTGAAACGGCTTATGTGCTAAAAAGTAAGCAGATTAACAAGTAAACTGCCCTTAATTGATTAGCTAACCAAGACCCTTTTGGTTAATTAACATAATATATCATCTCAACACACAATAATCATGTAATCTATACTACCATATAATGCATTTATGACTATTATAAAAATAGAAAGGCTTAAAAATTCAGACTTTTTATTTCTTATTATGGAAAGATTTCAAATATTGATTGAAGAAAGAATTTCAAACGTTAATTGCAGAAAACAGAAAACTTAAAAAATAGAAAACTTGAAAAGTGAAAACTAAAAAACATGAAAATTGGAAAACTGAAAAACTAGAAAACTAGAAAAATTGGAAAAGCTGAAAACTGAAAAATTGAAAAACTGAAAAACTGAAAAATTAAAAAACTGAAAAACTGAAAAGTGAAAATTGAAAACCGGAAAAACTAAAAACTTGAAAACCTAAAAAACCGGAAAACCAAAAAACCAAAAACTAAAAATAAAAAAACTGAAAACAGAAAACAAAAAAGTAAAAGAAGAAAAGCATAAATATCTACTTATAAAGCATGAAGACAATTAAACGTGTAACTGACCGCTAAATATAGTCAAAGGGTACCCACCACCGCATTGCGCGAGAACTGTTCTATCACTTTAAAAACACAATGCCAAAAAAAACATCAATAGATACAAAACTAAAAAAATCATTAGCATATACTTACAGAAACAATGTCAAGTGGTTTCGACTCATCTCCACCCGCACCAACACCTTCGTCATCACCCGAGCTTCTTCCAAGGCTAGAATTAACAGGAGAAGCAACAAGAGCAGCTATCTTCTTAAAAGCATAATCTAAATGAGTCAACAAAACTATGACAACCGCTAAATTTGGGAACCCATTTTAAAATGCCGCATTTATAATTAAAATGAATCATTAATTTTCTTGATACAGTTTTCAGAATTTATGGGAATTGATGATTGATTATGTGAATTATCGTGATATATTGAACGTTTGATTTCATGGTTATATTAGGCACTACGCGATGTCGGCACTAGCAAACCTAATAAAATGAGAAACAAATAAATATTGGCACATTTATTTAATATAGACGCATTTATAGTCTAAATTAATGGAAAAACAATTTTAAAAATAATTGTGCGATTTAGAAATTATTTCGGTTATATCCAGGGTTCTAAAAGGCGCGCCTTAGTGCCGCTAAGGCGTCGCTAAGGCGCGAAGCGTGGCTTCGGCGCTACGAAATAGACCAAGGCGTCGTCTTGAGGCGTGGCGCCTGATGAGGCACGAAAAAGCGTGGTAAGGCGCGCCTTAGCGCGAGGCGTGGCGCCTTATTTAGAAGCTTTTAAAGAATTTAGTAGTATTTGGGCTAGAATTTGGGCTTTTTATTTTTTAAATGGTTTAGTAGTATTTGAATTTTTGGACTGAATTTTCTAATTACTAAAATCATGAATTTTCTAATTACTATATAAATTTACAAAAAAAAAAATTATGCCGCCTTGAGTCACGCCTTATAAAACGTCATAGCCTCGCTATGACTCGTTAGGCTTGAGGCTTGTCTTCGCCGCCACGCCACGCCTTACGCTATTTATAACCTTGGTTATATCTCAGGTGATTTACGAGCCATAAACTACATCCTCGGGAAAGTTTACAAAAATTGCACCGATAGTCCTCGTGGTGTTTTGACCGGCGCCCCTCCATCCCAAAATATTTACACACAAAGTCCTTTTTAATAATAAAAACCCCAAACCCCAAACACATACTCCTTCATCTCACTAAACCCTAGCCGCCGGCACCTGCAAATCGCTGCTACCACACCACCACTGGTCACCGAGCTGCACCACCACCATCAAAAGACTCCTCACCATCCCCTCTATCACCTACACCACCACACGCGCCCTAATAACTCCACACCGCCACCTTTTGTTGCTTCACCGCCACGTGCAACCATCACCATCACTTTTAATCATCACCACCGTCTAGATCGTAAAGAAAAAGTAGAGTAACGTGAGTCACACACGCGTTTGACTCGATAAGAGTCAACTTATGACTCAACCTACACGAATTTATATGTTTTTGGGTTAAAATGAAATGGGTTTTGATGTTTTGCTAACTACAAATAAAAATGGTATTGTTTCGTGTCATGGTTGTGTTTAGTCGAGCCAAACCGTGGGTTCAAACGCACGGCTATGGCCTTGTGGTATATTTTTATGTTGTTTTTCTTTTGGTTCTTGATGGGTATTGATTTTGGCTTGAAGCCGAGGCGGGGAGTGTATTGTCGTGAAGTTGTTATTGTTGTTGTGGTATTGTGAGGTGGAGGCTGCCGAGAAGAGCAAGTCGAGACCACTAGGGTCTCGGCCACGTTGTTGTTGTCGAGATTTGTAGTTGTTATGTTATTGTTGTTATGGTTGTGGGCCGCCCAATGGGCGGGCATGCATATTTACAAATCATGTGATTTTATTTTTGCGTGCTTTTGTAATGTTTGCAATATGATTAATTATGTAACGTTATATTTGTTTAAATATGTTAAATATTTGAGTACTATTTACAATCAATAATTTAATCGCATATTAAACTATACACGTATTTATTTATTCTACGCATTTACATTCATTATATATTTGTAACTTACATGTTTAATTTATATCGTTCACATATTTATTTGAAGTTATAAATTATTATTTTTTTTCGTATTTTTTTTGTATTAAATTTTTTTTTGTAAACATATATGGACCTACCAAATCTTTTTTACTGGGCATGCTTTGTAAGCTCACATTAATAAGAATATAACAACCGAATGAATGAAATTTTTGTTGGGCATGATGCAGGACTTATAATTATCGTTTGCATATTTAAGTATAGTGGTCATGGCCGTCATTGGTTTAATTTTAATAAAGACAATGTTGTTGTATATTTTTTGCGGTTTCCTTGATGTTGAAAATTTCTTTAGTAATTGATGAGAAAAACGACTCTATTAGCTTTGTACATATAACATTTCAAAATTGAAATTAGTATACATTGTTTTAATATACAATATTAAGTATTATTTGTATGTATTTATGATTTCAACAATGGAAATATATATTCTGATAACATATTTAAAGTGGCTATATAATGATCAAAGTTAGTTGCAAATTTCCTTATTTTGGAATTGTATAATATGAAAAATAACACTGCAATATAAGAATTAAAATACTATGATAAAATAAAAAGATTCAGTTAATTAAAAATGTAATACACTGATATTTAAGAAAATATTAAACATAATCCGAAAAAACATTTATTAATCTAACAATTGAACTTATGTATTTTCTCCTGATCATATGCCAAATGCATATTGTCGTAGTCAAATATTTCCAGTTCTTCTTGGTCGGAAACATCTTCTACTTCCTTAAGCTCCCATTTTCTTTTCCACCTTCTTTGGGCTGCTTTAAGCGCGTTTGGTTTAGCTTTATTTGTTGGTTTCTTATTTCGCTTTTCAAAATCGTCCCATTTCTTCTTCCTTATCTGATCAAGTTTTTTCAAATACCACACGGCAGGATGTTCTTTTGAGCTGCTTGCATCATCTTTTCCAGTTCTCTTCATTATCGTTTGACGATGAATTTAAAATTACAATATAAGATTTGTACGTGATTTGTGGAATGGTGTAAAACCCTAACAACTTTATAAGGGAAAAATATGGTTATTAGACCTTAGAATTAATTACGGAATTTAGAAGGTTAAACTTTGAATGTTAAAAATTAAAGATATACACGTTTTAGTTAATGTGTGTTAATCATTTCCAAGGATTAGTTAAATATTCTTGTTGCTTAATCGATTTATTGTTGCTGTATTTTTTCAATTTTTAATATGATATGTTATATTAATGGATATTATCATTAGCATATATATATATATATATATATATATATATATATATATATATATATATATATATATATATATATATATATCAAGGTTATAAATAGCGTGAAGCGTGGCGTAGCGGCATAGCCAAGACTCAAGCTTTAGCGTGAGGCGTTGCATTATAACGTTTTTAAGGCGTGAATCAACGCGGCAAAACATATTTATAGAGTTGTCAATATTAGTTAGCTAGTAGGCTTAAAATTGAGTTATGAAGCTACTAAGCCCGAATAAATACTTGTAAATAAGCTCAGTCCAATAAATCTTAAAAAAAATCTTCAAATCTTCAAAAAAAGGCGCCACGTTACGCGCTATATCACGCTATATGACGCTTTATTGCACGCCACGCCTCGAGTCGCCGCTTTGGCATGTTTCGTAACGTGGAGGCCACGCCTCGCGCTATGGCGACGCTATAGCGCGTTATTTAGAACCATGATATATATATATATATATATATATATATATATATATATATATATATATATATATATATATATATATATATATATATATATATATATATACACATATATTTTTAAAATTCTGAAATAAAAATTATCATCAAATTATAAAATTCTAATTTTTAAACGAAATTAATGATACTGTATTTTTTCAATTTTTAATATGTTATGTTATATTAATGGATATTATCATTAGAATTATTTTTTCGCATTCTAAATTTAAATTTATCATCAAATTGTAAAACTCTAATTTTAAAAAAAAAACTAGCGGGGTTGCCCGCGCGTTGCGGCGGGTGTGTTTTGTATTTTGTCGGTTGCACGGTATAATTAATAATTTTGTTATCTGAAGTATGCATATGTTTACTTGGAAGCATAATTTGTTTATATTTACGGTTTTTTTTTTTTTTTTTTTTTTTTTTTTTTGGCGTTGCGGTTGAAATTTTTTTTGGTTGTTTGTTTCTCGGTATGTTGTTGTTTTTTTTTTTTTTTTTTTTTTTTAAATAAACAAATTTGTATAAGAAATTTTTTGTAAGTGTATTATTTTTTGTATTTTTTTATTTTTATTTTTTGTATTTTTTTTCAAAAACAAATTTTCTTAAAGAAATTTATGTTAAAAAAAAAAAAAAAAAAAAAAAAAAAATCTGTACCGACCGAGCACTGTAGCGGCGCAAAAAAAAAAGTATTATTTTTTGTATTTTTTTTTTAAAAACAAATTTTCTTAAGGAAAAAAAAAGTACCGAGTACTGTAGCAACACAATAAAAAAATTTACTGTAGCAAAATCAGTGTAACACTGTTCATGCTACAGTGTTTGGACACGTGTCGCCGTGTGGGCGTTGCCTGGGTTTTAGATAGTATATATAATTAATGATAAATAGTACCATTTAGTTATTAGATGTAAAGTAAATAAATATATATATTTAGGGTTTTTATGCAAGTAAAAAGTATTTACATTCTTTAATTGTTATTGTGGTTTTCAAGGAAATGAAGTGTCTCTTTGTTTTCGTGTTGAGCATGTTTTAAAGCATCTATTTAACTATATTATAACATTAACACAATAACATAAACCTACCAAATAACTTATGATCATAATTTTCTGGAACAAAGCATGTCTTCCATTAACAAAAGATCAAGAAGTGAAACGGATTTAAGTGATAACAATGGCGACAATATTAAGTATAATATGATTCATTAGAGTAACTTGTTCAATAATAATTTCTCTGCAATCTTAATATGTTAACTAACAGTCTTTGTATATATTTTTCAGGAAACAATGTATTAAAGAAGAAGAAACAAAGTTAACAACAAAAACAACATAAGCTATGTAAGTTTATTTTCTAACGATTTTTTTCTGAAACAACATTTATGTTTTATTTTGTTTAAAATGCAGAAACAATTCAAAAGGAGAACAAATTTGATACAGAAGAACATGCATGGGCTCTTGACAGTTGGTACTATCCAATCGAGTTGGATCTCGATAAGAGACTTAAAGCTGAAGAAGAAGAAGAAACAGAAAAGAAGCGAAAGAAACGGCTTCATGAAGACCATGCTAAACAACTGGCTTCAATGTCAAAATTAAATTTGTTTGAGGACCATTCATTGGACTCAGAAAATGACTTAGAGAAAGAAGACATAGAAAATTTTGATTATGATAACTGTCATTTGGGATTGTCTGAGGATGATTTTGATCAAGACATTTAATGTTTATATTATTTTGAAGTATATGTAAATGTTAAATTTATGTAGCATGTATATAAGTTGAATGATTTAATTCTTTTGGGTTCAATTGGTATACTAATTCATACAAATACAAATTAATAAAGTTAAACAATATATTTAAGTATCAACAATCATTGATAATAATTCTGCTAACATTGTCAATAATAAACTAAATGAAACATTGTATTTCGATCTTTTATTGGACATGTATGAATAAATTTTATAAGAGTATTCATAAATTATTTATACATAGGTAACAAAATGGATAATGATAAGTATGCAAATAGAATGATAATTATTCAAAACCAAAAACAGTTTATTTATGCAAATTGAAAGTGCATGATAATAACTTAATAGGAATATTCATAAACTTAAGAAATTGTTTATAAACATAATAAATAAAAATAGAATGATAAGTGTAAGTGTTTTTTAAATTATAGGTAGAAAATATATTTTTTCAAAGCCTAAAACATTACTTAAACAAATAGACATTGTGAAGAATTTAGAAGAAAAATAATAAGATAAGATATGATTATTTCATGTGAGAGCATAAAATTAATAATTTTGCAAATAACATAAAACAAATTACATAGAATACGAAGGTTTTATTCTTTATCATAAAATAAGTCGTTCTTACGTAAAACAATCCCAATTGTTATTCTCTACTTCTTCATTCAAATATTTCAAACGTGCTTCCAATTTGATGGTTAATATATATCATAGGTGGACCTGCAAATCACGTATGTTACTTAATAAATGAATCCCACTTTAAAAAATAAATATTTCATCATAAAATATAATGAATAAGGAACATACACATATACGTTTGTCATCATCATAAACTCTAGTATTCCTTATATCCATAAAAAATTTATCATGCTTTTCAATAGATTTAATGTAATCAAGCAAGTGTTCCACCATTATACCCATTACTAAACATGTAAGTTCAACTCCCCTAGAAAATAAAGAAGATTTAATAAAAAAATATAAAATTTTAGAATGTATTTATAAGGTAGACTTATGAAGTTAATTATGATAAGTAAAATAGTTTATTGTAAAATTACAATGTATCCTTAAGCTTGAGAGGCAATATTTTCGTTTTACATCCATAAACTTCATAATCTCTAAGTGCAAGCTCCCAACAAAATACTTCTCCTCCAACATCTAGAATACAAATAACATTAATATTAAAGGCTATATGAGAATATGAAAATAAAAATATCAGCATTATATAAATTTGTATATCTTGAAACACATACCAACCGGTAATTCTGTGTCTAGGTTCAATGATATTATGTCAGAAAATTTGGTTACTTCAAATCCAATTTTATTAAAACCACTATCAAATGTAGTCGATTGACATGCAGTTTCGAATCCATCGAAAATTATTGTATAATGATGTTTTGTGTATTTGTAACCTGTGTTATTAGGAACAACATTAAAATTGCTTATAAGAACCACCATGTCCTCTTTAAAATATTTATCAAGAAACGTTAATAGGCCATTCTTCACAATGACATGAATCTTGACACCCTGGAAAAATGAGTATAATAATAAATAGTTGGATAAAAATACGTACATTAAAAGGTTAAATAAAAAAACAACAATTGAAAAAACAAAATACCTTTTCATTTACGACAATCATCTCAAAGTGTCTATGAGTTACCGGCATGTTTGCTTTCTTGTAACACCACGTCCTTAACACTTTTACGTTGATAGTGCAAGGAATTAATTCTGGTGTTAACGTACGAATATAAACCTTCTGTGTTTTCATCTTACTTTGTATATGCGACATATAGATTTTTGAATTAGGGTTAGTAATGTTTTCTATTGCTCGGTTAATGTATATATATTGCTTGATGTAATCTAAGTTTAGAATAAATCTCAATAAAGATAATTATAGTTTTTAAAAATTTGTATAATATATTTTTATATTTAGTAAAATTTTGTATAATATATCTTTTATATTTGATAACATGTTTACTATCAAGATAAATAGTAACATTTAAATAATAATGGAAGTGATAAGGTCATTCTCCAATTTAAATCATTATATGTGTACACATTTACCCTTAGTGTCTTGGAAATTGTAATGTTTAGATTGTAGGATGACAATCATTTTCCTAAAGAAAGATTATTGTTTGTTACACAATATCTTGTATTTCTTCAAGACAAATATAGCTTTTGGAAATTATTATTTATAATTAAGATAAATATTAATACAATGTTTGATATTTACAACATAAATGATGAGGCGAAAAGTGTACCGCTTTTAAGGGGTCATTTAAGCCTGAATTCATAATTATTTGATCAATTATTGCCCTAAATCGTTTCTTTTGTCATTTTAGGTACTTTTGAGGAGAAATCTGGAAAATGAAGCATTTTGGACGTTTTTGGAGCGTAAAAGTGAAGAAAACGGCAAAGTCTCAAAATCCTTGCTGGGGACAGTACCTGACGACGTCAAGATTTAACACATGACGGCGTCAAGAGTGATAAAAGAGGTGGACATGGACATTATAACGTGACGGCCCAGAACAATCTTAGTGCAAAAGACCTGACGGCGTCACCAAGGCCGTCAGGGTCCAAATACACGTGACGGCCCAGAGCTTATTTCTACATGACGGCGTCAGAAGTGGATCTAGGCAATACGAATTTCAATTTGGCGGCGAGTTGACGGCGTCAGAATCCAAAACGTGACGCCGTCAGGATGCTTAGTCTATATATATTTTTCCAATTTTTCATTGTAAAGTGTGGAACAAGTTGTGAAATACTAAACATAAACCCTAGGTCGAATTTCCTGCATATTGAAGGGGTTTCAAACCCTTATTTCTTTCATGTTTCAATAAAGATAAGTCTTCCAATAATTATTCAATATGTCTATGTATTGTTTGATTCTATCTTATGCTTGTCTTTCTTTTAACATGTTAGGCTAGGTTTTTATTGTGTTTGCTTAGATGTAGTGAAACATAGATGTTGATTATTGGTTGATTGCTTGTTTATAATTGTTACGGATGATTGTATTCGATGTTAGGCTTAAGAAAACTGGCAGACTTCCATTGGTAACTTGCTTGAACGTCTTAAGAAACATGATCGGAGGTGTACTACGATTTTTGGTTATATTTAATGCATAAGTGAATTCTAATGATCCCATGTTAGGAGCTTTTAGTCGGCTCGACATAGGAGTGAAGTAGGATCTTATAGAGTTAGGGAATATTGTACACGGCCCTACGACTAGTATTAAGGAATATAACCCGTCATCCATGCAATTGTAACAAGTTAATCAACCGGTAAAAGATATCTAGGGAGTAATGAAATCTAAGTAAACACAACTTTTCTCATTATTGTTCCCACCACATATTAATTTTAGTTTCATTTTATTTTGTTTTATTTGCATTTGTAGTTTATTGGGTTAGTTGGCTAGCAACTAATTCCGCCCACTCCTTCAAAACCCGAGATTTTACTTGCTTTAATAAAATATAAAAAAATACAAAAAGAATCATCCCTCACCTCTAGACCTAGTTTAGTAGGCTTTCTAATCCTAGCGACACTATTCCCGAGTTGAACGATCAATCCCCCGGTACTTGTCACTATACTATACTACAATGATCAGGTACACTGCCTGGTGGGGATTGCAAGCTTCTCAAGATCCCTTGAGAGGTAAAACCTTTTGCGAGGGCGCAAAACAGCGCATCAAGTTTTTGGCGCCGCAACCCGGGGAATAGTTATTGTCTAGGTTAGAATTTCTTTTTATTAGGTCTACTTGCTAGATTCCTTTCAAGTAAGATTTTTATTTTTATTTTTAGGTTTCTTTAGTTTATCTCATTTCTTCGTTTCTTTGTTCATAACCATTACCATCCGACATCATGGAAGGTGGTAATATCTTTGAACCCATCAACCCACCTCTTCAAAACCACCCACAAAACCCACCACAACCAAACCAACCTCCTAGACCCCGAACTTTAGGAGAGTATTCCCGTCCTAACCACTAAGGCTATCGAAACACCATTGAGCTCACTCAAGGAGCCAATGTGTCTCCTTTGCGATCCGACACCATCCGGTTGGTGCAAAGCGGATGTGCATTCAATGGACTTCGTTCCGAAGATCCTAATCAACATCTCAAGGATTTCCTTAAAATTGTAGATTCCATAGACCTTGATGTTGCAACTAGAGAGACGACCCGATTACGTCTATTCCAATTCTCTCTACGTGACCAAGCTAGTCAATGGCTTGAGCGTTTACCCGCGGGATCTATCACCTATTGGGATGATCTCACTTCTCGTTTCCTTGCTCAATTTTCCCCACCGGGGAGAACTACCAAGCTTAGAAATGATATCTTGATGTTCCAACAACGTCAAAGTGAAACTCTCTATGAAGCATGGACTCGTTTCAAGGATTTACTCCAAAAAGTCCCTCATCATGGCATAGATATTTGGCTCCAAGTCCAAATCGATCTCTCCACAAGGCGAACCATTGACCAATCGGCCGGTGGCAAGCTTCGTGATCTAAACGCGCGTTTTTAATTTTAAATACGTTCCTAGGGTAATTTGGTCTTACGTTATTATTAATATAGCTTATTTAAGTTGTTCTCATTCGTATTTCCTTAGTTTAATCATCTCAACCGTTTTCCTGTTTAAATTCACTCGATCACAAACACGTTTTTATACCATCACACCTCGTCGGGACATAACGACCCGGGGATTTCCCTATACTTCCACGGATTTTATATCTTGACTTTCCCTCCTAGGTGAGCCTATTGACCGCACCCGGTTGACTGGTTGGTTTAGGAGGAGTCAACCGTCTTCTTCTTCATCTGAATTAATCTTGTTTAACTGATCCAATGAAGTTCCAAATGATATACCAAGTTCTGATCACCCAACTACGGTATCCCACTATTCGTAACCGAGTAACTTCGAAATAGAGCGAACAACCATGGTTTTCCTGTATTGTTAACTCACTGCATGTACACATTTTTCTTTCATGGAAACGTAAACTGGAACAGAGAACAATATAAACCTATTCTCCCCCTCAAAGATAGCATACATGGTGTTTGCTATATTTGAGAGTTATCAGAAGCAGTATGAATATTTAAGGTTCAACTGAATCAACCAATCAACTGGAGTACTAAATGATAACGCCAAGTTCGAATCCCAGAGGCCAAAATAGAACTCGAACACGGTAATAAACCATGGGACATTTCGGCATGGTTGACATAAATCTCCCCGGCATGTGTAATTAAGCTCGATCCCTTCTTGATTTATAACCCCAACATACACATTTCTCCTCCTACAGATGAAGAGAAAGTTTAAATGATTAGGAAACTCCAATATACGCCTATTCTCCCCATAAAAAATGGCATGCAATGACGTTTTTGCCATATTTGAAATTTTGTGATGATTATGATTCATAGACATAGCATGAATTTTTGTTGAAGCCCAAAACTACTGCGAAGAAGATGGTAATTAAAACTCTCTTGTAGGTCTCTCTTTGTCTCCTCATCAATGGTTTAGCAAGTGAAGAATTCAATTAAGCTCGTAATATGCCTAAACCGCTTGATGTAACATGTTCAACTTTAAAGGGAGCACAAGTTGAAACACGTCTCTAACAATTTCCACCTCATGTCTATAAGTCTGACCAATTCTTGAGAAGATCTTGTACTAAAATCCCGTTAGGAGCTCGAAAAACGACAATCTCTTGATGAAGCTTGATAATAGACAAATTTGCGACTTGAACTTGCACTAATTTGTGATTAAGAACCTATTTGGAGGAAACACTCAAAACTCCTTAGGTGGTGGTATATACCCAACCTTCCATCCTTAAATGTATATACCCGCCTCATGAACTATCCACATCTCGTGTGACACTGAGCACTACAATGTAACTCCTTTAAGTGATAGTTATATTATGTGTGACCACAACGCAACCTCGTTGATAGATATAACTAGATAGCCAAGTCTAATCACTGCGAATACGCATGAGCAAGGATCTTCAAACATCATGCATCCAACCAACCCCTAGATATTTGAGATACTAAGTCTGCGAACTCGTAAATTAACAAACCAATCAAGCGACCATAATTTCTCAATTCCGTTAAGCTCAAATGATCTCGTAACGAAACGTGATCTCGAAAAATAACTTCCAATCGATCAAGTAGTACAAATTTATACCAAAAAAATAATAATCAAACACCGTAAGTTTTATTCTGTCCAACGTCCAAGTCCAATCTTAAGTCCAATAACTTATAGTGCAAAAATCATTAGTCAAAGTCCAATCAACCAATTTATAACAAATTTCGGATGACCCATCAATTTAATTACCAAGTTTTTAACCGGGTATCATTATACGTCAAATTTTCGTATAGGTCACTCCATAGTCTAAGTTTTGACTAAAACAAATAACAAGCTCAATAACTATTTTGGTGAAACATTCCAATCATAAGCCCAATATTTTAAAATCTCGGCTAATTCAATAGCAACCCAACACCAATTATTTGTTATAGCCCAATCAACAGGAGCCCATCAACCATTTTTACCCTAATTTTATAAAGGATATATATATACCACGCCCCCTAATACTTTGTTCACTTAACCCTAATCCTCTAAAAGTCGTTGTAAACTCAGGAAATAGAAACGTTTTAATTTTTATTTATTTTTTTCATTTTTTTTACGTTTCTTTTCAAATTTTCTTCTGACAAAATATGGACTGATAAAGTTGTATCATATGGTATCTCATGGTTAAGTAATTTGTATCGCAGATTTGAGTCAAAAATTGAGTAAAAAATTGAGCAGTAATTTGTGACATAAGTTTCGCACTGTAGCTAACGCGGTACTGCCATCGCAGTTCCTATCACATATCTGCCATCACAGCTGCAATAGAAGTCTCGTATCACACTACTATCACAGCCAGTACGAGACTTTTGCTAGCAAAATAATCCGAGCAAAAATACTATCACTTTTTCTCTATCATCAGAAAAACTCTTTAAAACACTCAAAACTGACTAAAATCTTGAATCTGACCATGAAAAATTGTTAAAACCATATAAAACCTTGTTAAGAATCAGAAAATAACTTGAATACAATAAGATTTAGATTCAAAACATGGATTTAGATACCAAAAATGACTGGTTCGGACTGTTTTTCACCAGAAAAAAGGACAATATAAGGACTATTTATTTTAAGACAACAAACAGTAGCAACAGTATGTACTAGTTTATGACCAGAAAAATAAAAACAATTTTGGACATATAAACCTATACGAGACACTACAAAACACCAACAAATAACACATCGACCTAAACCCCTGATACCAATTGTTGGTCCATATAAATCTAGTTTAGGTGATGTTATTGGTGGTGTCGGGTGGACAGCCGGAATAGTAACCGGTCACACCCATGGAGGTGGTGGTGGTGATGTTAGAGAGAGAAAGTAGAGAGAAGGAAGAGAGAGGTGATAGAAATATGTTCTTTATTATGAGCAACACACACCTCACAAGTGAGACTTGTAAGGGTATTTATACTAAGACAAGCATATGGGTGTGATACCTCACAACCCATTCCTAACAAAAGATGTGATACCACAACATTCTTAGCCCCCCGCCCGAGACTACTTGTATTTCTGTGTTCCAACACATTTTCATATACAAGTAATTTATGTGTGTTTTCTATTGATGTAGCTCACATGTGCGAATTAATTCAAGAAAATATGCACGAGCATGTATGTAAAACAACATTTAAATGGTTAAATGATACTTTTTATCGTGATTAGTTTATGTAAGCGTACTACTTGAATAATGAATATAAAAGAAAAAGTACATAATTTTTGTTCGAACCCATTTGTAAAGTAAAAAAATTAATTTTAAGAAAATATAGTGGAGTCCAAATGTTTTAGGAATTATTAATAGTGTGTTAATTAATATTCATTTGGTTAGCTATTTAGAATTGAGTTTATTGATAAAATTTATTAATATTAGTTAGACTTCAATGTTAATTTTTAATGAAATTAGTTGTACAATAAAATGAGATGAAGCTAAAAAGGTTTGTAACGATTTTTATACAGTTTATGTGGCATTATTATATATACATTATTACACAAACTTTAACTTACAAACTTAATAATGAAAATATTTAACGCACATTAAACTATGACCAATTAGATAGACCCCGTGTGCTTATATTACCATGCAAAAACCATCTAATGGACAAGTATTGTAGGGCTAAGTAATAGACCAAAAGAAACAAAGCCATTTTTTTTATCATGCAAATAAGTATAAGACCAAAAGAAACAAAGTTATCACAACTTAATAACCAAAAACCCATTTATAAAATACAACACAACAAAAACAAAACAACATCAACAAATTTTAAATTTTTATACAAGAAAGTCAAAGCGTTTCGTACAACATACTAAACAATAATTAAGCATACACTCGCCAATATACAGTAAGAATACGCGATTAATAATTAGATTCGAAGCCTGTGAGTAGCACGGGTTCTGCATTCCTCGTTAATAAATCATTTCCACCCCACTCACTCTCTCTCTAAACACACACACAAACACACACACACACACACACACACACACACACACACACACACACTCATTTTCTCTCCCTCTTATCTTTATCTAAAACCGGCCACCCTCACCCACAACTTTCCGGGCATTTTCCGGCCACCGGTAAAATATTCCGGCCGCCCAAAAATTCATCTTTCACTATTTTATAGATCGGGACGTCCTCGTTCCAGAAGTACAAGCCGTTTTAATCAAAACCACCCCGAACCCCTTCAAACCAACACCACCGCCGCCCCTTTTACCACCGTCGACACCACCACGAACCACCACCATCTACCTCCTATTTTTCTTTCTCTTTTTGCTCGGTAAAAACCCCAAACGCACCCTTTTGCTATTTTTATTATTTATTTCATTTTTATTTATTTTAAAAACACTAAAAATATCAAAAATAATATTTTCGAATAAAAAATATTAAAAATAATATTTTCCCTAAAAATCTTTTATTAAATCTGAAAATTTATAAAATTTTTATTATTTATCCCAAAATATTTATATAAATTTTTTATGTTTTATTTATTTATTACCGAATATATATATATATATAATTTTTAAATCCGAAAAATATATATATAATGTGGAAAAATGTTTTATTTATTTTATTGACTCGTGTGGGCCCCCTTGCTTTGACAGTTGACCGGTCAACGCCGGGTCGACCCAGCGTGACTCGGTGATTTTTGGATTATTTCTTGGTTCTCGTGATTAATTATTTTTGTTATATAATTTGGACTTGGTTTAGTGTTACGATAAGTATCGGATTATATTTAAGTTTTATTAAGAATATGGGTTGTTTATTTATTTGTGTAATTTGGGACTCGTTTCGGCTTAAGTTTAAATAAAATGGATTAATAACTATGAAACAATAAAATAAGTTGGATATAGTTAAGTGGATTTTGACATCGGACCTGGAACCGTATTATGATATTGTGGACTTTAATTGGACGTATTGGATTTAGGGTGTTGGTTATTTGGACATTATGTACCCTTTGGTACACGAGATGGAAGGATATATTAGACTTTGACTAATTAAACATATCTGGACCCAAACAAATACGAAATGGTCGATAAACCTAAACAACTAATGGATACACGAATGATATATATCCAATTGTATTATATAACTTGTGAAGTGTTTAGCGTTAGTTAAATAATAAAGTCAAAGAGTCGCTAACTCGGTAAAATGTTATATAAACGGGCAGGTCATGCCGAAATTTTGTAAAATCTTTTATAAACTTTAAACGTTTAAGATTTGTATTATATTTTAAAACCTTTCTAAATTATATTATTTTCAACGTTATATTTTGGGAAAATGGGGAAATAGCCGAAACTAGTTATTAGCGTGTTGTTGTTTATTTGAGTGTGTATTCCCTTTTCTTCGATATCTTTTCTTCGAGCTATTCTTTCGTCTACTCTTGTCTTTCTTGAATTATCATTCGCTTTCGCCGACATATTTCTTTCTATCTTTCTCGTCACCCACACGAGACTTTTAAAAATCTATTTTTCTTTCAAACGTCATTGTTACAAAAACCTTTTGTTCAAGTATTGCTTATTGAGATATTCGAGTATAGTTTCTAAGTTTTTCCATTTATATTTATTAGGTTGTGCTGAGGTTCATTTGCTGTGACGCATTATTTGATTTGGTTGCTATATCTCGTTTCCTGCTGCTATTAAGGTGTGATTCATAGCTCCGCTTTTTATCTTTTAATTGTTTATAAACCCATGGGGTGAGATACATGCTTTAAATGTTTTTTGAGCACAAGTATTTTTGGTATGCTTTTCCTGATTGGTATGCTTTCCTGACGATGTGCTAAGTAGCTTACCTTGCCAATGCAAGACCCTCCGATCATGAACCATTAATCACTTGCGAGTGAGTGCGAATATAGGGATATAGGCCTATAGGAATTGACCCTCCCACTCCTTTTGCTGGATAGGTAATTTGTGGTGTACTATATTCGATTTTGCTGGGTATATGGCAAGTACCCGGCCTTGGGGGCACTTATTATGTTATGAAATTCTGCGGTTATTGTCGACTTATGAATATTGGTTAACGTTTTGCGTGTCATGAGCTTAGCATCATCAACAATATGTATGCACTGGGATGCCTGTATATATTGGTTGTTACCTTGATTACCCGGTATTTGCATTTGTTGCTTATATCATATGATTAAAACCTTGTGCTCAACTTTATTATTTAAACCTATAGATTGCACTCAACCTTTGTGTTGACTTTTAAGCATGTGTTTCAGGTACTTCTACTAATAATAATTAGCTTTGGAGCTTAATGTTTTTGACATGGTGGAGTGGCTTGGACTGAGGAGGCTTTCTGTCAAGGCAGTTTAATCATCTTTACTATCTTTAATTTTCATGTCATTCGTAAAACCTTTGTGTTTCTTTATTTCTTCCGCTGCTAAACTTTAATATTTTTCCGCTACAAACTCTTTTTACTTTTCCGTTGGGATTTTGATAAAGAGTCCATGTACTCTAAATGGTTTGTAATTTGAATGATGTGTTTTGAGACATTTATAAACTTCCCGTGTTGTGGTCGTTAGCTATAAATGTGTCTGGTTTTTTTTGGGTAATGCCTCCAGCTGTGTTAGCTACCATATTTGAGTTGGGGGTGTTACAAGAATTACCTCAAAATCTGGCCTTAACAGCTAACCAGATGTCTCTAGCATCATCTAGATGATGAAAGTCTGCCATATGGTCTTCTGGAAGAGAATGAAGCAGCAGTGTTCTTACTTTGGTTTCCCTTTGAATAGCTACATTATCTTCTGCAGAAACTGGAGGAAGAATGATGATGTTACCTTTTGGATCTCTTCCTGTCTTCTTCTTGCTATTCCCATTCAGGATAATGTTCCAAAGATTATGGTTACTATTCTGAATCCAGTATTCCATCTTCATTGCCCATGTTTCATACTCATCCTTCTTTAAGTAAGGAAATTTAGCATTGGTGCTTGTTACAATGGTTGTGTATACTTGTAGGACAGACTGTGGTTGAGTTTTCACTGATGAGTCTTGAGTCTCATCAGAATTGGATGAAGTTGTCATTGTTTGAGGTTGAAAGAGATTTGGTATCAAGGATTTTTCTTCTTCGACAGAGTCTCTAACCAGGCTCTGATACCACTTGTTGGATCGTGTGCTAGATAGATCTTTGAGCTTGGTTTAGAACAAAGTTGAATACTTATGTAATCACAAGTAAACTAATAGAGACTTTCATAATGTGGAATATAAATAAGTTGAAGAAGAAGAATAACTAAATAATGATCCTCGATGGATCTATATTACTAACTATGAAAGTGTTTTTCAATGTATTTAAAGGTGTAAGGTGTCCATAGCCGTGAGTTTCTTTTATACTATAAGAAACCCTAATTCGGCATTCATTACAAAACGTGTAGAAGAATTATGCATGATCACTTCCTAATATAACTTATGCATATCCTTTTCTAAAATATACTGGTTCATCTATTTCTATTACCCGCAGAAACATAAAGACCAACAGAAACTATATTCTGCTAGCAGCAGTAACCATACCAGCAGGAACTACATACCTAACAGCAGGAACCATAACCGCACTAACAGCAGCAATGACTTTATGTCATTTAACTAATTCCTAACACAATTAGGGTTGTAGTAAGGGCATCAACAATCGAGTCCTATTATTCGGTCAATACATGCTGAGTCATCAACTAATGGATTGTAGAAACTCCACATCATCCGTTGGTGTAATTCTCGTGTGTATCTGAACACATCACAATTATACTCTGACAAAAGTTCTTTATGAATATTTTATTCATGTATTGATTATTTAATGTATATAAGTGGACTGTGGACACACACACACACACACACACACACACACATACACACACACACACACACATATATATATATATATATATATATATATATATATATATATATATATATATATATATATATATATATATTTATTTATTTATTTTCAGAACCCTGTTAAGTGCGAGAACTGCGAGAACTCATCTAAAACCGTTGATCATATAAAATCAATGGCTATAATGAATTGTGCCATTAATGTAACTATTTGAAAGATTAGACCATTATTTGTAAACTGAAAGGATATTAATGGAATTTCACCTCCCTATCTCTACTAAACCGTCCCACTAAATAAGGATCTCATATATCACGCTTTTTAGTTTTAACTCTGTGCCCTGTGGATCTCATCTAAAAAAAACCCTAGCCCCTCAATTGAAATCTATCACCGTTATTCTCATGATATTAAATAAGTCACAATAAGCCACATGTCCACATCAATATAGCTACACAATTGAATCAAAATTACATATGATTTCATTACGCTTGTCACACGCCGAGTAAGCCTATTACTTACTATCATTCTCATTATATATTTTTTTCTTTACAAACAGTAGTATCTTTTTATAGAGAATGCATATTGGTTAGGTGAAAGTGCCACAATATTTTTAATTTGTTTTTTATTTAATTTATTTATTATATATATTTTTTCTGTAAGATCTAATTTATATGAAAATATAGATGGGGTAGAAAACTTTCCAGTTCTTGATTTCTTGAGATCAATTTTATATGAAAATACGCTATAATTTAGAAAAACCACCAATTGAATCAGTTAAATATCTACTATCTAATGCAGTTACCCTTGGATGCATAGCACATGTTTATACGAACCATAAAAATATGGTTGCATTGTTGGGAAATTAGTCTAAGCCATTATGTTCCATTGAAGAGATTAATCAGTTCCTCTAAGCCAAATAATTAATCTCTTCAAAAGGTCATGTTCCATTATTCTACTCTAGTTTTCTCAATGAAGGCCCCTTCCTAAGATTTGTTTTCACTTTTTGATTTTATAGTTAGTTTATAAGCTAACATGCCTTATGTGGCTGATGTACTCTCTTTGAACAAAGGTGCTTGTGGTCTAATTGTTTTTGGGTATGTTTGTACTAGATTAATGATGGTGATAGCATTGAAGACCTAAAAGTGAATGCACACATAAGGCGTTTGAAGATATACTATTTTTGAAGGCGTGCATATATGTTTTTTTTTTGAAGGTGTGCGCATATGTTCTAACGAATTTGATGAGAATCTGGAAGTACACATATGTTCTTTTAAGGCGTGCATGTATGTTATTTGAAGGCGTGCACACATGTTCGAAAGAATCTGATGAGAGACTTCAAATGCACATGTTATGTACACATATGTTCTTGGAAGGCGATATCGAATTTGTATTTTAATTGTATTTCAATTGATAATTCGATATCGATATTGTATTTTAATATATTTTTGCTTTTTAGAAATTTGTATTTTAATTGTATTTCAATCAATATTGAATTTCGTATATAACATTTATGTTTTTGGTTTGTTATAAATTTGCATTATATAAAAAAACATGTATGTACCTTACCATTTGAAAAACATGCATGCTAGAAAAAATTATTCGACAAACTAAAATAAAAAAATTAATTCCTAAAAACAGGTATGCAGTAAATCATTTTAAAAACATGCATGTTGAAAAAAAAAGAAAAGAAAAGAAATATCCGAAAATTTGGGGTTTTTAAAAAACGGATTTATTAAAATATATATATATATATATATATATATATATATATATATATATATATATATATATATATATATATATATAAAATAGATTTTACTATTATACCCTTTTGGATTAAATAAAAATATTTAATATTTAAAAACATTTGATTGGTCTATAGGGGTTCTCGCACTTAACAGGGTTCTGAAAATAAAAGCCCCCATATATATAGGGGAGCTTTATTTTCAGAACCCTGTTAAGTGCGAGAACTCCTCTTGACCAATGAGATTTATTTAAATATTAAAGATTATTATTTAATCTAAAGGGTATTATAGTCAAAGACAATTTTAATATATTTTTTAGATTTTCTTTTATTAAATCACGTTTTTATATCTCATAATTTTCGATTTTTTTTTTTTTTTTTTTTTTTTTTTTTTTTTTTTTTTTATTGAACATGTATGTTTATAGAAAGTCAAGGTGCATATGTGTTTCTTTTAAATAATGTAAATTTACATGTGTTTACTTCAAATGAGTTTTACTTATAAATGTAATTACATTTATGTTTATGTCGTATATTCTATAAAATTCTTAAATAAAAACTAAAAAGATAAATTATAGTTGTAACCTTAAAATTTATTACAAACTAAGAACATAATATAATACACAAATTTTTATATCAAATGAAATACAAATCTTATATCAAATGAAATATAAATCAAATGTTACATTTTGAATATACATATGCACGTCTTCTAAGAACATATGTGCACAAAACATATGTATTTGAAGTTTTTCATCATTTTCTTTCGAACATATGTGCACTTATTTCAAGAACATACATGCACGTGTTCTAATAACATATATGTACTTTCAGTTTCTCATCAAATTCGTTAAAACATATGTGCACGTCTTCAAAAAACATACATGCACGCCTTCCAAGAACATATATGTACTTCTAGTTTCTCATCAAATTCGCTAAAACATGCGTGCACGCCTTCAAAGAACATATTGTCACACCTAAAAAAAAAATACAAGGTTAAATACTTTTAAAATAAAACTGAAGATAACATAACACACATGCACAATCTTAAACTAGCAAACACAAATTAAATTAAACAGGAAACCAATTTATAAAACACAAATGCACACGCTTTACATGTATATACACATACGCACGTACATTTGCAGTCAATTAGAAACATATATTATTTTAAACTTAACAATTCATTCATCATTTGTATGTACGGATATCAATAAGAACATTGGTTTCATAACATCACTAACCCATTAACTCATTAAGCATCACAATCTCACAAACATATAAATTGTATGAGATGAACTGAAGAATCACTCGTAAATAAATAAATAAATAAATAAAATGACGGGACCATAAATAATGATAGATGTTTATCTTATATCTTATATTCATAGAGCCAAGTAACTGAAACCAAAGTCTTCTTCCTTCGGTGACCAGTTTATAAACAAATACATTAAAGATTCATTAAAAAAACGTATAATTTATTAGAAACTTTGAATGTTGTTTATTGTTTTATCATATATATGTTTTCATACCAGGTTAAAGATTTTGATATTCAAAACTAAAATCAAATTCATAAATTGATTAAACAAAAAAATTATTTACCTTTTAATTTGTTGTACAAACCTTGAACGTTGGATATGGTTATACAAGATGATTAACGATAGTGGCGATAGTGGCTGCAGTTTTGAGAGAGAGAAAGAGACATGTAAGCAATAACCTATCCAATAGTACACGTATTATTGATAAAAAAGAATTATGGAGTAGCAGCGGTTTTAAAAGAATCGAAACCAAAATACCAATAATACCCCTAAACACATTATAATTACTATATATAGCATCAAACATGACGTCAAATTTACATCATCAAAGCCCAGTGGTTAACAATAGCCTGGCCCAAACTGTTAGCCCTTTTACTTTGCCTTTTTCTTTTTTTCTTTTTTTTTTGGCCAGGGTCTACGTGAATTGCTAGCCTTTGCCAGATTTTTATTAGTGGTTGTTGCAAGCACACCTATTAGATTATATAACTGCTTTATATCTTTGGTCATTAACATAATATCGTTACAAAATATTAAACAAACTTGAATCACAAGATCTTAATATCCATATCAACACAGATATTCCAAAACAAAAGGTACTATTCATGTGCACTGTTTTTGCATACGATACCATTGTACATAAACACTCCGCCACAATGTGCTGGTAATGCATTTTCAAGCCCTCCTATCATTTGCTCGATGGCTCGAGTTGGTGCAACAGTTAACAACCCTGAAGCACCATTGATATTAGACAAAATAATGAACCATGTTAGACAAATATATAAACTTTCACCGGTGCAATGATCAACGACATGAAACAACGCCCCGCCGCAACGCGGCGGATCATCGCCCACCTCGTTATAAGAATATAACAATTTAGCCTTATAAAACAATAAGGGGGCTTTGACCACATTTGCTTTAGCCCACATGCATTTTACTCGGGTTATTGGAGGCCCAGTTTCTGAAGGTGTTAAGTTTTATCCGACTTCTACTGTAGCCCTCCACTCACATCTCCTTCTCTAATAATAGAGGGTCCAACTGGGTCAGCATCCACCGGCGATGAACCCAGATCCGAACCGGCCGATTCCTACTACTGTTATGCTACAGTCCTTTGTGAGAGGGTGCACAGTTAAATGCACAGTAATGGTAATATTTTAATCATGTTGTGGTTGTTTTATTGCCAAATGTCCATTGCTACAGTCATACCATCTCTTCTAGCCACATATCTTACCTTTTGCTTGCTTTTTAGATCAAAGAAGTTTCCAGACCCAAAAAATTTAGATCACCATACACACCACACATTCCTTGGTTCACCAGATTCCGGTTGGAGAGCTCACTTTAGGTGTTTTTTTTTTTTTTTTTTTTTATTCTTTATGCATCCTTATTTTTCTGCCATTCCTAGGTTTGCATTTAAGTTGCTTACATTTAAGGTTGTTGGATTTGGTATGATTTAATAGGGTTGAATAGTCCTCATTTATGATTAGGTTATGTTTAAGGTTTTTATTGTTGTCATTTAATATGGTTATACAGGTCTTATTAAATGTGTTGTTCTTAGGCCTATTAAATACCTGTTATAGAGCCATCTCCTGTGGTCACATGAATTAGAAAATGCCTGGACATTATTGCCATCATTTTTTGCACTTAAAATGTTACTGAATCAGTTGTTACTTTGCTTTGGTTTTGCGTTTTGCTTTCTTTAGCAGTGCATACTTCCTTTGTTACACCAATTTCTAACTTGGTTTTTTGTATTTCTTATTCCTTTTGATCTTTACAAATAAATTTTTTTACAATGCTTTGGTTCATAAATATGATGCTGTGTAAACTCTTAGTGCTTGCTATTACTTTGACATTTATTATTGATCTCATTGCTATTTCTATTTATTTTTGTGCTTATGAAACAAATATCAAAATCGACTTTTCCAAACATTGGGCCATGCTTGCCTGAAAACCCGAAACCAAAAGACACTCCTGACCCACATGTGTGCCTCAACTATGAATGCCAATATACTGTTACACAAAACCACCAACGTTCTCAGTTTCTTGCACCGCCGTGTTCCAATGTTTCTCATGCTAGCCTTTTCAGAGTGGATAATCATTTGTCGCAAGGTTGGTTCGGTTTAAAATGTGTGTATTCTTAGTTTTTTAGGGTGTGGCAAGCTATCGTCCTTATGTGCTCTGTCGATTTCTGCAGGCCACATTCAACAACCAAAATGCTATATTACAAAACGCCGTTTGGATTTTGACTGTCATGCTGCGCTGTCTCAGCCGCACGCACCATCTTCCAACTTTTTTAGCCCAAAACGTAAAAGACAGAGCAACTTGCTAAAGGAATCAGGTAGCCGTTTAGCCACTTACGTTTAGTTTCTTTATGCACTTTATGTTCTTATATTGTTTATAGTAAATGTAGGGATTGCCACTGATGTCGGAACTCATAACGCATGGAATGCCTCAAATGATTTCGCCTGTGTTTCTAATGTGATGCAAGGTACCTGTATGTGATTTGCTTATACAACATTGGATTCTTGGTAGCCTGGCCCATTCTTTTTGACAATGTCGTTCTTGCATCATATTGTTTAACCAGATAATGCAAATGGCGATCACTTTATTGCAAGAGGCCAGCATACAAGTTCGTCAGGGTATTGCACCGATTCTCACACGTATGGGCTGCCAGCCAACATAGAACATCCGACTTCTTCTAATGCTGAAAATGTCGTGCATGATGTACCTATAGGTAATTTATTTTTATTTATTTTTTTTCCTCACAATTCCTTTAAAACTTTAAACGGCTGCTGTATTTTACATCGTGCAATTGCATTTATACTTTTGTCCTAATTTAGCAATGCTTATTTGTCATAACAGCTAACCACTGTTTCCAGCAAAGGCGGTTGGCAACCAGAGAACCACCTGAGTGTCACAGAAGCCGTGTGCACACAAGCGGCACCCTGTTCCGGCATCTGATGTTCAGAGTCTCAAAGAAAAAACAACATCTCATACAGCACGAGCGCCATTGCAACAACGCCGAAAAAGAAATGGAAAAGCACAAGTGTCGGATGCAAGACCCCTGCAAAATCAGATACCCTCCGATGATTGTGCCAATGCTTTACCTAATAGCATTCATGTTCCGACTGAAACGCCTACAGCTCATGTCAGCCAAGGTAGACTTTTACTGATATTTGTTGCTGTCGTTGCTCCATTTATATGAGTCTAAATTTCACCATACTTATTTTAAATGTCTTTTAACTGTACATGCAGCCGGAACACATGTTTATATTCCACACGCTCACGCTCAAAATCCTGTTCGACAAGCTCAAATTCCAGATCCTCACCACCAGCCACCCGTTCAGCCGAGAGCATTGCCTTTACAACAACGTGCAAAAAGGAATAGAGCAGCTGATAGTTTCGCCAAAAGGCGCGTGCAGAAACAGAAAACGTCGACTAATTATGTGAACGATTCACCTGATAGTGTTCATGCTCCTGCTGAAGCGTGTGCCTCTCATGTCACCCAAGGTGAGCTTCTGATGCTATTTTTCTGTTTATATTTGTTTGTCATTGTTCCATTTATATCAGTCTAAATTTCATCATAGTTATTTTAAATGTCTTTTAACTGTACATACAGCCGGAACACCTACTTATATTCCACACGCTCACGCTCAAAATCCTGTTCGACAAGCTCAAATTCCAGATCCTCACGACCAGCCACCCGTTCAGCCGAGAGCATCGCCTTTACAACAACGTGCATCAAACGCACGTTTGGCTATGACCGCTATCTTTTGTATAACATTGAAAAGCAGTTGTGCACTAAACGCACATCAATGTACTTGCGACTTCAAACTCCTACATCTGCTTTTTCAAATCAACGTGACTTTAGATACAACTCAAAGTTGTTTATATTAACACAACCATGCAAACTTGATTGCGACATAAACCTATCATAGTTTGTCACACCAGAAAACTTCTCAAAAACTAAGCATGATAACTGTTAAAGATTGCTTCTTTAGCAAAACCTCCCGCAGCAACGCGCGGGTAGTCCACCTCGTTATTAAACATTCTTTAATATTTAAGTTTATTACGGATATGCCACATTAATTTTAGCCATTGATCAACTCATCTAACGGTCATAGATGGGTTCTTGTAGTTCCCGCACTTAACATGGTTCTGAAAATAAAGTTACAATATATATATATATATATATATATATATATATATATATATATATATATATATATATATATATATATTGCTTGTGTATTAAACTTGATAGGATTCAATGCATTGTGGGGTTTTAGTGTAAAGTGATAAAATGTTGATTTAGCAATGATGTGGCATTGTATTAAACTTAAATGAGTGTAATGCATCGGAGATGCCCAAAGTGAGTGATATTAGGGTAAAGTTTATAATGGGCTTGGGTATTAGAACCTCAAACTGGACTTCATTGGGTCTAATACCACCAAATTGTTATAATAATTGTGTCTAACGTGAATTTAGTAATACACATTTCTTGTCTTTTGACGTGAGTTTTTGGTATATTTTTTGTGCATGTGTTAATTTGTATTTTTATTGTGTTTTGTGTGTGTATTTGTATTTGTATTTGAATTAAATAAATTTTAATTTATTTGAAAAATTGAAAAATAAAATAAAATTGCAAGTTGTGGACCCAAATCAAGAGGTTGTGTTGTGTTATGGTAAATAGGGTATTTAGAAGTAGGGGTGCTCAACGGCTCAAAACCAGACCGGACCGAGACCGAACTAGCCCAAAACCTTAGACCGAGGACTGGACCGAATGTGTTCGGTCCGGTCGGGTCCGGTCAAAGAAGGCATAATAGCCGGGTTTTACATAAAATCGGTCCGAGCCGGACCTAACCAGACCGAGACCGAAATAAGGAAAAAATCCGGACCGAGACCAGACCGTTGGTCCTTTGGTTCGGTTGGTCCTCCCGGTCTCGATCGGTTTTGGGTCTGCGATGCTCAACGCTATTTTGAAGAGGTTGTGTTATAGTGATATGGAACCGGTGGGGCCCAAATGAAGAGGGGAAGCTTGTCATGACACCTTATGCTCTAAGTTAGACCATGGGTTATCATTACGCGCACCCACGCCAAATCTAATGTCGCCACCAAATTGGCGCCGCCACCCTCGTGCCACCAAATCCCAACCACCTCTCGCCACTTCCCAAGCCACTTAAGTGGTGTCCGCCACTTTCTCTTTTCTATTTTTTTATTTTGAAATTGGTTTTGTGTGCGAGTGTTATATGCATTCAACTGTCAAATCAACCTTTTAGCAATTTGATCATTCTCAACCATTATCATCCTTCCCTTCGACAATATTTTTCTGGTGAACAATCGCCAACAAATCCGCAGTTATAAGAGCATCCGCAATGGGTGCTTTTCAAAAGACTTTGCACTATTTCATCAAGTCATAACATAGCTTTTTTGCATTGGAGAGAATGACTTGAAGGACCAAAGACTTGGTATGTATCAAGCGTTTGAAGCAAAGACTTGACACTATTGTTTATTAATTTTATAATCAAACACTCACTGCCAAATTCATATTGCAATGACTTGATACTTTTGAAAAAGCTTTTTGCATTGGAGAGCAAGTTTACAAAATGACTTTTCATAACAAAATTTATTAAAAAGTGTATGTAATAAATGCATCAAGTCATTGAATGACTTGGTGCAATGCGGATGCTCTAAGGTTGTGATCTATTATGAACTTCTTTGTGATAAATGATTATGTATCTATAATACTAAAAGATTCACTTTGAATATATTTAATGTGGAAGAGTAAATGCGCATAAAAAGTTGTACGGTGCAACATGCTTAAGCTTGAAAATAATTCACAAAAATATATACCGAAATAATATTTAATCGTATAAATTCACAAATCAGTAAATAAGGCATGCAGAATACGAAATGGCTGAATCATTTACACCTCAAGGAATACGAACCAAAAGAGCCATGAATGCTAAAATTAAACACTCATCATATGAACTTCAATGTCGGAACACAAGAAGTTGCATATTAACAACTCACCATTAAAATAAGAAAACCAAAAGATTAGTCTATTTATTGTTTAATTCTTTCAACTTCTTCTTTAAAGTATAAATAGCACAATCTAGCATGCTCACAACTCATTCTTCCATCGCAACATCTACCGGAACCGCTGTCAACGTCAACTGTTTCCGCCGCCGACACCACAAAATCTTAAATTAAGAGGTGGTGTTTCGAGCTTAGGTGGTTTCGTTGTTGTTTTGGTGGTTCATCATCCTTAACAAATACTGCATCTCATCACAAACCAAATTCAAAACCAAGATTCGAACTAATGATATATAAAGGTAGCATGCTCACAACTCATTCTTCCATCGTCACATCTACCGGAAACGCTGTCAACGCCAACTGTTTCCGCCGCCGACACCACCGAATCTTAAATTAAGAGGTGGTGTTTCGAGCTTAGGTGGTTTCGTTGTTGTTTTGGTGGTTCATCATCCTTAACAAATACAACATCTCATCACAAACCAAATTCAAAACCAATATTCGAACTAATGATATATAAAGGAAGTCACAGCCTTGCCAATAACGAGTCCAAATCAATAACTACTTATCCCATCCTCCTCCTGTCACAATCTAACCAACCTTTATACCTAAAGATTCACGAAAAAAAAAATGATCTCAGCTTATTAATCCGTGGTATTCAAAGTAACATCAAAACCATTCTAGGTCTAAACCATAAAATAAAAATCATCACAGATCAAATGTGAAGTTAAGCTTCATTTAATATCCGATTCAAAAAGATAGTATAATAACAAATCTGTCATTACCTTTTTTTTTGGTTCATTCAAAGATAAAAAAAAACACAACAAACGGAAACAACGTATGTAGAACCTACCCGTGACCCTTCAAAGGATCGTGAAGCCTTGAAAATGAATTATTGATTCGGATTAAGCAACAAAAGTAGACACAGGTTCGAATCTAGTGCTGCTTGTCTTTGTGTTTGTTGATTTGTGAGATACGATTATGATTAAAGATTGATTGAGATTGAGATGTGAAGATGAATCGATTTGGATAGTTTGATCTCGAAGACAATTTTTTTCTTTTCTTTATTTTAGGTGCCGTTTGGTTTACATCCGGGGATAGGATTTAGAATTGGGTTGAAAGAAGAGTAGAAAAGAGAAAGATAAGGTTTTGAAAAAAGATGTTTGTTTATTATTTGGTATAAAAATTAAAGTAAGAATTATATTATATAAATATTATAAAAAAAAAAAAGATAGAGTGAAAAAGTAAGTAGAACCCACAAAAGTAAAACAAGTCACAAAAGTAAGATGTGGGGGCGGTGATTGCATATGCCATGATATTCAGATTTAATTCTAATACCAAAATATAAACCCTTAAACCAAATGACATAATTTAACTATGATGCCATGGACCCACCTCAACTCCTAAGAACCAAACGCATCCCGGTAGTTTGGTGGCTGCAAAAGTTAGGGTTGTCATATCTTAAGTTTTGGATTATATGGGCTAACCGGGTTGTAAGTTGGGTAGAATGGTTTAATCGGGTTTTAAGTTGGGAAGAATGGTTTAACCAGGCCTTCTTTGATGTATTTTTTTGAATAAATTTTAGGCATGCATTATCATCTATCTATAATTGATAAATGAAAATTTATGTTATTCAAATAAATCTATCAACGTGTTATAATTTATAAAGAAAAGTTAGAATTTGATACCTACCCATTTCCGCAACATGTACATGGACATGAATACATTCAATAATCATTGTTTTAATTCATGTTTCAGAAATATGAGAACAAGTTTCGAAATTAATGTTTGGAAGCCTCGAAATGCATGTAAAACAAATATACATTTTGTAAGTAAACGGGACCAAACTTTTTACATATAAAGTGCTATTATCTCTTTTAACAAGTTAATAAAACCGACTCACAAGTTTAGTAGATTGGTTAGGGCATGTGTATATTACAGAAACAACTTTATATTATTAAATTTGCAAAAATTGTGGTTTACACATTTAAATGCTTATAACATTTCAAAATCCAACATCAAGATACAATTCGTGCAACCCACGGGTTTTTCACGCCTCGTTGTAGATAAGAACTTATGAATCCATTGAAGAAAGGAGTTTAATTGGAGTGATGTGGGTAAATTTTATTTGGGGATTAATATGAGATGATGGTAATGTGAAAGGGGGTGATACTCACACCACATCTTTTGATGCATGCACCACAATTTATGCATTACAATATTGTATGGTATAAACTGTAATGCATAAATTGTGGTGCATGCATCAAAAGATGTGGTGGGAGTATCAATTCTCTAATGTGAATGTGTGAGATAAGGTAGGTGAAAGACTCAAAATAAATGTTTGTGATAAATGATGATTTGATTTATTTACTTAATATAAGGTAGGTGAAAATTTTGTAGTAGTATACGAGTAAATGGTCTACAAATAAAAGGTATGTGTTAGATTTTATTATAAGTACATATATTCATTGTTAAATTTATAAAGCTCGCCTCATATATAATGATGTCTTTATCGGTAATAATAGTCTAATTTGTCAAACACTAATAAACTGATTATCTGATTATTGTGATATCAAATAGCATAATCAAATCAAAACACTATGTTTCATAATTACGTTTTGTAACAGCTAATTATTTGATTATCCGTTTTCAAAACACATAATCTATTTTTAATAAATAATCCCAAACACCATCTTAATTGAGTATGGTGGGGCCCAAATGGCATGCGAAATGGGTGTTATGAGTGATATCAAACATAATTACATTTTGTAACAACTAATTATTTGATTATCCGTTTTCAAAACTCATAATCTATTTTAATAAATAATTCCAAACACCATCTTAATTGGGTATGGTGGGGCCCAAATGGCATGAGTGAAAAGGGTGTTTTGGTGTGTGAGTGCTAAAAATGAGGATGATGAGATGACACTGAGATGAGAAATTTGGCATGGCATGATACCTCCATGGTCTTACAATTTGAAGAGAAAGTAAAGGAAAGTGAATATTTTTCACGTTTTAGAGTTTTTTTAGTAACGAAATTGAATTGGAAGGGAAAATGAGAAGAACTTTTGTGAAAAATCTTTTTTCTATATGTTAGAGGAAAATGAAAGATAACATTAGTATATTTTGTGTAATGAACAATATGCCCCTTTTGAAAGATTTGAAAACAAGCATTTTGCTTGAGGTTAATGTGGTGCCTTTGCCACATTCCATTTGTATTTAACATTATTTTTTGGTTATATATTTACCGGGGTTTTCCCCTTTACCAAAAAAAAAAAAAAAAAAAAAAAAAAAAAAAAAAAAAAATTTGAAAACAAGTTAAGGGCATGAATGTAATTTGAATATAGTCTTTCCTTTTCATTTGACTCAAGAATATGAGATGTGATTATTTTTCTTTTCCTTTAATTCATCTATACTACTTTATAATGTATTTAGGACATCTATATTTAGAACTCTTAAAATGTTTAAGACAAAAAAAATTTCTTTAATAAGCAAGATGCATACACATATAATTAAAAACCTAAAAATTTAAGTGATGTATGTTTCTTACAACTGCTACTGCCATATCACATTCTCTTAACTGTTAAGACCGACTAATGAATCTGGATACATGTTTTCAGGTTGAAAATGAGCAAGTTTATGCTCAAATAACTTTACAGCCCCATCAATATGTGAGCACCTTGAGTTATATTAATTCATAGATAACATATTTGACCTTTAAAAAATATATCCTCCCCAGATTTTGGTCTCTTATGTTTATGTTCTTTTCTTAATCAGCAAAGTGAAGAAGCGATCCGTGATCTTCCTGTGCCGGAGCCTCCTTGTTGCAATGTCTGCTCGTTTTACAAGACACCTACAGCCTGTGATACAAGTGCATCTGGTGGATTAAGGGAGCATACTTATCTTTCCGTCCTTGCCACAGCTGGCCATGCTATCACTGCAGGAAGTCCTTTCAATGTTATCTACAGGCCAAGGTATTCATTAGTCTTATCTACTTTGTTAATGCGGCGTTAATAATAGTAAAACACCGATATTTATATGTTAAGTTCTTATTCTTTTTATTTTTCAATTTGAATGAGCTTAATGTGTTGGATTCTTAACCCGGGGGACGAGTGAGATCACAATCTTTTTTTTACATCACTGAATCTGACATAATTTTTAAACAGGGCAACCCAATCTGCCTTCATCATCAGTGTGAATAGATACCTCAAAGCACAAAACCCCAGGCCTTGTGTAGGAATGAAGTTCACGATGGGATTTGAGAGTGAAAGGGTTCCAAAAGAAAGGTACCTACCGTCGATGTCACATTTTTAATAAAGTTGGTGCCTAAGAAATGTCATATATAGGCTAAGTAACTTGTTGATGCAGGTTTGGTGGGACCATTGTTGCTGTTGGAGATTATGTATCTTCAATGTGGCCAGAATCCGAATGGAAATCTGTGAAGGTGATTTCTTCCCTCTAAAGCTCACTCAGGGCTAGATTTATTCCTAGAATATTCTGCGTAATTCACGAATCTATTATGATAAAATAAGTACATGCTTAAGCTAAAGCGTCATTCTTTTAGTTACTTTATATAAACACATACTAATTTATTAAATCATGAACCTAAGGGCTTGTGTCCCAATGGTATCCCATGTTGTCTGAGAAGCTCCCCAACCAAATGCTTGTGGGTTTAAGTAGTGCTTAGGACATGTGAGACAGATTTGTGATTTTTATATTGTGAGATAGTTAATTAGTTGCCGTTCAAAATAAATAAATAAATAAATAAATCGTGACATTTTTTCACTGCTATTCCAGAGTGGCTCCGATGAGTGGGGCTCGGCCCGGTATGGTGCTTTCAAGTACCTACTCCTAGTGCTCTATTTGTTCGAATGAATGATTAGATCTACAGTCAAATGTTGTTTTTCATTGTAACTTGAATTGTAGCAATTTTAGTTGATAAGTTATTTTTAGTTTCATTTTCATTTTTTTTTTGTTTTTTTTTTTTTGAGCTTATTACATGTTGCTATTATGGGAGATAATCCACCTAGATTCATGTATTTAACTTGGTGTTTAACCGTGTTTCAAACTATTTCAGGTTCAATGGGATAAGCCATTAACAATACTCCCTTACAAGGTTTCACCGTGGGAGATTGAATTGAAACCTTCACAGAGGTACAAGTGCAATTGTTGTTTAGGACTAAAAAGACTTTTCTGCTGCGGACAGAAGGTGGCCTACTAGTTATAATGGTGTGTTTGGTTTGGTGCTAGGAATCAAATAATGGTTACATGTGGAATGGGAATGGGTATGAATGCTTGAAAACTGTTGTGTGTTTTACTACCATTGGTATCACCAAGGTTCATGTTTTGTTTTTATTTGAAAGGAATGTCAATAGCATTTCATCTTTATCATTACTAGTTTATGATATGATTGGATAATAGGAGTAGCAGTCCAACATGACTACAACCACAAAGATATATATGAAGAGGGAAAAACAACAACAATGAACACCGTTTGATAAAGTTGCGTTTTCCATATTTAAATCCTTGAGTGCTTGGCATTCATTAGCAAAAGGACTTTATCAACTAAAACAAAAGAAAATATGGCGCAACTCACTGTTTACTTCGTTGCTTAAGAATGTACACGAAGAAATCAAATAAGCAAATGCTTTTAATACCACGATTTTTTTTACTTCTGTTTTTAGGCTAGTTTTCTGTATGTTTTTTTATGCCCATTTTAGTTTTGCACTCCTTTGTAATCCTGGCTATTTAGTTCAAAGAAATACCAAAAGTCTATTTTTGGCAGCTTTTGCTAAGAACTATACCCATAATCGGCATTCGTGTGAATCAACAATTATTGGTAGAATCGTTCCTGGTATTTGCGTGAATCAACATGTCCGATTTGTGTTATCTCGATTTAGTACTATATCAAGTACCCACTCCAAATCTCTACTTCTATACTTAAGATGTACATATGTTTGAAAGCTAATATAATTTTCACCTTTGAACAAAAAAAATAATAAATAAATAAATAAATAAATAAATAAGGTACCCACTCCAAATGGATTTAGGTTAGTCAGTTTTGAGTCGCGGTGCTAACAAAAGTTTTAATATGGTTTACAGTTTTTTTATTTTTTATTTTTTTTTTACTTTTGTTTTTCGGCCAATTTCGGCCCGTGTGTTTTTTGAGGCCCATCTCAGTTTTGCACTCCTATTTAATAAGTGCTTTGTAATCCTAGTTATTTTTAGTTTCATTTTTTTTTTAGCTTACATGTTGCTATTATGGGATATCCACTTAGATTTATGTATTTAACTTGGTGTTTAACTGTGTTTCAAACTATTTCAGGTTCAATGGGATAAGCCATTAACAATACTCCCTTACAAGGTTTCACCGTGGGAGATTGAATTGAAACCTTCACAGAGGTTCAAGTGCAGTTGTTGTTTAGGACTAAAAAGACTTTTCTGCTGCGTACAGAAGGTGGCTTACTAGTCTGCTTATGATGGCTGGGCTTAATGGTTATAATGGTGTGTTTGGTTTGGTGCTAGGAATCAATATAGGTATGGGAATGGTTACAGGTGGAATGGGAATAGGTATGAATGCTTGAAAACTGTTGTGTGCTTTACTACCTTTGGTATCACCAAGGTTCATGTTTTGTTTTTATTTGAAAGGAATGCCAATAACATATCATCTTTATCTATACTACTTATAATGGAGGAATGACTCTCTCTTTAAAAGATTCAAATGTACAAAAAATGATGCATGGTTTACAACAATTTAAAGCAAGTAATCTTCATAATTACAACAACCAAAGCATTGTGTACAACAAAAACTAGCATTGCGGACAGAAGGTGGCTTACTAGTCTGCTTATGATGGCTGGGCTTAATGGTTATAATGGTGTGTTTGGTTTGGTGCTAGGAATCAATATCGGTATGGGAATGGTTACAGGTGGAATGGGAATGGGTATGAATGCTTGAAAACTGTTGGGTGTTTTACTACCTTTGGTATCACCAAGGTTCATGTTTTGTTTTTATTTGAAAGGAATGCCAATAACATATCATCTTTATCTATACTACTTATAATGGAGGAAGGACTCTCTCTTCAAAAAATTCAAATGTACAAAAAATGATGCATGGTTTACAACAATTTAAAGCAAGTAATCTTCATAATTACAACAACCAAAGCATTGTGTACAACAAAAACTAGCATGAATCGAAAACAAACCGGGGGGGGGGGGGGGGAGGATCGACCCGTTCAGTAGAATTCCGAAGAAAGACTGTTGGCACAGACCACTTTCCTTAGAATTCTACATTAATAGCATTAAAAACACCCCTACACCCAATATTACCATCATTTAAACACAATGTACAACCCTCATTTTACACTAATAGCATTAAAAACACCCCTACACCCAATATTACAATCATTTAAACACAATGCACAACCCTCATTCTACATTAATAGCATTAAAAACACCCCTACACCCAATATTATAATCATTTAAACACAATGGACAACCCTCATTCTACATTAATAGTATTAAAAACACCCCTACACCCAATATTACAATCATTTAAACACAATGTACAACTTTCATTCTACACTACTAGCATTAAAAATACCCCTACACCCAATATTACAATCATTTAAACACGATGTACAACCCTCCATCTTAACCTAGACACGAACCTGTGATCAAGACTCGACTCAATAAAACTCGACTCGATACACAAGGCTGTGAGCTCAAGCTCACGGCATCCCTTGTTTTCGTGACTTAATAACAACGACAACAACAAAAAGAAAGAAAATGATACCAAACAATTATTTAGCTTCATATTTATTAGTTTTAATCTTTATTTAATCAAAAACTCTTGAAAATTTATGTACTTATCCCCCACCGTAGCTAGAACGACAAAAAGGGTGGTGGGTTTTCCTACATTCGACCGATGGGATCAACAAAACGAGAGAGAGAGAGAGAGAGAGAGAGAGAGAGAGAGAGAGAGAGAGAGAGAGGGTTTTGGTGATGAACTCGAGCTGCGGTGGTGTTAATCGTGGTGTTGGGAGGTGTTTCTTGGCGCGTGATGTACGTCAAAATGATGGGGAGGTTGTAAGGAGTGTGGTGGTGGTGGCGGTGAGTTTAAGTGGCCGACGGTGGTGTTTGTTTGGCCGAAAAAACGACTGGAGAAGAAGAAGAAATAGGGTGCGGCTGGTTTGAGGGAGAAAGGGTGTCAAACCCTCAGTGAGGGTATAATGAGGTTTATATAGGAAAGTGTTTTGGACCTTGTGTGAACCCTATTGCACCCTTAAGGACTAAGATTGTAAATATATGCTAGGGTGGGAAGTGTAGTTTACCAAATCTTTTAGTATTTCGTTCTCGAGGCAAAGTTAGGTGTCAGAATGACTTACCGTGACATTTTTATTAATTACATCAAAAAATATTATTTCAGGGTACCCGCCGCTGCAACGCGCGGGTACCCTGCTAGTCATTACTAGTTTATGATATGATTGGATAATAGGAGTAGCTATTCAACATAGCTACAAACGTAAAGATAAATATGAAGAGGGAAAAAAAGCAACAATGAACACTGATGAGGCGAAAAATGAACCATTTTTAAGGGGTCATTTAAGCCCGAATTCGAATTTATTTGATCAAATATTACCCTAAATCGTTCCTTTTGTCATTTTAGGTACTTTTGGAGAGAAATCTAGAAAAGGAAACATTTTGGACGTTTTTGGAGCATAAAAGTGAAGAAAACGGCAAAGTCTTAATTTTCCTTGCTAGGAACAGTACCTGACGGCGTCAAGAGTCTCCAAGTGATGGCGTCAAGAGTAATACAAGAGGTGGAAATGGATGATACACGTGACGGTGCAAAAGAGTTTTGTGCATTGAAGATGACGGCGTCACCTAGGCCGTCATGGTTCATGATTGAGCCTAAACGGTCAACTAAATTGACCAAGTGATTTGGTCAACAAAGTCAAACTGCCTAGAGTCAATACTCCGTGGATAGTATAGTTTACCCCCGGGTTGTTATGTCCCGACGAGATTGCAATGGTGCTTGAAAACGTTTTTGAGAATGAGTGGCACTGAGGACAGTAACCAAAGATGATTGGGAAGTGATTATACTACTGATTGCTTGATATTTGGACAATTTGAAACAATATTAACAATAACAGATATACAGATATGATTACACAAACACAAATTGAAAATCAGATTTGTTTACAGACATTGAAAAAGGTGAGATTTAGACAATTTTACAACTACAGGGGATGCAAGTGAAAATTTTACAAACTTAATTATAAAAGAAAATGAAATTAAAAAGAAAATTATTTTTTTTGATTATTTAATTATTTAATATTATTTATTTAAATAAAAACTATTTAATTAAAACTAATTAACTTAAAAACTTAATAATACAAATTTAAACTAAAAAATTGCAAAATTATTTTCTAAAATTCTAAAATAACTAAAAATAAAATTAAAAATAGAAATTATGTATTTTTGTCTTTTTGTGGGGTTTTTATTAATTAAATACTAATTATATTAATTAAACTATTTTAAATTACTAATAATACTAAAAATGACTTAGAAAATTAAAGAAAAATTTATAAATCTAATTAACCATCACAGGAATCCTAAAACATTATAAAAAGTTTCTAAAAATTATATTTAGACTATTTTACTAATTATTTACTTAATTATTAATTAATATCTAATTTAACTAAATTAATTAAGAAAATTAGAAAAATGAACAGTAGAATTTAAGAAAATATTTTCTAAAATACTAAATAATTTATAAAACCTAGGAAAAATATAAAAACCTACTGTTGTTAACTTAAAAATTGATAACGCTATTTAATTACTAATATTACTTAATTATTTAATTAAACTAATTTTAATTCTAATAATTATTAAATGAAAAGAGAAAAATCTAAGAAAATTACTGAAAATACTTTAAGGTAAAAGAAAATTAAGAAAAATATAAAAATGATGAAGTGCTTATTAATAAGCTGAAAAGTAAAATAAAAAAGATAAATCCTATTAAATAGAAGCTATCACTATTTTTAAATTTGGTTTTTGTTGGTTTTTCTTAGTGACAGATGATTATAAGCTAAAAATAAGTAACTTTTGTGAAAAGACTTTTGATATAGCTTATTAATAAGCTATGTGCACCCCCTTTGTGCTTAACAGTTAAGAAATTAGCTTATTAGGACTTTGGACTTTTTGAAAAAGCTGAGAAATGAACAATTAAGCCACAACAGATGATTAAAAATTTGAAATAAGCTATCATGAACCAATAAGCACTTAACAAAATACTAGGCCAAAATAGGCTAAACACAGGGACCTTTGGACCTTTGTGGGGTCCACAAATAAGCTCAGAGATCCAAAATGAAGCTTGGACCAACAAGCTCACCTGGCAAGCTTTCAAATAAGCCAAAAATGAAGGCTTAACTCTTACAAATAAGCTCTGTGTGAGCTTAAGAAATTTAGCAAAAAGCCAAGTGTACACTGACCATTCAGTGTACACAGTAAAATGGGACATTCTTCGTGGGACTTGCAGCCCTATCAAATAAGCTCTAGACCCAAAAATAAGCACTGAACCCTGGAGATGAGCTTATTGGCTTTCCCAAAAGCTAGGGTACAGGGTGTGGGATCCACAGGGCCAGTCACAAAGAATTTTGGAATATTGACCAAGAACCTGTGCACAGGGCATGTACTTGCCCTGCAGGTCTAATTAAGCTAGTGTATAAGCTAAACAAAAAATCTCAAAAATAAGCTGGTGGTGGGAACTTGTAGATTAGGTGACAGACAATAACTTGTGAAAAGCTCAGGGTCTCAATCCTAACACAAAAATCACAATAAATCTCCCAATTTTTGGATTTCTGAAACAAGTATGCTTTTGACTTTTTGAAATTATGAAGTTAGGTTGACTTTTGTGAGATTCTAATGATCACTAATGACTGAATAAGTTATATTAAGCTATAATAAGCCTGAAATGAGCTAGGTGAACATCTTTTGTATTGAAATGAAGGATTTGAGTTCAAAACTCTTGACAGTGAGTTCACAAAATGAGATCAAATTGATTTTTGACTATTTTCTTTTTTGACACTACCAAAATGACTTTAGAACTAAGTGTATTAGGACCTAGGTGAGATGTTTGAACCAAATACCACCACAATAAACAACAAGAACCCTACCTAATAGCTTGAACCAAACACCCTCTAATCTAACTGTTTTGAAAGATTTTCATGGCAAATGATATTTTTAGACCATGAGACTGATTCCTAACAGCTTATGAAGGTGAAATAAGCTAAAACAAGCATAGAAACAACAGGTTTAACCACAAATACACAAGATCCTATAATGTACTATTTAAATAGTGAAAATGAAATACTAAGCAACTACCAATTTTAATTAACAAGCTACTGATTTAAAGCAAGATTAACACTAACTAATACTAAACAAGCTCAAATAAGCCAAATAAGCAGTGATATAAGCTATGCTACAGTAGAAATTTAGAAATGAGATTATAGGCTTACAATGTGCAATCCTGCCAAAACCATGAACCAAGAACCATAGACCTTTCCTATAGAATCCCCACAGATTCACTAACCCACAGCCATCCAAGATTCACTGTGCTCCATTGCCTTCTTCTTGATCCTCATCAATTTTTTATTTTCTTTTTATTTTTCTGATTTTTTTTTTTGTATTTTTGGTTTATGATACTAAGCTGGTTTTTAAAGGTTTCTAAAAGCTTTTATAAGCTTTCTGGGAACTTATATGTGCCTAGGAGTCCATACCATTAAACAGAAAGTACAATAAAGCTTAATTAGATCTTTGAAATAAAATGGAAATTGCATACACTGAGATGTGAACTGAAACTTGATTTTTATTAATGGAAAGAGTTTAGATTACACTGAAAACATGAAATACAATTCTTGAAAGCTAAATCATACACTAAAAGCTTGAAAATTACTTATACGACATAAAAATAACTAAGTTATGCTAATATATCTTCCTTGTTGCTTCCCTTCTATTTATACTTGATGATTAGGGTTTGTGAACACCCTCTGAGCATTTCCCATCAAAAATATGGTCCATTGGATTACTGAGATGCCCCCACAGGCTGCTACGTGTTTTGGTGGGAAAATAAAAAGGAGCAAATTGCTCTGTTATATGGCAAGGGGGTGGTGGCATTAAATGCGTTTGTTTTGTTAGGTGAGAGTGGTGAGGTGAGTAGTTTGGGCGGTGGATATGATGGGGTGGTGAGGTGATGGTTGCAGGTTGCAAGTTGGGGGGGGGGGGGGGGGAAAGGGTGAGGGATGGTGTGTTTAATTGGGTTTGACCGAGGGGTGGTCAAACGTTGACCCTTTTTTTTTATTATTATTTGGAACGGTTTTAAAAAGGGAACGGGCTTATGGGAGATGGGCTTGGGGAAGGGGTGTTGGGCTGTGTTTATTTGGTGGATTGGATTTGGCTTTAGGGTAATAATATCAAAGGGATCCGTTTGGTTTTATTAGTAATAGCTTTGGCGTTTGGCTTCGTCTCTCGTTCATTTCTAGTTCACGTTTCCTCTTCGTTCGTAAGTCTCCAAATTCATTTCAATACGTAGCATAGCTTTGTCGTTAAGTTTCTTTTTGTCATGCCCATGCACCTAAATATGTTCGACGTATATACATGCTTGCAAATGGCTAAGGTGGTGGTTAAAGTTGTGTGGCAAATCTTTGGCTTCGTTATACAACTTAAAAAGAGGCTAGTATTCAAGTTGTTTCCAAACCGACATGCTCTATCTAACCTTTAAACTGTGAATGAGCGTTAACATGAGAAACCATAACACAAACTTAGGCCTTGGCTCTTTATTTGAGTGTTTATAAGACATACCCACTGCCTTATTATCACAACTTAGTTAACTTGTTTACCAGTTCTAAATATTTACTTACTAACACACAAAACTTAATTACTTATCGGGCTTAGTAACAAACCCAAACCAACGACATCAACGAACCATGAAGCCCAACCCGATTCTCCATAGACCAAACAAGTAAGCTGGGACAATAAGCTGCCTTGATAAGCTCTCATAAATACTTTTCAAACCTAAAAGCTTGGTGCACTTGAAACGTTTTCTAGTAACTAAAATTGTCACCGATTAGGCCTTAAAGCCCAATAAGCTATAATAAGCTCTTTTTCACTTAAGAAGCTATTTTACAAATTAAATAAACTGGTACAAACTTATTTAGTAAACTGAAATGCTAAACTTTGAAAATTGTAACTTTGGACTAAAAATGCAAATATTACGAGACTAGGTTAGTAAACTGTCGTATTGATAATCTGAGGTAATAAACTGAATTTATGAAACTTTTGATTATAAAATATGTAATATTAGAAGATAGTAGACATAAAATGTAAATATATATAAATTTTGGACTAAAATTTTAACGTATTTAACTTTTGGGTTAAAAGTGTAGATTTCATATAACTTAAAGGTTATTACAGAAACTTAAATACATTCTAACTAAGTTATATTTTGAAGACTTGTAATTTAATAACATGTATAAACTTTATATGTAAACGACAATAGATAGATATTAATATATATATATAACGTAATAATGAAACATATTACTATTTAAGAATATAAACATTAACGATACTTTATACTTAAAGACAAGTTATATGGTATATAACTTTGTTCTTGAACGTTAAGTATTTGCCACGCAAGCCACCTCTGCCACAACACCATTTCATCATCCTTTCATCATAACGATTAATCGTCATTCATTAATCATTATTCATTTACCAAATAGTATTTGGTTAGATTCTCAGATAAATTTATTTATTAGGTTTCGTACTAAAGACGCTTCCAAAATCATTCTCATAATCTCACTCGAACTTACTTTCATCATTCCTAGTATCACTTAAGGTGAGTTCTTAGCCCTGTTTTTATAAATGTTTTATAAATGTTTTGGGGGAGATACATGCTCAACTACTACTTTTACTTTCATAAGTATTTCAAACTATTTACAAATTACTGTGGGACCATAGCCCACCATTTTATACATTTTATATCTCATGGAGAGATAACTGCTATAAACATGTTTACAAGTAACTTTTCAACTGTATGTTATATCTGATTTCTACTTCCCAAGTTAGCTATTGCCAAAAAGTCCCTCATATCATGAACCTTAGTCATCCGTAGGGTGAACGTAAATAATTGTGGATAGATCTATTAGGGACTGACAATCCCCGTTTGGTCACTGGAGAAAGCTACCAAACGCACTTTATTTGAAATCTAATAGGTTACTGGCAAGAACCTATCCCGAGGGCCATTGTTACTATTATCCATCATTTTTGATGAGATCTGTTAATCGGATGAGTGTCATGAGGCTTAGGGAAATCAGGTAGTAGTGATGTGGGCGTATAACAACGTAGCTCATTGTTTTTATCAAATTACTAATTTGTGTTCACTATATAGCAGAAAATCATTAATTCTTGGCAAAAACAAACTATTTTGGTATTGACCCAGTTTGGGTAAACCAACAAACTATTTCATGTTAACTTTGATTTTGATAAATCAACTGCTTTTGACTATAAACACTATGGATTTTACTCACACTTTGATTTTGATAATAAATCGTTTATTATGAATAGTATAAACTCACAAACTCTTTTGATTCTTGGAAATCAACTACTCTACTTATAAACTATATGAACTCACCAACCTTTGTGTTGACACTTTTAGCGTGTGTTTATCTCAAGTCCATAATGAGCAAGGATGGTACGGAGGAGCACGGATTCTTACAAAGGCTATAAATTTTACTATCATTCGAAAGCTTATTTAACAAACTTTGAAACCACTGGGACCTCATTTTGGAAACTCTGATATTTATAAAATTCGAATGATAAATGTTTTAAAATGACTAAATTGATAATCATTTTCTACTGAAAACCTGTGAGCTATGAAGTAACACCCAATGTTTATTCCGCTATAAATATTTTAAAATTGGGGTGTTACAGGTGTTGTGGTTTTTGCCTTAAGGATATGGAGACATTACTTGTATGGAACCAAGTATGTTGTATTCACTGACCACAAGAGTCTGCAACACATCTTGAATCAGAAAGAGCTCAACATGAGACAACGACGTTGGATTGAACTGCTAAGCGATTATGATTGCGAAATCCACTATCATCCTGGTAAAGCAAACGTCATTGCTGATGCTCTTAGTCGAAAGGAGAGAATACCACCGTTACGAGTTAGGTCATTAGGAATGACTATCGTATTGCCGTTAGCATCTTAAATATTAGAAGCTCAAACAGAAGTGTTGAAAGCAGAAAATCGACCTGCTGAGAATATATTTGGGATGGCAGAAAACGAGAAGGGATTTGTTAAACGTTTTGACGGAATATTGTGTTTTGGAGACCGAAGTTGGGTACCATTTGTATGGAGGAATTCGAGATTTGATTATGCATGAGTCGCATAAGTCAAAGTATTCTATCTATCCTGGGCCTGACAAGATGTACCAGGATCTGAAGAAATTATATTGGTGGCCAAACATGAAGGCAGATATAGCATTGTACGTTAGCAAGTGCTTGACATGTTCGAAGGTTAAGGCCGAACATCAGAGACCGTCAGGATTATTGACGTAGCCAGAACTTCCGGTTTGGAAGTGGGAGCAGATTACGATGGACTTTAGTACCAAATTACTGAAGACAGCTAGCGGTTGTGACGCTATCTGGGTAATTGTGGATCGATTGACTAAGTCTGCTCATTTCCTGGCGATTAGTGAAGACGATAATGTAGACAAACTTGCGAGGTTGTATGTGAAAGAAATTATTTCTCATCATGGAGTTCCGATATCGATTATTTCTGATCGCGACAGCCGTTTCACGTCAGCTTTGTGGCGATCACTTCAAACCGCTTTGGGGACGAGACTTGATATGAGTACTGCATATCATCCCCAAACTCACGGTCAAAGTGAGAGGACTATTCAGACTTTGGAGGATATGCTTCGTGCATGTATAATTGACTTTGGTAAAGGCTGGGAGAAGTGCCTACCTCTTGCGGAATTCTTGTATAACAATAGCTACCACACAAGTCTTAAAGCTGCACCATTCAAAGCTTTATATGGTCGTAAATGCCATTCGCCTATTGGTTGGGCTGAAGTTGGAGATTGCCAACTCACAAGCAGCTAGAGATAGACAGAAAAGTTACGCCGATCAGAGACGTAAACCCCTAAAATTCCAGGTTGGAGACAAAGTAATGCTGAAAGTCTCGCCTTGGAAAGGTGTGATATGTTTCGGGAAACGTGGAAAGCTCAACCCCCGCTACATTAAACCATTTCTGATTTTGGAAAGAATTGAGCCCGTAGCTTATCGGTTGGAACTACCACAGGAATTGAGTAAAGTTCACGATGTGTTTCATGTGAGTAATTTGAAGAAGTGTCTTTCTGATGAGACGCCGGTTATACTGATAAAGGATATTCGTGTGGATGAGAGTTTGAACTTTGTGGAAGAGCGGATTGAGATTTTGGATCGAGAGATTAAACGACTCAAGCGAAGTCGTATTCCACTCATCAAGGTTCTTTAGAATTCCCGTCATTGATCGGAATTTACGTGGGAACGTGAGGATGAGTTTCGAAAGAGATATCCGAAGCTTTTCACTTCGTAGATGGATTGTTCCAAGAGAAACCCGGGACGGGTTTCTTCTGAGGCTGGGAGGATGTGACAACTGGCAATTTAGGGAAACTATTTAAAAACCCGCATTACTTTAAATTTAACGATTTTTGGAATATATGAAAATTTTATTCGTGATGGAAATTGTAAACGTTAAACCTTGGTTTTGAATTTCGTAGTATTTATGAAATTTGATTTTAATTATTGATTTGCTATGGAATGTCTGTGGTGATTTTATTTTTGAGATATCTATTTGGCACTACGTTGACTCCGGCACTAGGATAACCTAACGAAAAGTTTAATATTTTGAATGATTTGGTTCGGTTTATATGTTTTTGGAACGTATTGTGGTATTTTATAATTTTTGGGATTGAGTTCGGTTCGAGAGAGTTGGTTTATTTTAAAGAAATTTCGGGTTTTGGTCCGTGTATTTTACACCGGGTTGCCTCACCCACCCTACTAATAATATATATTATTATTATTATTATTATTATTATTATTATTATTATTATTATTATTATTATTATTATTATTATTATTATTATTATTATTTTTTGTAAGGGTATATACAAAATCGTCCTTGTGGCCGGTCCAAACACAAAACACACAACACCCTCACAGCCTCATCTCTCTCTCTCTAATATATCAACACCACCATCACTAACCCTAGCCGCCGCACCTTAATCCGGCCACCACAGCCACCACCGCCACTCCCACACTCACACCACCACCACCATCTTAACCCTCATCTCGTTTTCTTTCTATTGACATATCACACGCGCTCTAAAACCCCCCATAACATCCTTTTTCATCATCAATCCGATTTCATCTTTGTTGGTTTTGTAAGATTCGGGAGTTCCCAAGTTCAAGGAGGTGAGTCATAGCCCCACTTTTACTCTTGAACTTTGTTTTCAACACTTGGGGTGAGAAACGTGCAAAATATTTTATGTGGACTATTATCGCTTTGTTTATTTAAAACTTGCTATGCTTATAGAACTAGGTAGGATATAGAGCGAGGCCTAGTCCCGAACTAGGTGAGCTATTGATTTGGTTATAGAGCGAGACCTAGTCCCGAACTAGGTAAGCTATTGATTGGTTGTTGAGCGAGGCCTAGTCCCGAACTAGGTAAGCTATTGAATTGGTTATGGAGCGAGGCCTAGTCAAGAACTAGGTAAGTTATTGGTTTGATTGACGTGAGCTATAGCGTGCACCTATAGGATTGGTTAGTTTTTTTTGGTTGGTTCGTTCTGGTTGGATGATTGAGGCCTAGTCTAGCTAGCAAGCGTTGCGTATATGTCCACTTTATTTTTATTATGAGTTTAAACCTATGATCTCACCAGCGAAAGCTGACTTTTAGCGCGTTTTCTCAGGTAATTAAGTGATGCCCTTGGATGCTTGGATTGGAGGCTTGGCTCTGGCACCTGGTTCATGGATCTATTTTTTTAAAACTCTGATATAAATTTGTGGACCTACGTTATTTCTTTTGGGCCTTACTTTGGATAAATTTTGAGATAAATTTAAACTTTAAAACCCCGTTTGGTTGTGTTTTTCTTATGTTTACTTTATCTCGTTCTATTATGACTTGTGTTGGATACCAATCCCCCGTAACACCCCGAAAGCTTGTTGAGTCTTCCGCTGTACCAAATTTTGGGGGTGTTACAGTAGTAACATCATCTTCTCTAATGGTTTAAGAGATCCAACACATCGTTGTCTTATCAATTAAGTGGAACATGCACGAACATTTTTACTTTGATCGAAAATGTAATATATTGATTAACTGTATTTAAGTTACTAATGATCAACTATATCTAATTGTTTTGTAGCGCGTCAAGAAGCATTAAAGAAAGAGATCAAGAAATCACGAAAATTGTATCAAGAACAAAAGATGCAAAAGGCCAATGAACAACAACGACAAAGACAACAACAACAAGAACAACAACAACAAGAAGAAGAACGCCACGGCCACTGATGGGATGAATACTTAGCATTCATATTAATAGTACGTTACAAATTAAACATGCAATATTTTACTTCATGTAATACCACTAAACGGGCTACTACTATTGATTTGTTAGCAACTAAGTTTATTGAAAATAATGTGACGAGCATTCAATTTTTAGTCAATAATTATTACTACAATTTGTTGGTGCATTTTAATATTTTTGCTCTAAATGTAGTTTTTTGTCTTGCGGTGTGTTAATGTCACTTTCTTAATTAAATGTCTTGGGATATTGCGTGACTTTAATATTTGAGACGACTGTGTAAATTATTTCGATGTTACATATTGAAAATGGCAGTATATAATAAAAATATCTTCACACTATTATCTTAACAATAAGAATCTTCTAAATCGAAGAAGTATATAAAGGAGAAGAAAATTGTATTTCAAATGTTATCCTACACCTATCACGAGGTAAGCATTATTCATTTGATTTTGAGATCATGTGATTTATGTCGTCATACTGTAAATACTTAGAGTGAGTTACTAATGAATGCTCCAAATTTGATATTATAGTTTATGGAAAAATGTTGTAATAATGCATTAATTAAAAAATAATTTATGTAACTTACTCATATTAAAATATTACATATGAAAAGCTTCATTTAAATATAACATTTTGCAAAAAACCTCTTCACATTAAAGAAAGAGATAGAGAAGTCACGAAAATTGTATCAAGAACAAAACATGCAAAATGACAATGAACAACAACGAAAAAGACAACAACAAGAAGAACAATGCCATGGCCACCACTGTCAATATAGATGAATACTTAGCATTCATATTAATAGTATATTAGTATGTTACAAATTAAACATGCAATCTATACGAATTATAATTTATTATACGAATTATAATTTATACTCTTGAATATACTAATTACTTTAATGTTTTATGTTTTTATAGTTTTGTTAAAAAGTAAATTTGTTTTATAGTTCTGATGTACGTGTGAATTGCGCCCTCGCAACAGGTTTTGCCTCTCAAGGGATCTTGAGAAGCTTACAACCTCCACCAGGCACTGTACCTGATCGTTGTAGTATAGTATAGTGACAAGTACCGGGGGATTGATCGTTGAACTCAGGAATAGTGTCGCTAGGATTAGAAAGCCTACTAAACTAGGTGTAGAGGTGAGGGATGATTTTTTTTGTATTTTTTATATTTTATGAAAGCAAGTAAAATCTCGGGTTTTGAAGGAGTGGGCGGAATTAGTTGCTAGCCAACTAACCCAATTAACTAAAAATGCAATCAAAATAAAATAAAAGAAATGAAAATTAAACTAATTTACTAATGTGGTGGAAACAATAATGAGATTTTTTTTTTTTTTTTTACTTAGATTTCATTACTCCATAGATATCTTTTACCGGTTGATTAGCTTGTTAAAATTGCATGGATGACGGGTTATATTCCTTAATACTAGTCGTAGGGCCGTGTACAATATTCCCTAACTCTATAAGATCCTACTTCACTCCTATGTCGAGCCGATTAAAAGCTCTTAACATGGGATCATTAGAATTCACTTATGCATTAAATACAACCAAAAATCGTAGTACACCTCCGATCATGTTTCTTAAGACATTCAAGCAAGTTACCAATGGAAGTCTGCCAGTTTTCTTAAGCCGAACATCGAATACAATCATCCGTAACAATTATAAACAAACAATCAACCCATAATCAACATCTAGGTTTCACTACATCTAAGCAAACACAATAAAAGTCTAGCCTAACATGTTAAAAGAAAGATAAACATAAGATAGAATCAAACAATACATAGACATATTGAATGATTATTGGAGAACTTATCTTTATTAAAACATGGAAGAAAGAAGGGTTTGAAACCCCTTCAATATGCAGGAAATTCGACCTAGGGTTTATGTGTGATATTCCGCAACTTGTTCCACACTTTACAATGAAAAATTAGAAAAATATATATAGACTAAGCATCCTGACGGCGTCATGTGTTAGCCTCTGACGCTGTCAACTCGCCGCCAAAGTGAAATTAGTATTGCCTAGATCCACTTCTGACGCCGTCATGTAGAAATAAGCTCTGGGCCGTCACTAGTATTTGGACCCTAACGGCCTTGGTGACACCGTCAGGCCATTAACAAAGAAAATGTTCTGGGCCGTCACGTTATAAGTTCCACATCCATCTCTTTTGTCACTCTTGACGCCGTCATGTGTAATGACTTGACGTCGTCAGGTACTGTTCCCAGCAAGAAATTTGAGACTTTGCCGTTTTCTTCACTTTTATGCTCCAAAAACGTCTAAAATGCTTCATTTTCCAGATTTCTCCTCAAAAGTACCTAAAATGACAAAAGGAACGATTTAGGGTAATAATTGATCAAATAATCACGAATTCGGGCTTAAATGACCCCTTAAAAGCGGTACACTTTTCGCCTCATCAAGTTCGCTTTTAATAATGTAATTTATTTGAACAACGAAGTCCGTCTTTCACAAAAAATGAGAGTTTCAAACATGAACTGAAAATTAGTCCAGAACATTACAAAAAAAAAAAATAATTAGATCCAACCTGTGTGCATCGCATGGGTCCTGAGGCAGTCCAAACCTGTGTGCATCGCATGGGGATGAATATAAAAGGTCTCCAACATTAATGTCATCGCTTCATATTTAAAATAATTTATATAACTTATACATATTAAAATATTACATGTGAAGAGGCTCTTTTCAATGTAACATCTTGAAGAAAAAAAATCTCTTCACATATACTCTTTTAATGTCAATAAACTATTTTAAATGTGTGCCATGCTTGGTAATGCGATACCATCACAACTTAGATATATAATGACGAATATAAGTGCCGAAGATTACGCTATAAAAACTTATATACAGCTCATGTGCAACTCAATAAAGTATTTTAAATACGTATAAAGCTTAGCAAATGTGTGACACCATACAACTTAAATATAAAATGACGAAAATAAATTCCGAATATTAAGCTATGAAAACTTCTATACAACTCATGTGCATCGCACGTATTTTAAATCTATGAAAATTTCTATACAGCCCATGTGCATCGCACGGGCATTGTTGACTATCATAAGAAATAGTTATAAATTAGCCGGACGTATTAATATTAGTTAGTTCCAATAAAAAACGATAGAGTCAATACCAAAATAAATAGACAAAAAATATTACGTAAAAAATACATCTTAAAAGGTTACATGTTAATAAACTATTTTAAATACGTATCATGCTTACAAAATGTATGTTACCATGACAACTTATATATATAATTACAAAAATACGTTTCGAATATAAAATGACGAAAATAAAAGACGAATATTAAACTTTGAAAACTTCTATACAGCTCATGTGCATCGCACGATAAAAATTAGTTTTTGACAATACTAAGAGTTAGAATTTCTAATGGTAAACAAAAACAATGCATCGCATGGGTAAGTGGGTTTTAGTACATCCAATTTGAACAGATAAATTAAAAAAGTTTGCTAAAATAACAAAATACGGTATATTAAAAACATCACATTGAATAATGAATAGAAAGGAAAAATTACATAATTTTGGCTCACAGTCATTTATAAATTATAATAACAAGTAAAAAAGCTGTGTGCATCGCATGGGTCATGAGGCAGCTCGAGTTATATATTGTATTTTGAATATTTGACTCGACCTCAATTAAAAGTAACGAAATAACGGCATCAACATTGTTCATGTCATGCTAACAAACACAACTTAGAAACTTATTGAACAACAAAATCCATCCATGACCAAAATGACGAAAATTAGTGCTGAACAATACGCTATGAACATTTAGATCGAGCCCGTGTGCATCGCACGGGTCTGAATGACTAGTTGTAGATAACAACTTATGAATCCATTGAAGAAAGGAGTTTAATTGGAGTGATGTGGGTAAATTTAATTTGGGGATTAATATTCAATATGAGATGATGGTAAAGTCAATGTGTGAGATAAGGTAGGTGAAAGACTCAAAATAAATGTTTGTGATAAATGATGATTTAGTTTATTTACTTAATATAAGGTAGGTGAGAATTTTATAGTAGTAAATAAACAAGAGTTCCTAAATATAGATATACGAGTAAATGGTCTACAAATAAAAGTTATGTGTTAGGTTTTATTATAAGTACATATATAGTTATAATACCCGAGCACGCGCGGGTTTTTTAAAATTTTTTGAATCATATATTTTTATTTATTAAAAAATAAATAATTTAATCTTTCTTTTGTTTGATTTATGATGTTTAGTTATAGTTATTTTTTATTATTAAAGATAATTATTTAAAAATTTTAATCCTATTATTAATTGCATCTTATCTATATTTTTTGTATTTATCTTCTACTTGTGTTATTGATAAATATAAAATGTTACCTAATAAGAAAGTATATATATATTTTTTTAAAATACAATTATTACTAAATAAGGTATGATTTTTTTGAAATGGAAAATTCCCAACAGGGGTTTTGTTTTATTATATAAAAGATTTATTGTTAAACTTATAAAGCTCGCCTCATATATAATGATGTCTTTATCTCATATATAATGATGTCTTTATCGGTAATTTTACCTATAAACACAATAAATAATCTAATTTGCCAAACACTAATAAACTGATTATCTGATTATTGTGATATCAAACAACATAATCAAATCTAAACACTGTTTCATAATTACATTTTGTAACAGCTAATTACTTGATTATCTGTTTTCAAAACGCATAATCTATTTTTAATAAATAATCCCAAACACCATCTTAATTGGGTATGGTGGGGCCCAAATCGCATGCGAAATGGGTGTTATGAGTGATATCAAACATAATTACATCTTGTAACAGCTAATTATTTGATTATCCGTTTTCAAAACGCACAATCTATTGTTAATAAATAATCCCAAACACCATCTTAATTGGGTATGGTGGGGCGCAAATGGCATGACTGAAAAGGGTGTTTTGGCGTGTGAGTGTTAAAAATGAGATGCTGAGATGACGCTAAGATGATACTGAAATGGGGAATTTGGCATGCCATGATACCTCATGGTCTAATTACAATTTGAAGAGAAAGTAAAGGAAAGTGAATATATATATATATATATATATATATATATATATATATATATATATATATATATTTCTTTTAAGCAGCGAAATTGAATTGGAAGGGAAAATGAGAAGAACTTTTATAAAAAATATTTTTTCTATATGTTAGAGGAAAATGAAAGATAACATTATATTTTGTGTAACGAACAATATGCCCCTTTTCAAAAAGATTTGAAAACAAGTTAAGGGCATGAATGTAATTTGAATATAGTCTTTTCCTTTTCATTTGACTCAATAATATGAGATGTGATTACTTTTGTTTTCCTTTATTTAATCTAAATAACATACAAATCTAACGCTCCTTCTCTTTATCTTTACTTTTCTTATTATCATTTTTCTTTGTTTTAAACATTGTGCTATTAATAAGTACTATAATATTTTCTAAAAGACTATTGTGTTTGAGCATTTTCATCATCTTCATATTCTCATCTTTTAACATTTTTTTTCTAGCTATAAATATAACCATGTAGTTATGTTTAAACGTATTATTAATACTAAAGAAAAAGCCGAAAAATACATAATACAAAATAAAAAATATAACCAAAGAAATAAACTTAAGTAGAAGAGTAAATATATATATATATATATATATATATATATATATATATATATATATATATATATATATATATATATATAATAAAAAATAAAAATAAAAGAGTTAACTCATATTAAGAGGTAGCGATACATTATCTCCATATCTAGTAAAAATACATAATACAATAAAAAATAGAACCAAAGAAAAGAAACTTAAGTAGAAGAGTAAAATAATAATAATAATAATAATAAATAAATTAATAAAAAATAAAAGAGTTAAGCGATATTAAGAGGTAGTGATACATTATCTCCACATCTTGTTGGGTTAGAGTTTTAAGCATCTAATTGTCTCTGAACGAGAAAAAACAAACACACTAATGACTTAAATATGTGAACGCATATAAATGAGTAAGATTAAAAAAAGAGTAGTGGCCTAATAAAGAGACCTACAAATATGCCTAATACATTCATATTTTGACAAGTGTTATATACACATTGTCTCTCATAATTACCCACCAATTAATTTTTCATTTCCACCGATCTATCTTTAGGTCCATGAGTTGGCCATATAAATCATTTTTCTTAAAAAAAAATAGCTTTAAAAAGATATATATATATTTTTTTAAACAACCACCTATTTGAAAGAAAGAAAGAAACGTATAGGTTTCGTTTGAAGGCTTCCTAACGCAATTACCTGATGTAGCAAATTATATTTTCAACGCATTTCTCATATCCCAAATTAGGTCTCCGAATCATTCATCAAATCCCTAATTATTCGACATGAATTTGATTGCTTATAAAGGTAACCCTCTTAAACTTTCTTGGTTACATTTTAATACATGAATTTGATGGCCACGTCAGTGATGTTTGCATGGAGCACAAATTGAAATTGACATAAAAATTCCAGTTAAGAAATGATAATAAATGATATTTCCATGATTATGTTCGATTTACAGTATATGTTAGGCCCTAGGTTCTTATGTAGGCGTACTTAACTATGGTGCGTGTAGCTCAGTTGATTTTTTTTTTGGGTGGGGGGGATGATTGCGAATGTAGTCAAGTTTCCAGGTCACTTTGTTGAGTCTCTCTGGAGCATAAGTTCTGCATTCCCTTCCACATACATACTGGCGTGTGGAGAGATGCATATATTGAAGGGAAAGTTGGTCTCGAATTGGATATCTATCTTATTGTTCTGCTTTTGCTTGAACACTTTAGGACTACAAGACGTTCTATAAACACATTTGTTTTTCTTTTACGAGTTTAATTTTTGTTGTATGGTTTAAGTTGCCATTACGTCTGTATTTTATCTATTTCCTTATAAGAGTCATCCTTCATGTATGCATAATGGCATAAAATAGGGAGGGATTTAAGCCATATCTTAGCATAAACCAAGCTTACCCAAATTGGGAAAAACAACTACAAATATAGAGCTTGCTAAACTTGCTTAGCAATTGTAACTATCTTAAACGTTTGGAGCATAGAATAGTATATTACTTAATGAAGAAATACTCATTTGGTTAAAACAAGTTAACTAAATATTATTGGTTGTATACATTGTTCTTCCACTTATGCAACTTGTTGATGTTTCGCCATTGCTGATCTTTGTTGGTCTGTTGTGTTTGTTCAGTTAAGTCACTTGACTCGCTTCACTTTAGCTAGTTGTTATCAGTTATGACATACCTCTACTTCTTACTAATACAATTTTCTAATTCATTCCTGTTTTTTACTTGTATAGTTCTGCATCAGATTACAAGGACTTCAATATGGTATCATATTACTTTGATACCAGGGGCACCCTTCATTGAAGGAACAGTAAATGTAAATGCTTTTCGAAGGGAGGCCAATTACAGGAAAAAGGTACAACATTAATGTGTTCACGAAAAATAAAATTATCCTTGTTGTAAATCTATTTTTTTATAACAAATTAATAGTATACGACATTAGTAAAATTAATTGTAAATGTTAACCCGAAAGGTTTGTAGCCTAGTGATGTACATGTGGTGTGAAATGCTTCCCAACCAAGTGGTTGTGGGTTCAAGTCCCATCCAGGACAATCGTGAGATATTTGTATCCCACTGGAGAGATTTTGTGGATAAAAGGTCAAGTGTTCGAGTCTCGGCTCTTGCTCACTCCAGTTGGTGCCCCACTGGGCCAGGAGAGTTTCCGGAGCTATTCCTTGTTGGGTGGACAATGGCTGGTGCCAAAAGGCACCCGGGCTCAGGGTGTTCCCGCCAATTCACACCTTTTGTGGATTTGTTGTATATATAGTGTAAGTTTGTAAGCTGGCCGTAATAAAATAATAAAAATTTGTAATTTTTAAGATTTCACAATTTCGTTTTAAAGTGAAAGAACGTTTTTTTCGAGATTACATAGAAAATTCATTCGAGATTAATGTAATATTATGTGTATTTGTTTCTTCGCAACTAATTCTAAAAAACATTAATGGAATCATTTATTGATTCTTTATAAATACCGCATTTGCAGGGTCATATTTGCTTCAACCTGGCTATTTTCTTCAATAACGATCATCTGTAATGTTCCCCTCTTTACCCTTACTATTTTCTTCTGAATTTTAATCAATTACTATAAAGTACCTCTTTGTGTTAACTCTTGTTATGATCACTCATTCTTGCTGATAATATTTGTTTCTTTTGATTTCCAGTCACATCTGCTTCACCCCGTAGGTGCATTTGTTGTAAGTCGTTTATATGCCCATAATTTGTTCTTATTATTATTATTTTTTTGTCGTTTATCTTTTAATTTGAATGCTGTTGAAGTCATGTTTACTTAACTCTGCATATTGTAAACTTTTATTATGTTCCTTCATTGTTTCCAATCTTTTGGTGTTTATAACATTCGGTTTCATATGCAAAATGGATAAATTTACAATCTGCTGGTGTATCCCATGCAGACTATGTAGTACTTAGTTAGTTGGGTGAAGTTACTTTACAAAATACATGGTAATCTGATGACGTAAATTAAATACTTTCATTATGTCTTAACTTTCTTTTGGATAATTTTCAACCAATTGAATTTGTGTGAAATGGAAAGGAACTCGTCAATTTTTCTATTTGTAGAGAGAGTTTTAGCCGGAATGGAAGGAACTATAATAAGGGTAAAATGTAGACCGAGGACCAAACTGAAATGTGTACGATCCGGTTCGATCCGTTTTATTGGTTCGGTTCGGTTCGGTCCATGGTTCATTGCGCTCAACCCTAAAACATAGTGTTTGAGTATAACTTATTCCACGTTATACAGTTTGACCGTTATGTTGATTCATGGTTAAAAAATTAGGACAGTAAATAATAACTAAAACGGTCCAAAAAAAAGTTTAATTATTACAATGGTCTATTTGCTAAAGTATATTTCTATTTTATGACATTAACCTTTTAAATAGCAAAGTACTTATCTGGGTATCTTCTTGTTCCGGTTTAGTAAGTATACTTTCCGGTTCATTTTTGGAGTTATCCATTCATTAGGTGTGGTAATTTAGTCTGCGGGTGGCTGGTTTGGCTGACAAAGTTTTTGATGTGGTTTTTTATTTAATAATATTTGCTGATGTGTCTTTTTTTTTTTTTTTTTTGCTTACATGGCCATAAAAATAATATGCCACATCATCGTTTTCGTCCATTCTTTAGTAACTTAGCGTCTTAATTAAAACACCAAATGAAAGTTTAAATACCAAAACAGGACAAAAGAAGTATAATTACCACCACGGCAGCGTCCTCGAAGGGTTGAGCTCTAAGCTGTTCGAGTCCATGTGGTATTGGGTTGGCTTTAAGTGCTTCGATTCTGTGTGGCAGTGGGTTTAAGCCCCGTGGATTGACACCATGGTTACCAAAAAAAATATATAACTAAAGCATAATTAATAGATAGGAATTGGAAGATTGAGATAACTAGACTTCTATATAATGATATTTTCCTTTTTTTTTTTATTAGTGTGAAGTGTGAACATTCACATATATATATGGGTGTATTTGGTGCAAAGCTTTTAGGAGCATATAGGAGCGGTGAGTGGTGAGCGTTGTATTTTTTATTTTTTATCGTTTGGCAAGCATCAAGTAGCTTTATCGATTTTTTCGGAATGCTCCTTTTCCAAAGCTCCATGAAGTAGCATTTAGGAGCATTGTGCATATTTAGGAGTTGTTTTACCCATATAATTACAACTACAGCTACGTTACCAAACGTTAAAAAAAAAGCTTAATGCTACTGCTCACAGCTACAACTTACTGCTACTTCTATTTTTGTCAAACACACTGCTCATTTATTCACTAAAATTCATAATTCATTACACTTTGAAGTCTGTTTATGCCCAAACAAAAAGTTATTAAATGAGTTATTTGTCGTATATATTTTGCTATGCTTAATTTTGATTTGAATAATGTTCAAGCTATTGGATTTTTGCGAACTGCTAAGAATTTCATTTTTCTATTTTTGGAGACTTTTAGCCGGAATGGAAGGAAATTTATAATAAAGAGATTTGGAACACACACTCCATCGCGTGAGTTAGTCATGCTTTTCGATAATTTTGATGCTACCGTAAAAACCGGTTTTCTTTTACTAACTTTAAGGCCAGAATGCGGATTGTAACAGAGGGACTGAACTATTTAAGCATGATACTATTGGCTTATATGCCATCCCATTTTGTTACTAGCCTATTAATAGTGCTCTGAAGTTCTATTGATTGATTGCATACTGATTACTTTTCTGGTTGTTTGTTCTGTTTGTATTCATTACAGCTACTCGATCAGTTTATCAATCATGGGACAGAGTAACTACCCCGAAGGTTGTTTTTTAATTATGATTGGGGCTCTCCTTAATCTAGTTGGTTTGTCTAAAAAGAGAAAAAACCCTGAAGGGTTTGAGGCAGGTAATACTTAATAGTACATTGGTGGTTTAAGTTCACTGCATGCCTTTATGGTGATGTATTCCCAAATACATCTTGATCCAGAATTTATTTTTGTTGGATGTTAATGAATATTACTCTGTTACATTAAGTAGACAGTGATCTGAAATGCATTTGATTTTGTTTACTATCTATAGGTGTCTTGGGAAATTAGGAAATACAAATCCGCATTCAGTCGTTAACATAAAATACCAAATTCGACAAGGAAGATAAACATAAATACCCAATTTTCCATTTCTCGCTCATGAAAACATAACATAAGCTCATTATTTTACGAACAGTGGATGTTTAAATTTTTGACAGATAAAGGAGTGAAAGTTATATTTTTGGCCAATAAAAAGGTCACGTTTTTTTTTTTTTTTTTTTTTTTTTTTTTTTTTTTTTTTTTAAGAATTGACCCAAATTATTTTCTTATTATAAGCTGGATATCTAAGTCCTCTTTAGCAGTGAGAAAGTAGCGGATACTTTTGGTATCACCTGTTACCTTTATTTTGATAATTTTCCTTATTATAAACGCTGCCGATTTTGAATACATTCTTCTAGACTTTTAGTGCAGTTCAGTATGCTTAGGGGCAGTTTACCTGAAGAAAATATGGCCCAGTTTTTCATCTCTAGTTTTGTATGGAAATGGGAGTTTATCTACATAGGCTAGTTAATAATTTAGAGAACCTCGTATGAATGGTGTTTTAGTTTGATTCCTCGGTGTCAATAAATTGAATAATCATCGTTGTTATTTTCATTTTTCCCCATGTCTTTTTACCTATGTTGATTATAAGATTTTATGTTTTTCAGCATTCTCAATTGAAACACCATATAAACAACCTAGTCATGAATGTGGCGGCGTTCATGCATATGTCCCTCGTGAAGGGGAAAATGTTTTATATTTTCCACCGGGACACTTGGAACAGGTTTGTTATTTAGCTTATTTGTTGCTTTCTGAAATAGAATTTTTGCAGAAATGATAAAATGTTTCCCCTCCTAATGGCAATTGCTAGTCTAATGGTATCAGTTCAGATAATATCCTTGCTATGCCCTGATTATGCGTCTAATAGAATCTGAAATGACAGTGAATTATTGTCTTTTTTCTTATAGATAGAGGACTCTAACCAGCAGCTCCCACCTATTTTACCACCACCAAAAATCCTTTGCAAGGTGTTAAATGTTCAATTGTGGGTAAGTTTGTTGTTTTTACTGAGGATCTCTCACCGTCTTGTCCATATTGAAGATATCTTTATTTGTCATTGTCTGTAACTGCATATCTTACTTATTAACCTAGTCATGGTAGTAACTTGGTCCTTCTGAAGACTATAAACTCCAAATATAATTTTTTTTTTTTTTTTTTATTTATTTATTTTTTTTTTTTTATTTTTTTTTTTTATAATTACATAGGGTCATTGCCTCCTCTTAGGAACCAGTGAACCACTCTATACCCTGATATATTCCATTTAGCTTTATAAGATTTTAAACAAACAAATAGTAATTATTAGTGGTTTCAGTAATTGCGTTATTTATTTACTTGTTCAACGGAAAATATTTGAGTTATATGGTGAAACATTAAACTGCCATGCCTTCAGTTTATCTTGCAAGTAGTAATTAGGAGTAATATGGTGATGGATGTTTCTTACAACTGCTACTGCCATATCACATTCTCTTAACTGTTAAGACCGACTAATGAATCTGGATACATGTTTTCAGGTTGAAAATGAGCAAGTTTATGCTCAAATAACTTTACAGCCCCATCAATATGTGAGCACCTTGAGTTATATTAATTCATAGATAACATATTTGACCTTTAAAAAAATATATCCTCCCCAGCTTTTGGTCTCTTATGTTTATGTTCTTTTCTTAATCAGCAAAGTGAAGTAGCGATCCCTGATCTTCCTGTGCTGGAGCCTCCTTGTTGCAATGTCTGCTCGTTTTACAAGACACCTACAGCCTGTCATACAAGTGCATCTGGTGGATTAAGGGAGCATACTTATCTTTCCGTCCTTGCCACAGCTGGCCATGCTATCACTGCAGGAAGTCCTTTCAATGTTATCTACAGGCCAAGGTATTCATTAGTCTTATCTACTTTGTTAATGCGGCGTTAATAATAGTAAAACACCGATATTTATATGTTAAGTTCTTATTCTTTTTATTTTTCAATTTGAATGAGCTTAATGTGTTGGATTCTTAACCCGGGGGACGAGTGAGATCACAATCTTTTTTTTACATCACTGAATCTGACATAATTTTTAAACAGGGCAACCCAATCTGCCTTCATCATCAGTGTGAATAGATACCTCAAAGCACAAAACCCCAGGCCTTGTGTAGGAATGAAGTTCACGATGGGATTTGAGAGTGAAAGGGTTCCTAAAAAAAGGTACCTACCGTCGATGTCACATTTTTAATAAAGTTGGTGCCTAAGAAATGTCATATATAGGCTGAGTAACTTGTTGATGCAGGTTTGGTGGGACCATTGTTGCTGTTGGAGATGATGTATCTTCAATGTGGCCAGAATCCGAATGGAAATCTGTGAAGGTGATTTCTTCCCTCTAAAGCTCACTCAGGGCTAGAGTTATTCCTAAAATATTCTGCGTAATTCACGAATCTATTATGATAAAATAAGTACATGCTTAAGCTAAAGTGTCATTCTTTTAGTTACTTTATATAAATACATACTAATTTATTAAATCATGAACCAAAGGGCTTGTGTCCCAATGGTATCCCATATTGTCTGAGAAGCTCCCCAACCAAATGGTTGTGGGTTTAAGTAGTGCTTAGGACATGTGAGACAGATTTGTGATTTTTATATTGTGAGATAGTTAATTAGTTGCCGTTCAAAATAAATAAATAAATAAATAAATCGTGACATTTTTTCACTGCTGTTCCAGAGTGGCTCCGATGAGTGGGGCTCGGCCCGGTATGGTGCTTTCAAGTACCTACTCCTAGTGCTCTATTTGTTCGAATGAATGATTAGATCTACAGTCAAATGTTGTTTTTCATTGTAACTTGAATTTTAGCAATTTTAGTTGATAAGTTATTTTTAGTTTCAAAATTTTTTTCTTGAGCTTACATGTTGCTATTATGGGAGATAATCCACCTAGATTCATGTATTTAACTTGGTGTTTAACCGTGTTTCAAACTATTTCAGGTTCAATGGGATAAGCCATTAACAATACTCCCTTACAAGGTTTCACCGTGGGAGATTGAATTGAAACCTTCACAGAGGTTCAAGTGCAATTGTTGTTTAGGACTAAAAAGACTTTTCTGCTGCGGACAGAAAGTGGCTTACTAGTCTGCTTATGGCTGGGATTAATGGTTATAATGGTGTGTTTGGTTTGGTGCTAGGAATCAATATAGTTATGGGAATGGTTACAGGTGGAATGGGAATGGGTATGAATGCTTGAAAACTGTTGTGTGTTTTATCACCAAGGTTCATGTTTTGTTTTTATTTGAAAGGAATGCCAATAACATTTCATCTTTATCATTACTAGTTTATGATATGATTTGGATATATAATAGGAGTAGCAATTCAACATAACTACAAACACAAAGATATATATGAAGAGGGAAAAAAAGCAACAATGAACACCGTTTGTTAAAGTTGCGTTTTCCATATTTAAATCCTTGAGTGCTTGGCATTCATTAGCAAAAAAGGACTTTATCAACTAAAACGAAAGAAAATATGGCGCAACTCATTGTTTTTGTTGCTTAAGAACGTACACGAAGAAATCAAATATGCAAATGCTTTTAATACCACATTTTTTTGGACTTCTGTTTTTAGGCTAGTTTTCTGCCCGTATGTCTTTTGAGGCCCATTTTAGTTTTGCACTCCTATTTAATAAGTGCTTTGTAATCTTGGCTATTCAGTTCAAAGAAATAACAAAAGTCTATTTTTGGTAGCTTTTGCTAAGAATTATCCCCATAATCGGCATTCGTATGAATCAACGATTATTATTGGTATAATCGTTCCTGTTATTCGTGTGAATCAACATGTCCAATTTGTGTTATCTCGTATTAGTACTACATCAAGTACCCACTCCAAATAGATTTAGGTTAGTCAGTTTTGAGTCGGGTGTTAGGTGCTAACAAAAGTTTTAATATGGTTTTCGGTTTGGATTTCTCCAAACCCGAAAGTTTATTAATGTATAAGAGATTTCATAAATGACATCAACAATTGCAGCATGTATAAGTTCTGTACTTGTTAATCCAAATTCATCAATTATATGTTCATAAATATTTGTACCAAAAGCCCTTAGACGTCATATTACTTGTTTTTGTTCTAACGAAAACAACTTTTGCATTGATCGACTTGAGACATTATTTGACTTTGTTTAGTCTTCTCTAAACGTTACATGTAATGATTTACGACAATGGAACAATTTGGGGTAATTTAATATTGGTAAGACATTCTAGACTTTCAGGGGTCATAGACTTTATTTTAGTAAGTACATGAGGTTGGCAAATGAACCAATTTTGGTTATTTAGCATTAAAATTGTTTTTTTTTTAGCATCTATAGATTTTATCAATTCATCTTGAACTATTTTCACAATTTGGTTTTACGTGCTCCAACCCGGTTGAACTAAATTTTAACTCGGTTGGTTTAGATTGGGTCTATAAAGTTTAGTTTGGATATTGGCCGGGTGGTTCAAACTTTTTCTCAAAACTAAATAAATCAAACTGATTAACCTCGTTAAACCCACAACTAACAATTTTGACGCCCATAGGGTCGTGATTAGCACGGCCTAAAATACTTACTAGTTTCTATATATGCACAAGACAGATGGTTTTGGTATATGATGTAGCATTGAATCTCTTCCACATATTATTTCATTACATGGTCTAGATCATGGATACAATGTTACAATTCTAATTTGCTGATTAGCTTCATTTCATTGTCTAGATCATTTAGACACAATTATTTATGTTTTGAGAACATAATAATCATATAATCCGTGTGCGAATACAATCCCAAGCACAACGTAAGTTAAATGCGTGTCATGAGGACTAAAGACGCCTCATCACATTCCAACACTCGACCAACTTAGCTAGTGCCACACATGAAGACCCACCTTCGCTCATCAGCCTTGCGGCATCCTCCTTCCTTGCTTTCACCACCTCCCTAACAAAGTTCCCTTCCTCCGACTCCATCAACTGCCTAATCCGCTTCTCAATCTCTGCCGCTGCCACTTTCCCACCCTCTATCTCATCCATTGGTATAGCCAATTTCATATCCTCAACCATCACAATCCTATTCATCTTTTGTTCTGCATACAGCGGCCATGCGACCATTGGGACACCGGCACACGTAGCTTCCAACACAGAGTTCCACCCACAATGTGTCACAAACCCACCAACTGACTTGTGGTTCAATACAGCAACTTGTGGGGCCAATTTATTTACCACAATCCCCCTATGCCTGGTCCGTTCCAAGAATCCATCTGGGAGCAATGTATTTAAATCGAGCACATCAGGTGGCACAAACAATTCTTCTTTTTTAATCGTTGGCTGGCTCCGGATTACCCACAAAAACCTATGCCCACTCAATTCGAGGCCCTTTGCAATCTCTTTCAGCTGATCATCCGAAAACACACCCTCACTTCCAAAACACAAGTAAACTACACTTTACGCCGGTTGTGAATCAAGCCAATTCAAACACTCGTGGGTGTCATCAGAACTGTCCACAAGCAGTGGCCCAACACAATAGAGTGGTGGGGTGTGTCCATCTTGGACACACAACCCGTCAATTATTGCTTTAATTGGTTTAGGTTCTAGCGAACTAAATGTGTTTATGATAATACCATCTGATTTTGGCAAGCAATGTGAGAGTTGAAGTATTTCGGAATAACTCTTAGAATTTCAATCAAGAGTTGGCACTGGCATATCAGATGATGGTATTGGTGGCAAACCTGGCATGTGAATGATTTTATTCATATCTTTAAAACTTCCCTGGTTTTCTCGATCAAGTGTTGGTAAGTGAAGCATTGTTGCAACAACACATGCACCAGAAGTAACGAAGTAATAAACTGGGATATTAAGGTTTTTAGGGGCTGCAACCATTGTAGATGCGCAATAAAGATCGATAACTAAGGCAGTAGGAGCAATGACTCGAAGAGCGTCCGTGACATTGTTGATGCTACGACTGATTAGATCAAAGACGATGTCTACCGACCCCGAGGAAGGATAACTTTCGATGTCAAGAGGGATACGCGGAAGATGGTGGAACTTTATGGCAGGGATGGCTTCGTTGATATTGTTGACATAGGAAACCACCGAGCCAGTTTTAAAGGAGTTGGTGAGGGTTAAGACGATGATCGAGTACGAAGGATGGTGTTTAAGGATGAACTTTCCGAGCTCAACTGTTGAAATGAGATGACCCATGGTTGGTGCCGGATACAAAACAATAGTCCCCATAGTAATTGTATGCCCCGATCCAATGCTTGAAACTGTCTATATATATTAAAAACGAACTCGTGTCTTGATTATTTTTTGAAGAGGATTCCATTTGTTATTAATCTATACAAATTGAAAGCGTTGACAATGAGTTTTTATATAAAATCCATGTGCTAGCACGATTTATGGATCATCATTTGTCGTACCTAGAAGAGCATAATTTAGCATAATAGGCTTTGGATCAAATAAAAAAGTGTTTTAGGATAGAAAGGATAAAAAATTTATGTATCAATAATATTGTATTAACAATTGACAATTGTGTGTCAATTAAAAGAAGTTATGTGCAAGTGTGTTAACATATTTGTGTGTCAATAATACGTCAATTATATGTCATTTACATGAAGTTTTGTGTAAGTGTGTCAAACATATTTAGTTATTTGTCAAATGTGTCATTATTACCTCAATTTAATCTATACTACATTATAATGCATTTGTAACTATTATATAATTAGAAATACTTAAAATTCATACTTTTTTCTTGCTTATTATGAAAAGATTTCAAAATTAATTTGTTAGGAAAAAAGTTGGTTAAAAAGTTTTTTAGAAAGCGGTTGGTTGTTCAAGCTAAAATTATTTAAATTAACCATCTCTAATATCTCTACTTATAAAGCATGAAAACTACTAAACGTGTAACCAAATAATGCAAAATATAATCACACGGTACCCGACGTCGCATTGCGCGGGTACCGTTCTAACAATATCATTAATACTCCAATTTTATCTCATAATCCTATGACTACAAATCCTACCTATACTTTTTAACATTAATTACTTTCTACAATAATATTGTATTAACAGTTGGGTTAGGTTTTCCTTAATATAAACTTTTCTAGGGCTTCAGTCCCATTCCTCCACACGACTTGCTAACTTACTCTCTTATTAAACCTTTCAACAAAAAACTCAACAAACAATTAATATTGAGTAAACTAACAACTAAAACTGTTAGAAGACAAAAAGATTGCAAGTCTTTCACGACGTAGTAAATTGATTAAAAAAAACATGAAATTGTTGATAAAATGGCAAAAAGAATGAAAGCATAAAGGTTAATAAAAAAAAGTTTGAAATTAGGTGGGGTTTTAAAAAAGAATTAGATGTGTGAAGTGCAGGTTCAAAATGGAGGATGAAGGGTGATGGATCTAAACACACACGCCTTGTGTTAGAATGATACTTTGAGTTATACTACCAAGTATGCGGAATCTACTTAGTAATACTTAGAAGTTTGATTGTGAGTAAAAGCAGTTGTATATGAATAAGAACAATGTGTAAACCAAACTGTTAGCTTCAATATTATTAAGAATAATAATACGGGTGATCTTAGTATCACTAGGGTTACAACCTTGAAGCTCTAAGAAATTCGTATATTGACAACTGATATATAAAACCCTAATCCTAGGATCTCCTTTTATAAGACACAAGGAGTCCTTTACAAGATAAGTATATTCTAACAGAATAAGATATACACCAAATCTTTTCTATGTTTATCTTCTCATTTCAGTCGTTATCACATAGGCAGTTGTAACTTTGTACTAGCAGTGGTAATGATGTTTCCACTGCTAGTGTATTCTTCCAGCAGTGGGAATGATGTTTCCATTGCTAGTGTATTAGACCAGCAGTGGGAACTCCAACACTAGCAGTTTGTACTGTTAGTTTAATTCCCAACAATCCTCCCCTAAACTTGTGATTCCTCTACAAATCCACAAGTTTCTTGAATTAAACTTCATCCTTGATGTTGAAGAGATTCTTCCAAACACATATCTTTTCAATCATGCAGTTCTCATCTCTCAAACTGATGAATTCTTCTGTATACATTATAGTACAACCTTTCTATTTCTTCATTAGCTTTTCCTTTCAACTGAGCAGCTGTCCATCCTTCATTGGTGGTTCTTTCTTCTTCTGCTTCAATCATGATACCTTTACCTTTGCCTTGAAATGCTACCATAAGTAGAAACTGGTATTCTATCAGCAGAAACTTGTGCATCAACATAGCTTCCATATCTGCATCAAATTGAGTTTCTTTTACCTGAGAGCAATCCTCCCCTGAACCTTATCATCATTTTTCCTCCCCTGTTTGGGAGAATCACCACCAAAATCATCACAAGCAGATAAAATGGTACAGAGTTCCATCAATTCCTTTTGTATCATACTGCCTTCAGCACTTCCAGATGTATTACCTTCTGGGAGAGGTGCATCTTTAGGCAAAGATTCAGTTTCTTACCTAGTTAAACTAGATAGTACTTCTGGACCACACATATGTTTCATTTAGCTTGGGATTCCACCATCTATATCAAATCCAAAAGGATGAGACACATTAGGTGTTGCCATGGTAGAGGTCTTATTAATGTTATCTCTGTCCTGTGAAGCTATTAAACTTGACACAGTAGTGATAGCCCTTTTCCATACCATTAGCTAAGCAGTATAAATAACACTGCTCATAACCTTTGAAAAATACTTATAATTTTGAGCAAATTACCAGCTATCAACGGATTTGAGATGTCTTTAATTACCATTAGCCGTTTGCTATAGACTAGCCAACTCTTCACTGTGAAGCAAGGTGAGTTGATAACCATATAGTTTTTGGTAAACTATCAACCACAAACGGATTTGATGAGTCTTTACCAGAAACCGTTTGCTCTGGACTAGTTGGTTCTTGGTGTGGGTCAGACATGGTGAACCAATTACCATTTGTTGTGTGTCCAGTTCACACACTCCAAACTCTATATCAGCATACAGTCTAATTCACATATCAAGCAATCTGATAGTTCCAAATCATTTGCTTTATCAACCTGCATTTGTTAGTCCAAAACCAAGAAAATACAAGACAAAATATTTTCCATTTAACAATAATGAATATGACTAACAAAACATACTAGAATAGACAACTAAACATTGGAAACCCAAGCCATTACTGACTTGACTCTCCCTCTTGCATCAATATAAGTGTGTTTCTTTAATACCATAGATGCTTTGTCACCTTGAATTGGTCTCCAAACCGATTGTGCTTTGACTTTCATGCCATTTCCCATATTACCCTTAACAGCTTTCTTTTGCCTATCAGTAGAAACTTTTGGCCTAACAGTGGGAACTACTAGCTTAGCAGTTGAAACCTTAGGCACCCATTTTTTATTTGATCTAGCTGTTTTCTTGAAAAAGGCCTTGTTAACTGTTTGTGCTTGCTTATAATTTGAAAATTTTGGTTTTGCTCTTGAAACAGTTGGTTTTGGATACACAATTTTGTTTTGTCTAGCACGACAAAATTATCTTGTTCCAGAGTTCAACATAATTGATCTAGGTATCATATTAACTTTAGAGTGAGTTTGATTTGAAACATATTTGTTCACTCTAGGTTGTTTGTTTTCAAATACCCTTGTATCCTTTGAAGTTACCTTTTTCCATGGGTTATGATCACAATAAGCAGCAAAGTGGTCAAAACTACCACATACAAAACAAGTTTTGTTTTGCATAACAAAATCACTACCTAGCTGTTGAGATTTCATATTATTCCAATTTCTTTGGTTACCTCTAGGTTGTGACCTGTACATCTCTGTATATCTAACATTATTCCTAACTGGTTTTACCTTTTCTTGTTTGACCACCTTAGGAACATTATTCACATCTACCTTAACCTTAGATTTAACTTCAGATTTAACTTCATCAACTAAAGAAGTGTCACTAACACTTTCAAAGCATTCTTTAGTTTCCTAAGTCTTTTCTATCTTGGGACTAGACTGTTGACCATATATCATCTGAGGTTCTTGAAATTCCTCTAGACCTGTATGTGCTAGGTCAATACCAGGAGGTGAAGGAACACCTCTGTATGGTGGAGGAACTGACTTGTATCCAACACTTGACCTAGCTTTATTAACCACTTGAGATTCCCAAATTTTATTAACTCCATTTGAGGCATAAGCTAGTGTGTCAACTGTTATCTGAACATTATCACTAGCCTTTTTAAGTTTCTCTAGCTATGCTCTAAGAGCCTCATTTATAGCAATTTTGTAGTCTAAATCTCTTTTTAGAACAGCTATATCATCATTGAATTTAGATTCATTTTGTCTATAATGCAAAATCTGTTCTTCTAGCACAGCAAGACCTCTTTTATGATTAGATAGATTATAACTAGTTTGATTTAGTTCTAACCTCTGTTCATCATACTCTTTTATAGCAGAACAAGATTTAGCACAACTTATAATTGAATGTACCTCTGAATCGGAGAATGCCATCTTGTGAGTAAACTGTTCTTCTGGATCTTCTAATTCAAAGTATCAGAAACCTGGCTCTGATACCACTTGATGGATCTAAACACACACACCTTGTGTTAGAATGATACTTTGAGTTATACTACCAAGTATGCGGAATCTACTTAGTAATACTTAGAAGTTTGATTGTGAGTAAAAGCATTTGTATATGAATAAGACCAATGTGTAAACCAAACTGTTAGCTTCAATATTATTAAGAATAATAATACGAGTGATTTTAGTATCACTAGGGTTACAACCTTGAAGCTCTAAGAAATTCGTATATTGACAACTGATATATAAAACCCTAATCCTAGGATCTCCTTTTATAAGACACAAGGAGTCCTTTACAAGATAAGTATATTCTAACAGAATAAGATATACACCAAATCTTTTCTATATTTATCTTCTCATTTCAGTTGTTATCACATAGGCAGTTGTAACTTTGTACTAGCAGTGGTAATGATGTTTCCACTGCTAGTGTATTCTTCCAGCAGTGGGAATGATGTTTCCACTACTAGTGTATTCGACCAGCAGTGGGAACCCCAACACTAGCAGTTTGTAATGTTAGTTTAATTCCCAATAAAGGGTGAAGGAAGGAATGTGGGAGAAAGGACGATGTTCCTAACATGTGACGTTCGCAATGGGTATGTAATAGGTATGATTTTATAATGGATGTGAAATGCGGGGTTAGCAATTGGTTTGCAATGTGGAAAATGGGGTTTGTATGAGAAAAAATGATGTTCGTGGAAGGAAAGAGAGTTTCATTGGAGGAGAGGGAAAGTCAACTTATATATATATATATATATATATATATATATATATATATATATATATATATATATATATATATATACACAAGTATATTACGAAATATTGTGATTTTTATAGTTTTTTATGAAAAAATTTAAAAAGTAACTTTTGAAAAGTATATCGAAATAGATATCAAATTAAAGAACATCAAATAATATGTTATTTATTCATAATTTTGTTCTTTTTTTTTTAGTAATTTGACATATAAATGAAATCAAAATAGATGAATATGTTATAAGTATGTGAGAGAGTGTAAAGCTAAGGCAAAAGCACAAGCTTATATCGAAATAGATATCAAATTCAAGAACATCAAATAATATGTTATTTATTCATAATTTTGTTCTTTTTTTTTTTGAGTAAATGTCATTTTTCGTCCCTATGGTTTGCCGGGTCAATCAATATTAGTCCATGCCGTTAAATTTCTTCGGATTTGGTCCCCGTGGTTTACAAACCCATATGGGTTTGGTCTCTTGACCACAATTCCGTCAATTAACCGTTAAATATATGCAAAAAGACAAAAACACCCTTAATTTTATATATATATATATATATATATATATATATATATATATATATATATATATATATATATATATATATATATATATATATATATATATATATATATATATATGCAAACCACAGGGACGAATCTTTATTAAAAAAAAATCTTAAAAAAATTTCTTAAAAAATTGCAAATTTTTAATAAAAAAAATTAATAAAAAATTTTCTTAAAAAATTCGGAAAACATTCTAAAAAAAATTTTTTTGACGAAAAATTTTTATTCCAAAAAAAATTTTGAAAAAAAAAATTTCTGATAAATTTTTTCTTAAAAAAATCGAAAAAATTTCTAAAAAAATTTTCTTAAAAAAATTTCAAATTTTTAATAAAAAAAATGTTAATAAAAAAATTTCTTAAAAAATTCGAAAAACATTCTAAAAAAAAAATTTTGACGAATTTTTTTTTTTCCAAAAATAATTTTGAAAATAAAATTTCTGATAAATTTTTTCTTAAAAAATTTCTAAAAAAAAATTGACTGAAAATTTTTTTTCCAAAAAAAATAATTTGAAAAAAACAATTCTAATAAAAAATTTTCTTAAAAAATTCGAAAAAAATTCTAAAAAATTAATGCAACCTTCATTTTGCTCATTCATGGAGTTGTATTTAGTACGTCTAAGAAATTTGATTATCTTCCTAAAAAATTTTCAAATTTTTAATAAAAATAAATTCTAAAAAAAAAATTAATAAAAAATTTTCTTAAAAAATTTGAAAAACTTTATTTTTTAGAATTTTTAATAAAAAAAATTTTATTAAAAAAAATTTAATTAATTTTTTTTAGAATTCTTTTTGTTTATTAAAAAAAAAATCAAATTTTTATTAGAAATTTTTATTAATATTTTTTTTTTTGAATTTTTTAAGAAAAAATTTTATTAAAATTTTTTTTTAGAATTTTTCGGATTTTTTTCCAATTTTTTTTCAATTTTTTTTCCTCAAATCACAAAAATACGTTTTTTTGATTTTTTTGGTCAAATGACCAAAATACCCTTCAGAAGATTGGTCAAGGGACCAAACCCGTATGGGTTGTAAACCACGGGGACCAAACCCGAAGAAATTTAACGACAGAGACTAATATTGATTGATCCGGCAAATCACATGAACGAAAAATGACATTTACTCTTTTTTTTTTAGTAATTTGACATATAAATGAAATCAAAATAGATGAATATGTTATAAGTATGTGAGAGAGTGTAAAGCTAAGGCAAAAGCCCAAGCATGTGACTTTCAAAAGTGCGGGCGTTTGTGACCCGCGAGCCCATATTATCATGGTCTCTAAAGCAATTATTAGGATAAGTGATTGACTGGGAACAAAATTTCAACCTTGTGTCATTCTCTTTGAAAATGAAGAGGTTAATGTGGGGCTCACATCTTGTCATTTATCAAATCCAAAAGAATCATAATCTGTCTTTTACCTAAAAAGATAGTAAGATCATTCCACAAGAAACCAATATAAGTAAGAATTCTCTACTCAAAGATCTAGTCCATTCTGTTTCACTAAGCATTATTGAAGTTGAATAACTAAAAATGGTGCTACACACACTCGAACTTCTAAAGAAAGAAACCCCACTAGAGGAAGAATCAGTAAGCATACCTGAAGATGTCACAACTGGACTTGTTCTTGTTGACATCATCAACGGCTTCTGTACCGTTGGAGCTGGAAATTTGGTGAGTTTGTGTAAGAACAAGTGTTTATATAAACCTAATATATGCTACGATCTATTTTAAGAGATTTTGTTGTGATAATTGTGTTTGTAAAGGCACCTAGAGAGCCAAATGACCAGATATTGGGTATGATAGATGAATCGCTGAAACTGTCTAGAGTGTTCTGTGAGAACAAATGGCCGATTCTTGCGTTTTTAGATACACATCAGCCAGGAAAACTAGAGCACCCTTATCCTGCTCACTGTGTTGCAGGCTCTGATGAATCTAATTTGGTTCCTGGTATTAGACGTTCTCCACTTTTATGTTCCATATCTTCTTCAATATGCTAGCCGTATTTTATCAAATAAATGATATATATATATATATATATATATATATATATATATATATGTTTATGGGGAATTAGCTACAATTTATTGTAGCTAATTGGCTACAATTTTAAGCTATTAAATGTGAGTCCCTGATTCATTGCTAGTGTAATTTTTATGAAGGATTGTAGCCAATTGGCTACAAAAATTGTAGCTAAGATATCCCCATGTTTATGACTGAAACTTATAAGTTTTACTTCTTTTTATCTCTATACAGCTCTACAGTGGTTAGAGAAAGAGCCAAATGTAACCATTAGGCGCAAGGACTGTTACGATGGATATATAGGTTCTTTTGACGAAGATGGTTCAAATGTTTTCGTAAACTGGGTGAAAACCAACAACATCCAAACTGTAAGTATCTCATTAGGCTTGCACCTACCAGAAAACTTGACTTACCATTTAAATCACACAACTTAGACACTCTTGCTTCGTTTGGTAACCGGCCACTTCTTCAGATATATGTTTACAACTTATATTTGTTATGTATTGTTTAAGTTGTTGGTGGCAGGGATATGCACCGACATATGTGTGCTGGATTTCGTTTGTTCCACATTATCAGCAAGGAACCGTGGTTTCCTTGCACCATTGAAAGATGTAATCGTGTATTCTGGAGGTTGTGCTACCTTTGATTTTCCAGCATCTGTAGCAATGGAAACTAAAGATGGCCTAGCTCACCCACAGGTAAGAAAAAAATTACACCTAGATAGTCTGTAACTCAGTATACAAAATGTCACTTATTGAAGCATTGATTTATTGCAGGAGATAATGCATCATATGGGTCTTTACATGGCTAAAGGGAGAGGTGCAAAAATAGCTAAGAATGTGTCTTTTGGTGCACTAAAGTAAAGGGATAACACTTTTCATGTGCTCAGCCATGAATGTATGATTCGTATGTAACGGCTTGTCTGTAGAAAAATATGGTGTGCTGGTTCTTTTTCCATGTTTGTTCCTTATATAACTATGACGTTTGAACTAGCTAAGATGACAGTAATGTCTATCAATGCCTGCTTCATGTATTTCAGACTATTTTGCCTACCATTTCAATTTATAGAATTCTAAAAGCATCGATCAGCAGACACGACCAAAATAATAATAATGATAAAGCGTGTGTGTGTGCGCGCGATTATGACGATCAACGTGATTGTCTTTCCCTTCGCGGTTCATTCAAACTGTTCCTGGTTGTCTTTGCATCATTAATTCAACAGTTATGTTGTCCCGTCGATCTTCACATCAGTACTGTTTTCGCGGTGGTGTTGTGGCGGTTGTCTTCTGCTGTTGTGCTCGTGCTGTGATTTTTACGGGTAAACTAATCTTCTTGATTTCAAGGCGGCTGAGGTAACGTTTAAACATATGGATATTTGGTTATGCGAGGTTTGTTTCAAAACACATACTCTTCATTCTAAGTGTTGAAATGGCAAGGGTTTTGATTTTGTGTGGTGATAGTGTTGTTAGGTTTGTGCTCTATGACCTTACCAAACCACAAGTTCCTTCTTCTTTCGAAGCAGCTTTTTCAAAGGATCATGTTGACGATTTGGTGTAAGACCAACATGATGGTTTTACTTTGGCTCTCCTTGATAGTTTGCTTTCAAAATGGTTGCGCACTGTCAAATCCATCCCTCCCAAGGGTCGTTTGGGGTTGCGCATAAATCCATACCTCCCAAGTGTTAGATGTTGATGAGGAACACATTTATTTGGGTGAGCGAAATATCAAGCAGTGTGAGAGAGGAAGATTTGTGATGGCCATTATATTTCGGTAGTCAAAGTTCTTTCCTCTTTTGTTGTTGCTCCCTATAATGATGTTACTCTTGAGGACTTAAAGGCTAAGCATCCTTTCAAGCCTAATCCCCCTCCGCCACATATACCTATTGATCATCATCACTGCATCTTCAGCTCTTGTTTTAGAGAGGATTAAGAGTTTTCCTTGTGGCACGTCTTGTGGATGGGATGAGTTACGTGCTCAACACCTTATGGATTGCTTAAGTGAAGTTGTTGCTATTTCTGATGAGTTAAACTCATCTATCACCCAAGTGGTGAATCTCTTTCTTGATGGGAAATGTCCCAAGATGTTGGGTGATTGTATTGCTAGTGCATATCTCACATTGCTGGTTAAGCCAGGTGGTGGTATCCATCCTATAGTTGTGGATACTGTTTGGTTTCTAAGGTTAGTGTTGTTATGATTGGTCATTGTTTGGATGGTTATTTAGATGATCTAGGGTTTGGTGTTGAGTGTCGGGAGGAGGTGAGGCTATACTTCATGTTGTGACTCGTTTGATGGAGGATCGCGGAGGTGATGTTGGTCTTTCTATATTGTCAGTGAATTTTAAAAAATGCCTTCAATATGATAGATTGTGAGGTTATGTTACAAGAAGTTTTGTCTCTGTTGTCCTGCCATCTCGCGTTGGATGGAATTTTGTTACTCTATCCCAGCTATGGAGAACACACCTTATGGTCATGCCAAAGGGTGTAGCAAGATGATCCCATTGGCCCTCTGCTTTTTGCCGTAGTGTTACATTTGTTGATATGTGAGATTAAAGCCTCTTTTAGTCTTTGTCTAGATGATTCCACTAGTGTTGGAGATACTTTGGCCGTGGGGAAGGTTTTAGAGTTAATTATGGAGGATGGTCCTTGTTGTGCTTCGCATCTCAACTTTGATAAAACAAAGGTGTTTTTTTTTTTTTTTTTTTTTTTTTTTTTTTTTCAAAGGAAGATCCTAAAAAGCATGTTTGCAGGTGTTTCCCGCATGATATTGCTCGACCTTTGCATGGTGTTAAATTACTTGGTTGGCGTGCTGATGTGGATTTTTATTTTAGTAGTGAGCTTGTGATGAAGAGCGTGGCCAAAACCATTATGCTTATGGATATAGTTGCTAAGATTAATTTCCTCAATGTAAGTTGTCGCTTCTTCGTGCTTGTACATGTATTTCAAAACTATACTTTGTTATGCTCACATGCCCTCCCCGCGTTTTAGTCGGCCCAACAATCTTATGATATGGCTCTTCATTCTACTCTAGAGCATATTGTCACTGCTTATGGACGGCAATGAAGGCTTGCCACCTTACCCTTTGCATTTGGGGGGCTTGGTGTCTATTTTGGAGGTGATGTTTTGAATTATGCCTTTCTTGCGTCACGATTAGAAGCTTCTTCGGTATGCTTGTATTGCAGCTTAGTTCTACAAGCCATCAGACTTCAATCATGACGCAAGAAGGGCATAATTCAAAACATCACCTGTAGAATAGACACCAAGGCCCCCAAATGCAAAGGGTAAGGTGACAAGTCTCTACTGTCGGTTGCCAAAAACCCTGGTCCAAAAGGAATGCCAATACGCTCGAGAACACAACGAAGAGCCATGTCAAAAGAGCATTGGGCCGACTCAAAGAAACAAGGAGGGCATGTGTGCATAGCAAAGTATAGTTTTGAAATACCCGTACAAGCAAGAAGAAGAAGTAACTCACATCATTAATCTTAGAGACTACATCCATAAGCACAATGGTTATGGCCACTTCCTTCATCACAAGCTCACTACTGAAATCGAAATCCACACTGGCGGGCCCACCAATTAATTTAACACCATGCAAAGGCTGAGTAACATTGGGCGGGAAAACACCTACAAGACTGCTTCTAGGGTCTTCCTTTTGGAGAGAAAAAAAAAAACACACCTTAGTTTATCAATGTTAAGATAAGCCACAACAAGGACCATCCTTCATAATCAACTCTATAACCTTCCACACGACCAAAGTATCTCCAAATATAGTGTCATCATCCAAATACCAAGCCTACAAACAAAGGCTAAATGAGTCTCTAATTTATATATCAATGGATGTAATACTTAGGCAAAAAGCAAAGGGTTAAAGGGATCACCGCACCCCTTGGCATGACGATAAGGTGTGCCCTTCATAATACAATCTAGTTGGGTTAGAGTAACATAATTCCACCCAACGCGAGATAACACGAAAACGGAGACGAAGTTCTTGTAACATAACCTCTCGATCTACCAAATTGAAAACATTTTTAAAATCCACCAACAACATCGAAAGTCTAACATGATTTATGCAATCCTCAATGAAATGATTCACAACATGAAGTATAGTTTCACCTCCTCCCAACACCGAACCGTAGATCATCTAAATAACCATCCAAAGAATGACCAATCATAACAGCGTTAACCTTGGGAGACCAAATGCCTCCAAGCAGTACCCACAACTACAACTATAGGACGAATACCACGACCCTACTTGACCAACAATGTGAGAGGAGCACTAGCAGTATACTCGCCCAACATCTTGGGACATTTCGCATCAAGAAAGAGAATCACCACTTGGGTGATAGAGGAGACTAACTGATCAGAAATAGCAACAACAGCTCAACTTAAGAAATCCATAAGGTTTTAGGCAAGCAACCCATCCCGTCCACATGGTGTCCTATCTAGAACAACAGCTGGAGATGCATGAGGTGATGATGATCAATAGGTATATGTGGCAAGGAGGGAGCATGCTTGAAAGGGTGCTTAGTCTTTAAATCCTCAAGAGTAGCATCATTATAAGGAGCAATAGTATAAAAGGAATGACTGCAGCAGTATAATGGACATCACAAATCTTCCTCATCAACATCTAACAAAGAAGGATAAGACTTAGCCAAAGTCTCCCTCACAAGCTGCAAACTCCCACCAAGCTCCCACCTGGCATGCTCCAAGATCGAATGGCATTGATGATACTCTCTTCCTAGCGTTGACGCTTAATAGCAGACTTGCACTCAAGATAACTCCGCGGGCAAAAGTTTTTAAGGAGACAAAGATGCAAGACTAGCAAACTAACGCAGCAAGAGATATCATCAGGCTTGCAAATCACCTTATCAAGAGCTCCTTTCAAGACTCGAGAAAACCCCAAACGACACTTAGGAGGGACGGATTTGATAGTGTGCAACCACTTAGAAAACAAACTATCAAAGAGGGCCAAAGTAAAACCACTATGTTGGTTGTGCACCAAATTGTAAACGTGATCAAGCTGCTATGAACAAGGAACTCGTCACTTGTAAAGATATAGAGCACAAACCTAACACCACCATCACGGGTGGCACAAAATCTCCCTATTTCTAACTATTATTCAGTCCATTGGGTAATGTTATTTGATTCAACATTCAAGAAATGGTCTCGAATAGTTACCTATATTTCTTGCATTTGTGCACTATTCTTGTGATTCTTGACCATGTGAGTCTCACAAGTGTTTGTCTGTGTAAATTGAAAAGTCTTGTGCATAACCTTTGTTTCTGAGTTAAAAATTACTATAAAGATATTAGTACATTTACATATTGAAAATTAACAGATTGTAGAAAATCTATGAATTACATAAAATCTATTGAGAACGGGCAGAATCTTATCTTATAGTAATTTATGATGTTGACTCAGTGCTCTTGTTGAGGTTATTCACTGATGCAATTGCTTTTTCCAAAAACCAAAAAAAAAAAAAAAAAAAAAAAAAAAAAAAAAAACTGATGCTATTGCTAAAAGCTCGTTAGAATATAATGCTGATACCACAATAGCCGTTACCTAACAAGATATGTGAACATATGTCAAAACCACAAAATTTCTCTTTCTACTCGGATAAAAGGAAATTGATCTTACAAATTTTTTAACTTAGGTGACCTCGACAATGACAATAAGGGCCCGTTTGGTACCCAGGTTTTAGGAGGTTTGGGCTCATACCCTTCCTAAATCAGTTGTTTGGTGCATATAGGTGGGCCCAGAAATTGGGGTTGAATCCTAAGTAGGAAGCTTGGGTTAAGTTATTTTCTCTAAACCCAACTACAAACCAAACAGGCCCTTAAGTTTATTTTAATAACACAGGAAATAAAGCTATGAAGCAGCAAATTCAAGCCCTGTAGAATCTCAAGAAATACACATAAAGAACTACACATTAGCAAATAAGGAAATTTGAGAGGTTGAAAACTCTGAGCTACTTACTTGCCTAATTGCCTGGATAAAAATGAAAACCTTCCAGGAAGATCATATCAATTCAAGCAACTGGGGTTTACTTCAAAAACAAGAGTGAAATCTCTTCACAGCAACAGAAAACGTAAGGGATAAAAGAGCAACACAGACTATTAACTTAACCTGGATAACAGAATTCCAGTGCCAAAGTTTAATCTACCTCAAGATTATCCTACTTATATTTCAGTGTACTAATGCATCAAATCGCTCATAATTTACATTTGTCAGCTGAGTGATGAAAGACTATGCAGTTTAAAAGCTAATAGGTATAGACTTCCCTGCTCCACTCTCAGTACTCCCAAGACACTAGAAAACAATGGGAAAAAAATGCAATAAGTTTTTTGATGAAATTAAAAAAAAATGTATATACTAGCTAAAACTTAATAAAACTATTGACAAAGAGATGAATCCATATGGCTATATCTAGTTTATAATTTCAATTATGTTATGTATTAATAATTTTAGGTAGTAAACATATGTGTTAAGCATGTGATGGATGGAGATATTACCTAATAAAACTGAATCAGCAAGAAAAAAGATTTGTGAAACTTCATGTACAAAGAGCGTCTACTACTGCAACTTAAGCTGATTGAAGAATACCAAGAAATGAGATTCAGGAGCCCAGTATACAAATCCAACAACAGGACCTCCGTTAATGTACTGCAAAAGACCAAAAAAAAGTAGGATTATGGAATCAGTAATCATTTATGAACAAGAACCCAACTTAAATTTAAGAGTAAATTACACCGTTAATCCCTATACTTTTTCCAGATTTCATACGACATCCAAAAACGCGAATCGTTGCCTTTTTGGTCCCTAAACTTTTTTTTTTTGTCCAATTTTTGTAACGACGTTAGTGTCAGATCGTTATCTTCAGTCACATGCTTGGCACACGAGGGTAGGTTGATATTTTCACTGTTTTTGTCCTTTCATACATTTGTTTAATATTTTATCTTTTTTGTCCTTTAATTTATTTTTTTATTGTTTATATTTTTGTCATTTTATGTGTTTTTTATTCTTTCTTTTTTGTTTATTTCTTAATTGGTACTATCATCTTCTCCGACGAATATTCCGGCCACCATCATCTTCTCCAAAGTGACTCGTTATGCTTTCTAAAATTTTAAATCATTCATTATACATCACCGTTATGATTGATTATGCTTAACTAAATACTCATTATGCTTAACTACATCACATTAAAAGACATTAATGCCCCTTGTCATCTTTACCCATCATCGCCACCACCTCCGGCCGTCAAAACCACCACCACTTCCAGCAGTCATCACAGTCCAGAAACCGACATTCGAAACCATCTCAATTTCTATATGCTTACACAATTCCATAAACCCACTTTGTTTATGACTCAAGAACAGATCTGTGTTCTTCAATTTATCATTTGAAAGCAAATAAAAAAAACCCTGCCTCGATCGAATCACACAACAAGAAATAAATCACCTTCAAAGGTTGATTTCATACTTCGATTTTCAAGGAAATAACAAATACATTCTTACATGGTTTGAAACCCACATCACGAACTAAACTCAGATACAAATCTTACTCAAATTTTGAGCTACAGTGGGTTATGATAATATTTAGATTCGAACCATGAACTATAAGGTGTGTGACTGTGTGTTTAGTGATTTTTTAGAAGAAAGAGAAATTAAAGGGCTGCTTGTGTTCGTGTGTTTTCATAATAACGAAGTCATATTCAAGAATATAATCTGTGTTCTTGTTATTGTTATTACTTATTAGAATACTGAGAGATTTGTTGTTAGAAAAGTTAGGTATGATTTGTGTAGAGTGAGAAACGATTGAAAGGTGAGTGAGTTTGATAGATAGAAAAATGAAAATAAACATATCGATTTGACATTGACACAGGACAAGGTTGTCAAAAGCGCGATCCTGATCGTAGGATATCCTACGATCCTACATATAAAAAAACAAGCAGGATTGTAGTAGGATCTTAATTTAATCAGGATCGGTGTAGGATCGTAGGATCGCTTGCAGGATCATAGGATCGCTTGCAGGATCGCAGGATCGTAAACGATCCGATCCTACTACAAGCCCATGTTTTTATCTCAAGTGGAGCAAGATCAGTGTAGGATCGTAGGATCACACACAGGATCGTAGGATCGTAAACGATCCGATTCTACTAAAAGCTCATGTTTCGTAATGTTCTACTACTACGGTACTTAAATATCTACTAGTAACTTTTTCTTTTATTTTCCATTTAGATTCGTTTATAATATAAAATATTATCTAGAAATATATAAAAGTACAAAACTACAACCCTTATACAAAAACATATACATTTTCATAGGATCTTACAATCCCAATCCGATCCTACGATTACGATCTTGTGAAGCCGGAAACGATCCTAGGTAGGATCCCGATCTTGACACACAGGATATTACTAACAGATATTTCATGCTTTCATTGTTCCGTGTATGAATGGCCAAATCCCAAATTTATTATGTATCATCCTTTACTAAATTTAATGCACGGAGTAATTGATTTAAATGGTTTAAATTTGATGGGATGATGATAAAGATAATATGGGTGTGAATTTGATAGAAAAATGAAAATAATATGAGGACTTATGAGCTTGAAGATGAAGTGTGAGTTAAAAATTCTCAGAGAAGTAGTGGATCTATGAGCTTGAAGATAAAGTGTGAGTTAACCAATTAAGAAATAAACAAAAAAGAAAGAATAAAAAACACATAAAATAATAAAAATATAAACAATAAAAAAATACATTAAAGGACAAAAAAGATAAATATTAAACAAATGTATGAAAGGACAAAAACAGTGAAAATACCAACCTACCCTCGTGTGCCAAGCATGTGACTGAAGATAACGATCTGCCACTAACGTCGTTAGAAAAATTGGACAAAAATAAAAGTTTAGGGACCAAAAAGGCAACGATTCACGTTTTTGGATGCCGTATGAAATCTGGAAAAGGTATAGGGACTAACGGTGTAATTTACTCTAAATTTAATTCAATTTCTAACAATTATAGATTTAGTCAATAAACAGAAGTGCAAACCTTTCCATCAAGAATAACCAGTTCACCATCCACCCATCGAGGATTTTTAAATCCTGGATCAGCAAGCCTCCCTTGTCCTCGATATCGAGCAATCTGAATTTCCAAAAAGATCTCAGAAAATATAACTCAGCAAGAAAATAGACATTAAATAAAATAATAGTTGAAGACTTGCCACTCCAAATTCTTCTGGGATGATGCCTCTATGAGGAAGCTGATACTTGGTTCCAATTTTTGCACGAAATGCAACCTATAAAAAGAAAAGAAAAAGAAAAAAAATAAAATAAAAATAAAAAGAGCAAAGTATGGTCCCGAAATTTTCAAAAACAAGTTGCAAAGAGTGGTATAAATGATTCTTAAATAGGGAGAGTAAAATAATGTGCAGCATCTACCTGACCAGCTGGAACATAAGGATCCCCTGTAATCTTTACTGCTTCTACATACTCATAAAACTCGACATTTGAGAACTCCTTCATGCCAACATCCTTTTGCCATTGGCCAAATTTACGTTTTAATTGTATAACCTCAGAAGTGTATATCCCATGTGCACCAACATATAGTCCTGTGACAGTTCAAGGGATCCGTTAATGCCTCATTTAGGTGGTGTTTGGTTCGCAAAAATGTTTTTAAAAGGATGGAATATGTGAAAAGAAATAAAATCTTCATGCACTCGCCTGGCAAGGAACATAATGAAAAAACATAAGACAGTAATGATAAATAACAGAATTGCCCTCTGTCGATTTATTTTCTAAAAAGTATTTGAATGACCCTTTACTATCGGTTCCCAGAAACATTTGAGAATACTTTACCATTGTTGCAACCAAACAAACAAGGAAACGGAATCTTGAATTCCAACTCAAATCAGATTTTGCAAGCCAAACAGTAAAAGTTTTCAGCTATTGGATTCACCATTTAAAGGATCTTGAGTCGATGGAAGTTCTATTCTGTTGAATGTTGTAGATCCAGATAAAGGCTGGCGATTTTGAGCCTGACTAAGGCTCAGATTTATCAGCTGGTTCACATCTTTAAGAACCTAAACAGAGAAGAATAAAAAATGAAAAAAAAAAATATATATATATATATATATATATATATATATATATATATATATATATATATATATATATATATATATATTATAGAAGTAGTCTAAACAATCAATTCATCTTTTATACAACGAGAAAATGATGTACCTTCATGGGTATCTTCCCTTTTCCAATATGTTTAGCAAGATCAAGCATTACACTATCTATGCTACGAATCCCTTTGACATTAACATCGTTTTGCCTTAAAGATTGTTCATTGTCTAAAGAAAGTTGTTGCTTTTCTTTTTCTATAGAGAAAGTGAATGAAGACCGGGTTTTCTTTTCTAGCTTAGCTGGCACTCGTATTAAATCTTCATGAGATATGTCATTGGAAACCTTTTGTACCAAACCACCAACTACCACCTTAACTGCAATTTGACTATTAGCTTCACCATCAAACATTGTATTGCCAGTATCGATATCAATGTCAATATCATATTGCTCTACATCAGTTTCATCTTTGACTTCATCTGTGTCATCCTCTTCTTCTTCAGCATCATCATCTTCATCTTCTTCTTCATCATCATCTTCAGCTTCATCTTCCTCCATAATTTGTTCAACCATCTTGGATATTAAATCCCTGTCGAGTTTTCCCGGTGATGTCACATTCATAACCTTAATTTTCACATCCTTTGCACCAGGAATCATATCTCGCAGGACATTTCCAAAACCAGATTCCTCAGCTATATCATCACCATCATCTGTATCTTCTTTATCTTCTATAAATAGATCACTTTTATTTCCCATGGAGTCCACGGGACCCACGCTGCTAATAAGACCTGATGACTTGGATGAAATAATTGGGAAATCTTGACCACCTTCACCACGTTTCAAGTATACAGCCTGACCACGTAAATAAATACCATAGTAAACTAAGTTAAGGGAAACAAAAGGTAACAGAATCTGAGAGTCTGAGACATATAAAGAAAGCTAACCTGATGTTTGTATTCTCCTTTCTCATTCATTGTTATAAATAGCTCAAACAAAGGGGCACCATCTGCAGCCTTAGCAAGCTGCCTGAAATGCGAAGGCAATGGCTAAGCTTTCACAAAGACTTTTTACCAGAGATGATCAAACATTGAATTTGACTAATTCATGTTATTAAAACTCTTCTATGTAACTCAAGCAGTTAATAATAATGAAGTGGTACTGAATTATGAGCCTTGTTTCACTCAATAGGTTGTATTCTATCTATGAGTATGTTTCACATGCAGCTTCTAGGAGTTTAAGAGCTTTCACTATTCTTCTAATTTTAACAAAAATAGAGGTTGTTAATAGAAAATTAAATAAAATAAAAAATAATAATAATAAAATGTTTAAAAAAAAAAAAAAAAAAAAAAAAAAAAAAGACGTGCTTAAATGACAAAGGTTTCACTTTGGAAAAAATCGGCTAATCAATTAAGCAATTCAAAACTAACTCAGGATACTAAAAGAGCAAAAGTTTACTACTACCCACTTCTGTTTCATTCAAAAACAGCTCATGATTTATACTGTGACATTTTTTGTTTACTGTAATTACTATTTGGGGTTTTTAAGTTTTTTTATTACAGGTACCATTTAAGTTACTTGATTCTTTAGGTCTTATATTGTGTCTGGGAGTTTGTATTTTTCAGTGTTGAATATTTTATAAAAATTGTTGCTGTTTGAATAATGGCAAAAAAGTGTCGCCATACAAATAGATTATATACATAAACCATAGATATAGAATTATAGATAATAAATACAAATTTTTAGAATATTTTAGTTATGCAGACACTACATGTGTGTTGCTTTACACCACTTCACTATATCCATTTCCAGCTACAACTGCTTTTGTCAGACACTTGTATTTCAAGCATTTATAGCTCACAACCCGCAGCTAATTTTGCCATACCTTTATCTAAACTACATATATATTATAAAAACTTGCAAGACAATTGCAACAAGAAACAATTACTAAAGGAAAGACAAGCTAAGATGCAATTTTCCACAATATGACCAATTGAATACCAAACTGATTTTACAAACATACTCTTTGATATATGACAAAAACACACAATAATACACTAAGTTTATATAAACATAAACACGAGCTGGGGACCTTCCCTAAATAAGCTACCTAGCATAAATGATGAAACTGTGAGTCTATGGAAAGCTAGCTACACCAAAAAAAAAGGTCATAAAAGATACGATGATAGATCACAAAATTCACTTTAACAAAGAAATAATACACGAAATCGAATGTGTGCCATTTTAAACATGTAAAGCGCAACCAGTAGTGCTAAAATGTATAACCAATTTCATAGAAATCTATCTAAAAATGACGTGGGTAAAAAACTAGCTACTCTACCTGGGACTATAACTTTTAGCGAGGTATCTTCCATGTTCTGCACTTATACGGATTATCCGACCATATGGGTCCTTGCTATCATCGGAAAATCCAGCCCACCAACCCACCTAAACACATAAATAGATTAAGCATACATAAGAAAATATTGCCTTCAGACAATTATACATATATAAAGCAGCAAATAATTGCTGTAGCAACTCACCAAACCTGCACTAGCATAATCTCGTATCAATGATGCATCCTTGTAACGCTCTTCCTTTATGGCTTTCTGCAACATCAGTAAGGTTACAGAGATTGCATTTATAAATGTGTTCTCAACCGTAATAGACAAAAAACATCATTCTCTTACGTTCAATTGAGCCATCACTCTGCCAACAGTGTCATTAGTAGCAGCTGCTGCTATTGCCACCTTAATCCTAGCAGCATCTTCATAGTCCTCTCTAACAACAGCACGGTTTAGTTGTGACTGCAACGACATATGTGTACAAATTTTATCTCAGAGAAAGGTAATAAATTCATTACTGGAATAATCTAGTAACGCTTGTACCAAAATAGCCTACATAAACACCAAGTAACTAGATCCAAATCAAAATTACACCCAACAAGCATCAAGACAGACTCTAAGTTTCCAATACACAGCTAAAATTTGTAATCATATATTCATATTAAAGTATGTGATGATAATGTCTTCATCTCTAAAAGGCTAGTAGCAACTGCATGCAGGCAACTTTCCAGGTTAATTTAACCTTCAACCTTTACTACATCCATACCATGAAAAGTGTTAGATCCTACTATGTCTACTTGGAACACATCTAAGAAATCGTTTGACTACAAAAACAAATGTCTTAAATATTCCTCAACTAAATGGGAGAACCTTATGAACCCAAAGCATTTGCATTATAATTTGTCACTCTTCATATAACAAATATTGAAATAATCAATGTACTAAACCCCAAACCTCGGTATATGCTTTCACCATATAAGCAATTCAGATAGGCAATCCTAATCACTCACAAAACCACTTATCCACTGTATCAAAACTCAATAAGCAACCGAAAACGTGTACAGATACCGTGGAGTGTTTACTAGTAGTAGTTTTTTCTACAGAATCAAATAATCAGATGTAACACAACGCAATGCAACAGATAGCGCTAAAACTTGCTTCCACAGTAACAAAACAGAACAATCAGATTAGCAATAGCAGCTATTTAACCGTCTGGCATCCAATCTATGTAAACAGTTTGCTCATTTCACCACTCAAATAACCAAATAATCGTTAACAGTCTACCTATATCCAACTAGTCATATCAAAACTGAATAAACATGTTAACGATACTACGGGGGAACTTAGATTATGGGCTTGCAAAAACGTGGTTTGGCCTTAATAAAATGCAGATGATCACAACTTATTATTATTATTATTACTATTATTATTTTTTTGTGCAAAAGGTGAATCCATTATATATTACTTCCAACTTGTACATTATAAGCATATCATTGATCACAACTTATGAGCTAATATAAAAAGCTAAAAAGTTAGTCGTAGTAGCCGTAAGTAGCTTTGTGAGCCGTAGCGGTTTTTTATACAAAAACGTTTGATAACGTGGCTATATTTGTAATCACTAGAACGGTACCCGCGCAATGCAGCGGCAGTACCTGTGACTATATTTTGCGTTATTCGGTTACACATTTAGTTGTCTTTATGCCTTATAAGTAGAGATGGTAGAGATGGCTAAGCCAAATAATTTTAGTTTGAACAACCAACCTGCTTCGTAACAAACTTCCTAACCAACTTGGTTCCCAGCGAACCTGCTTCCTAAGCAATTAATTTTGAAATCCTTCCCATAATAAGCAAGTAAAAGTCTAAATTTTAAGCCTTTCTAATTATAGAATACTCCCAAATGCATTATATAGCGTAGTATAGTATAGTATAGTATAGTATAGATATAGATAATGTGTAAAACAGCTCCTAAATGCTGGAGTGTTGGAAAATGAGCATTCCGAAAGAAATGATAAAGCTAGTTCCTGCTTGCCAAACGAGCATTAAAATCACAACGCTCATAAATACGCCGAAACGCGTTACCTGCAAGATGGAAACAATCTTCTCCTGTTCATCAACCTCCACAAAATGCTTCTTCCATCTCTCCCAATCCCACTCACCCCCCTTTTCCACGTCACCATCCTCAATCGCCACGTCATCGTCATCATAACCACTACTATCATTCCTAAATCCATTAATACACTCATCAAACCACTTAACCACAACTCTAATCCCCTTATCCCATCCGCTTACGTCATCATCATCACCGTTACCGTTAGTTTTATTGGATTGAGAATGACATATAATCGCCCTAGGTTTAGAGTGAGAGAGAAGATTCGACGAATTGATTGATGATGATGATTTGTGGTGGTGGTTGAGTTTGGTGAGTTTAGGGTTTGGGAAGTAGGTGAGTCTGTGAGGGTGGTCGGAGGTTGTGAAAGATGGGGGTGAGAGTGATGTCATTTGTGGTGGTTGTACGGTGGGGTGTGTGGCGGATATGATAATTAGCGAGTGAAGATTGAGTTTCAGCCTATATGGAGGAGCTAAAGTCACAAGTGGATTGTTTTACTTCTAGCTTTCTTGTGGTTGGTGTTAGGATTTTCTTTTTACGGAGTAGTCTTTTTTTTCTTCGCTCAACTTTTATACTTCTCAAGATAAAAGAAATGTTTTTCCGAACTAGATCGAGCGACCTACGATTTTTTTACTTTTAATTAACACTGTGTTCTCAAGTTATGTAAAAGAGAGAAAGAAAAGTGAAAGTGATAAAAAGTGTATTCTCAAGTTTTTTTTAAAAATGAAAAGGAAAGTAAATAGATGAAAGTGGAGAGATTTTTTACTTGAAAACTTTCACCCCAAAAGTACAATTTTACTTCTCATCTCTTTCTTTATTTACTCTTTCTTTACTTTACTTTCATTTTCTTCCTAATTTTTTTCGAGAACAGAGTGTAAAAGTCACCAAGTGGCACGAAAAGTAAGCGACTTTTTTTTTTTTACTTTTTGTATTTTTTTTTTTACTCAAATTAAGCGATTTTTGTACTTTTTGTACTTTTAAGCGACTTTTTTGTGCCACCTGTCGATTTTTTATCAAAAGTAAAAAAAGTCGCAGGTCGCTCGGTCTAATTTGGGAAGAGCACCTTTTTTGTCTAGAAAAGATATAAAAGTTGAACGACTGGTATAGTCTCGGAATGTTCTCCCACATTAACAACCGATTAGTATCAAGACGACTACCTTTTTCGATAGCCTCTATGGGCACAAGAAGATTAATTTTTTTACCCGTTCGATTCAAACTTATGAACTCCACTTTAAAATGTTGATATTCTTACTATTAGGTCATCCTTGTGGTTTTCTAACATGATTCTTTTGCTTGTGAAATAAAGCACTTCCAATAGTGGTTTTGACTAGCTAATTGTCTTTAAAAAAAGCTTATTTAGCATAGTCTTCTATGTTTTAAAAGCTACATTTAACAGATTCTGTCATGCATAAATTGCTTGTACTTTTTAAATAGGGGATAACTTGGCTAGAATTATTTTAACTAGTTGGCTACAATCCTACACCAAAATACATAAGTAATTAAATCAGGGACCTACAAAAAGACCCAGGTCCCACAATTTGTAGCACAAATTGTAAGAAATTGGCTACAATTCAATTGTATCTAATATATTCCCTTTTAAATAACCGCTCAATCCTAGACCAACTAAATGTAACACCCTTTATTGCAAGTTTTTAATTTCAAACTTAACCCTTAATACACCAAATAATAAAACCCTTTAAAGAAATATATTAACTATTATAATGTGCCTCTTTCCTATTCTAACACATGAGCCATCTTTTTTACTCTTTTTACGAGTACCCATTTGGCCGCTGCTTGTCACACTCACTCTGTTGTAAATTGAATAATTGGACTAATCGTATATACATTTGTGATTCTATAAAATTTTGGGCATGGATCTTCTTTCGAATTTCTTGAATATAAATAAAGTAGTGCATAGTTAAAATGCATTAATCATATATGTAAGGGCAAAAGAAGGATTTCTATGATCATACTGAAAACTAAGTACAACAAAAAGAAATCGCACTTTCCACTCATTCATATGTTTGAACTGGAAAACTGAAACAAAAAGTAAAACAAACTTAAAAGTAAGTATAAATGAACACATACATGATGAGGTACAATTTGATAGCGATTTTAGGGGTCATTTACCTCATTATTTTGTACTTTATGTCGTTTTATCTTTATTATAGCTTAAAATCTTTCCTATTTGGTTTTTAAATCTTAAACTATGCATTTGCTGGAAACGTACAAGTTTTTGGCTCATTTGGACGAAGTTTAGAAGAAAAAGACAAAAATTTAAAGTCGTGACCTTTATTCGTGACGTCGTCACCAGAAGTGCTAAGAAAATAGATTTTTGATATTTTTTGTGATCAACTGGTGTGTGGAGATAGGGGTTTTGACGCCGTCACACGCCAAACGTGACTCCGTCTACCCGTAAAGAGTGATGTCGTCAGAGTCAGTCGATAAAACCCTAAATCTATGACAGCGAGGTGACGCAGTAACAGTCTATTATATATATATATATATATATATATATATATATATATATATATATATATATATATATATATATATATATATATATATATATATTCTATGGTTTCATAATTCGTGTGAAACTTTTAGGAAGGTGTTGATGATGTTCTTGATAACGGTCCTTGGTTAATTAGAAATGTACCTATTATTCTTAAACCATGGACATTGAACACCAACTTGCTTAAAGAGGATTTGACCAACATCCCGGTGTGGGTTAAATTCCATGATGTCCCTCTGGCTATGTTTTCTGATGATGGTCTTAGTCTGCTTGCCACATTGATTGGTACACCCAAAATGTTAGATGCTTATACTAGCCAAATGTGCAAAGACTCATGAGGTCGTAGTAGTTTTGTTAGATGCATGATTGAAGTGAAGTCGGATGAGGTTCTTCGGGATAGCCTCACTGTTGAGATACCGTTACTTGATGGTACGGGGTCGACTATTGAGAAGATTTGGGTTGAATACGAGTGAAAACCACCACGTTGTGATAATTGTAAGATCTTTGGTCATACTCTTATTGATTGTCCTAAAGTTGTTGTGCCCTCTGCTCAGCCTGCTATGCCTGTTAATGATGGTTTCAAGACTGTTAACAAAAAAATAAAGGAAAGCAAGGTGGTTGATAAGGCGAAAAGTGTACCGCTTTTAAGGGGTCATTTAAGCCAGAATTCGTGATTATTTGATCAATACTGCCCTAAATTGTTCCTTTTGTCATTTTAGTTACTTTTGTGGAGAAATCTGGAAAATGAAGCATTTTGGATGTTTTTTTAACATAAAAGTGAAGAAAACGGCAAAGTCTCAAAATCCTTACTGGGAACAGTACCTAAAGACGTCAAGGCTTTACACATGACGGCGTCAAGAGTGACAAAAGAGATGGAAGTGGAAAATACACGTGACGGCCCAGAATATTTTTAGTGTTATTGACCTGACGACGTCACCAAGGCCGTTAGGGTCAAAATGCAAGTGACGGCGCAGAGCTCAATCTCTACATGAAGGCGTCAGAACTGGATCTAGGCAATACGACTCTTAACTTGGCGGCGAGTTGACGGCGTCAGAGGTTATAACGTGACGCCGTCAGGATGTATTCTCTATATATATATATATATTTTTTCAATTTTTCATTGTAAAAGAGTGGAACATTAGGAGGAACTTTACCACAAACCCTAGGTCGAATTTTCATCATATTGTAGGGGTTTCAAACCCTTCTTTCATCCATGTTTGAATAAAGATAAGTCTTCCAATAATCATTCAATATGACTATGTGTTGTTTGATTCTATCTTGTCTTTCTTTTAACATGCTAGGCTAGGTTTTTATTGTGTTTACTTAGATGTAGTGAAACCTAGATGTTGATTATTGGTTGATTGTTTACTTATAATTGTTGTGGATGATTGTATTCGATGTTAGGCTTAAGAAAACTAGCAGACTTCCATTGGTAATTTGCTTGAACGTCTTAAGAAACATGATCGGAGGTGTACTACGATTTTTGGATGTATTTAATGCATAAGTGAATTCTAATGATCCCATGTTAGGAGCTTTTAGTCGGCTCGACATAGGAGTGTAGTAGGAGCTTATAGAGTTAGGGAATATTGTACACGGCCCTACGACTAGTATTAAGGAATATAACCCATCATCCATGCAATTGTAACAAGCTGATCAACCGGTAAAAGATATCTAGGGAGTAATGAAATCTAATTAAACAAATCTTTTCTCATTATTGTTTCCACCACATAATTATATTAGTTTATTTTCATTTCTTTTTATTTTATTTTGATTGCATATGTAGTTAATTGGGTTAGTTGACTAGCAACTAATTCTGCCCACTCCTTCAAAACCTGAGATTTTACTTGCTTTCATAAAATATAAAAATTATAAAAAGAATCATCCCTCACCTCTAGACCTAGTTTAGTAGGCTTTCTAATCCTAGCGACATTATTCCTGAGTTGAACAATCAATCCCCCGGTACTTGTCACTATACTATACTACAACGATCAGGTACACTGCCTGGCGGGGATTGCAAGCTTCTCAAGATCCCTTGAGAGGTAAAACCTGTTGCGAGGGCGCAATCTCGCGTATCAAGTTTTTGGCGCCGTTGTCGGGGAATAGTTATTGTCTAGGTTAGAATTTCTTTTTATTAGGTCTACTTGCTAGATTCCTTTCTAGTAAGATTTTTTATTTTTATTTTTAGGTTTTCTTTAGTCTATCTTATTTCTTCGTTTATTTGTTCGTAACCATTGCCATCCGTCATCATGGAAGGTGGTAATATCTTTGAACACATCAACCCACCACAACAAAACCGCCCACAAAACCCACCACTAGCAAACCAACCTCCTAGACCCCGAACTTTAGGAGAGTATTCCCGTCCTAACCACCAAGGCTATCGAAACACCATTGAGCTCACTCAAGGAGCCAATGTGTCTCCCTTGCGATCCGACACCATCCGGTTGGTGCAAGGCGGATGTGCATTCCATGGACTTCGTTCCGAAGATCCTAATCAACATCTTAAGGATTTCCTAAAAATCGTAGATTCCATAGACCTTGATGTTGCAACTAGAGAGACGACCCGATTATGTCTATTCCAATTCTCTCTACGTGACCAAGCTAGTCAATGGCTTGAACCGTTGAACGTTTACCCGCGGGATCCACCACCTTTTGGGATGATCTCACTCCTTGTTTCCTTGCTCAATTTTTCCTACCGGGGAGAACTACTAAGCTTAGAAATGACATCTTGATGTTCCAACAACGCCAAGGTGAAACTCTCTATGAAGCATGGACTTGTTTCAAGGACTTATTCCAAAAAGTCCCTCATCATGGCAAAGATCTTTGGCTATTAGTTCAAATCTTCTATGACCATGTCGACTTTCACACCAAACGCACCATTGATCGAGCCGCCGTAGGCAGGTTGCGTGATAAAGAAGCCGAGGAATCTTGGGAAATTATTGATGAACATGCCTTCGACAATCGTGAGTTATGGGAAGTCACGCATGTTATAAACTCGGCTATCAACGCAATCTCAACACCTGGGGAAACCACTCAAATCTCCGAAGAACTCCTTTGCGAACTTGAGAGAAAAGTGGATTACCTCACGGAAAAACAAAGGAGACCTTTAAGTCCCAGACGGGCAACAGTCAATTCTATCTCATATATGAATCCAACACCATTGTCGGAGTCACCTCTTAGAGAGAATGTCGAAACCTTTCAAAAATATGCTCGACCTTATTCGCCTCCTCAAAACCTCAGCCCTAAATTCGAAGCTCGAATGAGAAAGTACATGGCAACCCATTCTGAGCGGCTTGTTAAATTCGAGGAGGCTGTTTATAAACAAAAAGGAGGAGATGCAAGAGAAAATGACAGAGATGATGAGCTTAATGGAGGAATACTCAAACCAAAAAACCTCGAAAATGATGTTATTAAGGAAGGAAGGCGTTACCCCCAGTACCCACATTGTTAACTCTATCACAATTGTTGATACATAATCTGGCGCGGGCTAGATCTAACGACTTTTCTTGGGCCGTTCTTCGTCTTCTCGAGCCCTGAGTAGACCTGTCAACAAAGAGAACCCGTCAAGAGTGGACCCGAGGCCGTAGCCCCGGGATCCACCTCCGACGGTCAAGTTAGTATTGATGCGATATAGCATATAAGAGTTAGGTTTAGAGTAACCTGTTGTGTTGTGTCGTGTCCCCAAGAAGGGAATCCCAACCCTATATTTATATGGTATGGAATAGGGTTTAGGCGTAGAGTGGGCCGCTGTCTGCCGGGCCTGGCCTATTCCAGACTATACGTCCACAAGCTCCCCAAGTCTAGTGTAACATAGTGCATGGCTATGTTATGCTAGACTTAAGTTCTGTTCATGGCCACATAGGCCCAATCAACCATGACGGCATGGCCCATGTGTGCGCAACTCAAGTGTGTGCATGAGACGGACTATACTGCTTAGACCAAATGTGACAGTGCGCACTGGGCCCATGGCACAGTCCTGTTTAGCCCATTAGACTATATCCGAATCCGCGACCTTGTAGGCGCGTCCGCGGTGACCTGAGTAACACCCGTTCTTACATGACGGGGAGAGATGCGCATATGCTAGGTTTTCCGCCACCGTGTGACAGTAAAGACCCCATAAGAAGAACACGTAGTTCTATAGTTGGGGTAACACTAACATTGCAATTTGTGAGAGTCTCACAATGGTGAAGGTGGATCTCATATGTTGCATCCTGGGTAAGGGCGTACCTTTTGTACCAGTAGCGATGCAGCATGGTGCGACAGAAGACATGCTTCTGTGGCAAAGGTGCGCGCTGTGCGCGACAAGGAGGTGCAAACATTACATCCGTCTTTACAATCGACAGAGGACGTGCTTCTGTGGCAAAGGTGCGCCCTGAGTGACGCGTACAGAAACAATGGTATTATATACCCTGGTAGCCCCCCCCCCCCCCCAAGATTGATGATGCTACTCTTGTAGGAGCATTAAACTTAGTTATTCAAATCTTGAAAAACACTTAATGCAAATATTAAAAGTACATGCCGCAAATCGCAACATATAAAACTTAATGAAGTAAAAGATTAGCGTGAAGCAATATATAGCACATAGCATGTGAAATTAAAACATAAGAGAAGTAGTAGTGCGCATTACACCTATCGTGAGGTTTTACAAACTACATCAATAATGAATTGTTGTTTCAATCGCACCGTGACCATGACCGCGACTAATAGTTTCAATCGCACGCACAGAAGCAGATGGATGTATCGTGACCACATAGACCCAAACGTGTTAGGATGATCGCAAATGAACATAACATGACCACGGATTTTGTCCATGTCCAGACTAGCATCGTGGCCCAGTCCAGACTATGTGCTCATGGCGATTGACTAGCATCGTGGTGCTTGTTCGTAGCTAATATGCGAAGATGTCCGAACGCACGACCTAATGCGGGTAGATTCATCGTGACTGCGTTGTTCAAACGTGCAAACAAGCATACCAACCGTAAAAACATTATGTGCGCGAATTAATTTGCGGCGAAAAGATAAAGTAGGTCCGATCATGCGGACTTAGTGCGACTATAGATAAAATCGTGTTTACCAAGTTAAAATATTTACATAAAATCTTATGAATATTTAAAAGATAACATATCTTAACACATGAATACCGCATCGGCCGGGTTTTAAAGTGCAACCCAAAAAATACAAAGTTTTAAAGTTACCGGCTTTTGAACTCGATGATTACTTTCCGGTGATGTGAAAGCACGAAACTTGTCGTAGTCGTGTCCCACGGATGGCGCCATCTTGTTGATACATAATCTGGTGCGAGCTAGATCCAACGACTTTCCTTGGGCCATTCTTCGTCTTCTCGAGCCCCGTCAAGAGTGGACCCGAGGCCGTAGCCCTGGGATCCACCTCCGATGGTCAAGTTAGTATTGATGTAATATAGCATATAAGAGTTAGGTTTAGAGTAACCTGTTGTGTTGTGTCGTGTCCCCAAGAAGAGAATCACAGCCCTATATTTATATGGCATGGAATAGGGTTTAGGCGTAGAGTGGACCGCTGTCTGCCGGGCCTGGCCCATTCCAGACTATACGTCCACAACAATTGTCCACGAGGGTAATGAAGAGAAGGAAACCCCTATTGTACAAACCATTGAGGAACCACTAAAATCCCAATCATTAGGATACTAGCTAAAACATGATATAAATGAGAATACCATAACAAATTGGATAAAGGGTGACGGGCGTAACCAATCCTCCAAACGGGTTTCCAAAAGAGAGAAAGATGAGTATGATACATTACCTGGGGGGCCGGTATTTGAGAAGCTACTTATACAAAAAGTGGCTACAAAGCAGATGGCTTATGGGAACTTTGAGATACCAGCCAGCATTGGAAAGTTACAATGTCTGGATGCTTTCGCCGATCAGGGGTTGGAAGTAAACCTAATGCCTCTAACTATTTACACCCAACTCATTACGGAAATATCAGCTACCACCAGTATTAGGCTATCCTTCGCTGGTCACTCTTATGTATACCCTTTGGGAATTGCAGAGGACGTATTGGTCAATGTAGCAGGTTTCATGTATCCCGTCGATTTCATGATCATCGATGATAAAGGAGGTGGGTGCATGCCAATAATCCTTGGAGCACCATTCCTCGCCACAGCAAGAGCTGTCATTAGGTATAAAAAAGGGAAATTGAATTTAAGTCAAGAAGAAGGAAGACTAGCCTTCCTATGACCCCACGATGTGTGCAAGAAAGCCTGATGAAAAAAAGGCTCAAAAACAACATTGACACATCGCATAATCATGTTCAAGAAAAAATCCTCGCATGGGAAAAAAGAATCAGAAGCTACAAAGAAACTAAGCTTGAGAGAGGCAAAAGCAGCGATAAAGTTCATGTCAAGTTTGAATGCAGTCAACCGACGTGGTACCATTTGCAGAAGGAGACTTTGGTACTCTTAAGGCATTCAGAGATGAAAGTACCTCCCGACGAGCCAAGTCCCTGGTGGTATCGACCATTCACAATTGAAAGCTTACGCCAAGATGGGATAGCTACCTTGTGCAGTAAAGGAGGAGGGGAGGTGACTGCAAGTGTTGAACGATTGAAACACTACCACCCCGATAGCGAGGATCATACTTATATGGGATACGTCATCTCAAGAGATGAGGTCACGTAATTTCCCGTGACCTTGAGTCTAGCTACAAGACTTGTTAATATAGAAAAGCACTTCTTGGGAGGCAACCCATGTTTTGTGTGTGTTTTATTTGTTTGATTTTATTTGTTTCCGTATGCATGTTTTATTTTTATTGTTGGTAAATCTTGTTTCAAAGTAAATTGTGAAAATGCTTTATTTTGTTTTTAACTTCGTCTTAATTAAATATAAAGGTATTTTGCAAAAGCTAAGTGTAAGGGAAATCCAAATTTGTTTATAAGAACGAAAATGAGCATGATTCACTACAATATTAAATGAACATGTATATTAGTAATTGTTTGAGTCAAATACTTGTATCGAGTCATAATGATGTTTTGCAGGATTTTCCAGGAAGTAAGGCATAAGTTTTTCTAGAAATTTTCCGGAAACTTAACATAAGATTTTTCCAGGAACATTCTGACGACGTCAGGAGTTAAAACCTGACGATGTCAGGTACTAAAATTCTGAAAAATTTTGCGAGTTTTGTTTAAACCGGAGTCTTAAATTTTCGTTGATTCTTTAGTTTTATAAACTCCAGGAGATCTGCAAACATTCATTCCACAAGCATTATATCCCTTTAATACCTAGAAAGCAACATTAAGATATATATGCAATTTTTTCTAGGATTTTTCTTTATATATATATATATATATATATATATATATATATATATATATATATATTGCCGCCAATTTTACGCAAGGTTTGCCTTGATTGTTGATGCGTAGGGATTGCACCAGGCTTTACCTCTCGAGGGATCTCGAGAAGCTTACAACCCCCACCAGGCAGTGTACCTGATCGTTGTAGTATAGTATAGTGACAAGTACGGGGGGATTGATCGTTCAGCTAGGAATAGTGTCGCTAGGATTAGAAAACCTAAATACTAGTTCTAAAGATGAAGGATGATTATTTTTGTATTTTTATATTTTTTAGAAAGCAAGTAAAAATCTCGGGTTTGAAGATTTGGGCGGAATTAGTTGCTAGTCAACTAACCCAATACTAAAGATGCAATCAAAATAAAATACTAGAAAATGAAAATAAAACTAAATTAAACTAAGGTTGTGAGCAATAAGTGGAGAAATTGTGTTTACTTAGATTTCACTACTCCCTAGATATCTTTTACACGTTAATTACTTGTTATAGTTGCGTGGATGACGGATTGTATTCCTTAATACCATTCATGGGGTGGCGCACTTAACTCCCCAATCCTATGAGTGCCTACTTCACTCCTATGTCGAGCCGGCTAAGAAGCTCCTAACATGGGATCATTAGAATTTACTCATGCATTAAATACAACCAATAAAACCTAGTGCACGTCAGTTCATGTTTCCTAAAACGTTCAAGCATGTTACCATTTGGAGATCTGCCAGTTTTCTTAAGCCTAACATCGAAATCGTTCATCCAATACAACCATAAACAAGTAATCAACACATAATTAACATCTAGGTTTCATTAGATCTAAGCAAACACAGGATAGATCTAGCCTAGCATGATGGAATTAAGACAAGCATAAGATATAGACAACCAACACATAGACATATTGATTGAATTAGAAGAACACTTATCTCAATTACACATGAAAGGGTTCAAGGGCTGAAAACCCTTGAAAAACCTATAAAATTCGTAACAAGTTCGGCCTTAGGGTTTCTCCAAAACTTCTCCTTTTTTTGAATGAAAATTAGAAAACTATATATAGGAAATTGAGGCTGACAGCGTCAAGACCAAATAGGTGACGCCGTCATCTTGCCGCCAAAATAATTCTCGGACTGCCTTGAACTACATCTGGCGCCGTCATGTGTTAGGTTCTTCCAGGCCGTCACGTGTTAACTCTTGACGCTCTTCCTTGTGACGCCTTCACGTTTGCACTGGGCCGTCATGCAATTTACTCTTGACGCCGTCACCTACTGTTCCCAGCAAGGAAAACTAAGACTTTGGTGTTTTCTTCACTTTTATGCTCCAAAAACGTCCGAATTGCTTTCTTTTCCAGATTTCACTCCCAAAGTACCTAAAATCACAAAAGGAACGGTTTAGGGCAATATTTGATCGAATAAATTCAATTCCGGGCTTAAATGACCCCCTAAAAGTGGTTCATTTTTCGCCTCATCATATACCCTTACACTTGAGATTTGCTTGTCCTCAAGCAAATGCGCTTTTATTCTACTAAAAATACAAGTTAGGGGTCATTTAACACTAATATAAAAGTAATTACAACAAATAATCGTTCCACTAAAGACCAAAGACAAGCACGGAGGTCATATACTAGCTAGGGCTGAGCAAACGGACCGGATGGACCGTACCGACCGACAAAACCGACCGGACCGAGACCAACCGGACCGGACCGACCACATTCGGTCTGGTCCTCGGTCTAAGCTTTTTGGCAAATTCGGTCCTCGGTCCGGTCGGTCCGGTCCGGACCGACCAAAAACCCGAAAAAACTTGCCTAATTGGACCGGACCGACCGAAGACCGACCGGACCGGACCGGACCGAGACCGGACCGACCACATTCGGTCTGGTCTCGGTCTATGGTTTTTCCGGTTCTCGGTCCTCGGTCCGGTCCGGTCTTGGTCGATCCGGTCCGGTTTTCGCCCGATGCTCAGCCCTAATACTAGCACCTCACAAATAGTGTTTAGATACTCACATATCTCGGGAGTAATAAAGTATAAATTACAATATGGAAACGGAAGATATCTCTCACTACCTGTCATAGCAAAATAGATTACCATTGGCTTGGGAAAGGATCAAACCTCCACCACAAGGCGTAAGCACCTAGGATAAACTATCAAAGAGGTCTTTTAAAGGGTTGTAACGTTAGGTGTAGGGATATGAAATACACGGTTTTGTTGGATGAAGGCAGTCTTTACTGGTGGCGAGTTAACAATCTTGGTTAATTACATGTACAATATGGCGTTGCTAAGCCAAGACTAGACTCGACTTAAGCTAATAAATGAAAAATAAACATAAAATGAACATAGAATAAAAAGGGATGGTAGTCCGTTTTTTTTTTTTTTTTTTTTTTTTTTTTTTTTTTTTTTTTTTTTTTTTGCATACACTCTTACCCTACCATCCAAAATAATACATCATAGGGAATGGAAATTCCCGTTACACTTGAATTTTTACATACTTTACAATAAACTAATCTAATGACTCGAATTAAGAAAATCAAAACACATGGAGTACTATTAAGATTAACGTACATATGGGGGTAATAAATGATGTTCTTCCCCATTACTCCATAAATAAGTACTTTACCCATGAGTCCCAATCGTCCCAAAACAATATGTACAAGGATATGACTCGACTTAGCAACCATGTAATCAATTAGATAATTAACTTAGGGGTTAACAAATAACAATAATGCACTAAAAATGAGCGCATACACGGAAGGCTAAGGCGATTTGGTTGTACATTTAAGTGGGGTGTAACAAATTCTTCCTTTAAGTAAGATGCTTAAAGTTAGAAACGAAAGATAGGCTAAGAGGGGTGTACTAGGGGTTTCATGTACTAAAAATGAGTACAACGCTAAGGTGTGGGAAAAATTAATTGACTTAACTAGCCAAGTAATATGACTTAAATGGTCAAGTAATTATGATACGGGTTTAACACAAGGGTGATCCTAATGCCTCTTATCATGTAGTAAATCCTACCACACGAGTGTAGTCTCACTAGCGGTCTCGGGATGCATCACTAACGCAAGTTCTAGAATCTAAATGCTACCGGTACACTCATAAACACTAATAGTAAATGCTTTTCCTATCAAATCTAAAGGCGAACCTCACATATTCGGGTGGAAAATTTTTCTGAATGATACGGTTATGTGCTAGTCATACAATCTCCTATCCATGAGACGCTTGCTATGGCTAAAGTTTCACTCCTAAATGTTGTAAAAAATTTTAAATTTGGCGCTAAAATTACACTAACAAGTATTTCTCATAGTTTTATTACACATCTACTATCAAACAAACGAACTCAAGCGAAAGTGTATATGTAAGGTATCATCATTTTACCCTCCCCTTACACTTTAGATGAACATTGTCCCCAATGTTCAAGTAAAAAATGTAAAAGTGAAAAAGTAAAAAGAATGAAATCAAATACTCCTCTGATTCGCTCGGTATGGATAATAAGGTGGCCAGGTTAAATCTTCCTCCAATAAAATGAACAATCAAAGCTTCCCTTCTAGAATGTAAATCATCTTCTTGTCATACATAACCTGTAAATCCTGAGAAAACAAACAAGACAACCTCGCATAAAATCGGCGGCAATCTGTATAAGTTACTAAATCCTAGAAAACAAAGTAAGATATAATGCTTGTGGAATGAAGTTTGCAGATTCCTGGAGATTATAAAACTTAATAATTCAACAAAAACTTTAAAACTCCGTTAGAAAAACAAAACCGGTAAAATTTCCAGATTTTTACACGTGACGCCGTCAAGAGTAATCTCGTGACGCCGTCAGAAGTGACCTGTAGAAATTCTTGTGTTAAGTTTCCGGAAAATTTCTGAAAAAACTTGGTCCTACTTCCTGGAAAATCCTGCAAAACTTCATTATGACTCAATACAAGCATTTGACTCTAACAAATACGAATATACATGTTCACTTAATATTTTTTTTTTTGGGTAAAAGGGACACTACCCCGGCAAATATATTAAAACAACCAAAAACTATACATAGTTAACTATCAATGGACAAGCCCATGATAGTTATAATGCCATGACATTCCCAAAACATGCTTTGGGAACATCGGAAGTAAAGATACTCTACTCCTACTGGTCTTATTACAAATCAAAAGACTAATACAAAAAAGGGAAATGACACAATAAATGACAATATTCTTCGTCTTCGATGCCGGGACCAAATCAAAGACACAAAAAATGACACTATTCTTCTTCTTCGATGCCGGGTCTAAAACCATAGGATGAGACGTGGAGCATTTAAATAAACAAGATTGCCTCCTTAAAAACCTTCCCGGGTAAAACCCATCGGGACAAACCCCGGGTAAGGAAAAAAGAGCACAACTCTTATTCACGACTCCAACCAATATGTAAATATTGGCCTTCAAATCTTCAAAAAAGTAGGACATGTAAATCCTCAGGCTGGTAAAAGGCTTCTCACCATAATTCATAGGTCTATTATGCAATTTCACGAACCTAAAGCCCAAAAACACAATAAGTCCAAGGATATATTTCATCTGAAAATACGTCCCAAAAGAAAAAGCCTTCCACAGTCCACAACCCTTTTCTGAACAAAAGATAGCCAAATTACCAATCATGACCAAATGGACTCTAAGCCCAAACTTAAATGTAATGGTAGAAGCCAAAAGAATCAGTTGTACTCCTTTAGCCTTAACCAAGCTTTCCTTGTACAACAAAATGCTACACTTATACATAAAGCCCATATGAATCCAACAGATAACAATCACCAAATGACAGCCAATATAACCAACATTCAAATCCTTCTCCTGATCAAGTTGATTGCCAGAACCAGTACATTCCTGAGCAAAATAATCCTGGATATTATCACCTCTGAGAGAAAGCACAAAAATCACCCTGAAGCTGCAACTAATAAAAAAGCAAGAACCAATGATAGAAGAGGAACCAGAATCCACCCAAGTAGCATCCACTAACCAAATATCCATAACTACAGCAACCTTACAAGCGTTACTTTTTCCTTCCATCCACTAACATTACTTTTTTCCTACCCATAACTCTGTTCACATGAAATTCCCACATATTAGCCGCCTCAAAAACCTGATCTGAATCATTCAAATTTAGACCAAGCACTCTAAGTCTGACTGTATCCTTGATCAAAGTACAAATATCATCAATATTTCTAGACCTGCCTTGGAAGATCCTCAGATTTCTTTCAATCCAAACAAAGTAAATACAAGCACCAATAACAAGCCTTTGTAAAATACTCCAAATAGATTTGTTGATCGGTCTGTTGAGAATGAACGCTTGGATATCAGACCACTTAGAAGGAGCATGATCCAGCCTAACCATGGTTTTAAACCTGTCCCAAATCTCACCAGTAACATCACAATCAAAGAATAAATGGTTATGCCTATCCTGGGCCTTATTACAGAAAGCACACTGCATGTCACCACTCTTCTCCCAAACACTCAATTTATCCTGGGTTTTCAGCTTCCCATGAATAACGAGCCAAACCATAAATGAGTGCCTTGGAATACATTGACTGAACCACACCAATTTAGCCCAAGGAACCAAACTGCCCTCAATTCTGATGTCATTCCACACATTAGATACAGAAAAATCTTTGTGTCTGCCAGTTTTGGTTCTCCATAAGACCTTATCATTTTTATCATCATGTATAATAGGAGGTTCAATTGCCAGCAGCCCATCAAACTCATCTGAAATAGAACTTGGCCAAACCCAATTACCATTAACAATCATCTCCGCCACTTTAGTGTTCAATGAAAGACCCGAATAGAAAATCCTTCTTTTAGAAATAAAATCGCTGAGTGGGCATATGGGATGCCAATTATCAAACCACAGTGAAGTTTTAGTACCATTACCAATCCTATGCACAATGTGATCTCTCAACCTTCCTCTAATTCCCAACAATTTCTTCCAATTCCACGAGGCGCCTACCTTTTCAGGAATATCCCAAAAATTCCTCCCTTTAAGTTTATACATATGAACTTATTGAACCCATAAGGAATTCTTACAAGTAATAATATTCCATATGTGTTTAGACATTAAAGCAATATTCCAGTCATCTAGAGATCTAATACCCAAACCCCCTTCAATCTTAGGTTTACAAACTTCACTCCATCTAATTTTGGCTTTGCCCCTTTTAAACTCACCAAAATTCCACAAGAAATCTCTCATAAGCTTTTCCACTTCATTAGTAATGTTGACTGGAAGAATAAACATCGAAGACCAGTATATTATCATCGAACCAACAACTGACAGTAATAATTGCAATCTTCCAGCAAAAGAAAGCGATTTATTTTTCCAATCCATAATTCTTTTTCTAACTTTATCAATAAGAAGCTGACAATCATTGATGTAGAGCCTTTTCGAGGTTAACGGGACACCTAAATATCTAACAGGAAGCTTACCAATATTAAAAGGCATAACATTTAAAATTCTAAGTTTCGTAGCCTCTTTAACATTTCCAAAAAACACTGTACTTTTGTTCAAACTTGGAAGAAGCCCAGATACATTTCCAAACTCATCTAAAGCACTCTTTAACACTCCCACAGACCTACTATCTCCATGACAAAAAAGCATAAGATCATCGGCAAAGCAGATGTGCGTGAGATTGAGTTCCTTACACTGCCAATGAAACTTGAATTCAGGGCAATTAGAAACTTTTCTTTTAATCAGAAGGTTGAGAACCTCCATTACTAAAGTAAAAAGATACGGAGACAAGGGGTCACCCTGTCTCAAACCCCTCTTTCCTTTAAAAAACCCCTGCATGTCACCATTTACATTTATAGAGAAAGATGTGGTTGAGACACATTCCATAATCCATCTGACCATGATTTTATGGCAAATTTAACCAGAATGCTTTCCAAAAACTTCCATTCAACAGAGTCATATGCTTTATGAATATCGACTTTAAAAGCACATCTAGCATAACCTCTATTCCTATGATAGCCCCTCATCAACTCTTGAGACAAAAGAATATTATCACTGATTTGCCTATTATGGATAAAGGCACTTTGGTTTATGTCAACTAAATCATCAAGGTAGCTCTTAATTCTACTCACAATCACCTTACTAATGATTTTGTATATAACGTTACAACAGGCAATAGGTCTGTAATCAGAAACCAACTTGGGAGTTTGGAGTTTAGGAACAAGCGAAATAGAAGTGGTGTTTACCTCTTTAAGAAGCTTCCCAGAATTGAAGAACTCTTTCACAGCAAGGCAGACCTCACCACCTATAGTACCCCAAGCCGATTTAAAGAACTGAGAAGAAAAACCGTCTGGCCCCGGGGCCTTGTTGCCATCGATATCAAATAAAGCTAACTTGATTTCTTCATCAGTAATGTCTCTAATCATATGCTTTGCCTCAGAAGCAGACAACTTATTATGAAACAGAGAAACAGGATCATTAATTGGAGAAACATTACTGTATCTACCAAGCACATTCTGAAAGTGATTCACAAATTGTCGACCCACATCATTCCCAAAATGAGTAATACCATTAAGATCCTCCACAACTGAGATTCTACCCCTATTCAACTTGCCCCTCACCACATTATGAAAATACTTAGAGTTTCTATCCCCTTCATTGAGCCACAAAATTTTAGCTTTCTGTTTCAAAAAAGCCTCTTCATCCTTAAGAGCAGACTTGTACGCCTTTAGACAATTCAACTCAGCTTCCCTAAGAACTTTTAAGTGCGGATCAGCAACCATAGAAGTCTGAATCCTGGATAATTCACTCCTAAGATTCCTAACATTCTCAAACAGGTTTCCCTGATCAAAATTAAGCTTCCTCATAGGTTTCTTGAGCATCTTCAGTTTAGAAACCAAAGAGTACATAGAAAACCCCACAACTTTAGTGTCCCATACATGTTTAACAGCAGGTAAAAAGCCCTCCTTACTAGTCAAATAGTTGTGAAATTTGAAAGGCTTAGGTTTTGGATTAACAACATCAGGAATGGCAATAGTAGCAGGCGTATGATCAGAAGTCATGAACGGAAGAAAATTGGCAAAAGAATTCGGAAAAGAAGAGATAAAATCAACATTCCCCATTACCCAGTCCAATTTCTTCAACAGACCCCCCACCTTACCAGGACTTTTATTCCATGTAAAGTTAAAACCATTCATAGCAATGTCTTCCATGTTTATGTCAGCAACACATTCCCTGAAATCACTAATGGAAGTAGTAATTTTAGAACCCCCGGTAGAATTTTCAGATGGATCAAGTGTGGCATTGAAATCTCCCAACATGATCCAAAGAGCATTCTTAACAAATCTGCTAAACATCTGTAAAGATCTCCAAAGGCTTCTTCTGTCCACAGTATGAATACACGCATAGACAAAAGAACAATGAAATTTCAAGTCACCATTTAACGTCTCAACATAGCAATGCATAACCTGCGCAGTCTGCTCCAAAACCATAAGATTGAAATGATTAGGGTCCCATCCCACAATAATTCTAGTGCCTCCCTCACAAACAGAATTATTTGAGACCCAATTCCAATTACCCAAAACTTTACCACAGATTCTATTTAACTTCCTTTTCTTTACATGTGTTTCAAGAAGCCCACAGAGACTATAATTATCATCCCTTAACAATTGAATAACTTGATCTTGATTGGTTGTGTTATTAAGGCCCCTGACATTCCACGCTACAGCTTTAAACCCCATTTAAAACATTATTAGGAGATGCTGCATCATTACCATTAGTACCAGCAGCAACAACATCAAATTCAGGTCTCATATCATTAGCAACACCCTCTCTTAGAGATTCAACATCATCATCCTCATAAGAAGGGTCCAAATTAAATTTATGACAATTCTTATAGAAGTAATCCATCTGATGGACTGTCCAATCAAGTCTAATGGGTTTAGACGGGTAAATACCAGCCTCCATAAGAATATCAACTTCCTCTTTAAGACCAGGCCATACTTTACTAAAAAATTCCTCATTTTCACTCATACCCTCTATCCCATTACCCTGTTCCATCTCTTCATCAACAAGCGCGTCAAAAGTATTACTAACAGGAACATATTCACTTATGACACTATTAGCAGAGTAACTAGAACCCGATCCCCTAACCAAGACCTTAGGTTTGTAATTAGGATCTTTACAGAGTTGAGACAAAATCTTAGGCTTATTAGCATCCTTATTACCAAGCTTAGTATGACCACTATTGGGTTTAGACTTATTCACAGGATTTTTAACTTGCGACCCATCACCCTGCTTTTGATTATTCACTTTATTAGCATTGTTATTGACTTTAGGTTGGAACCTATTTCTAAAACCACCATTACCAGCATTAAAATTAACGCTCTTACCATTGCTAGAATTTATATTATTACCAGTATATTTCTGAGTAAAACCCTGCCTGTTTCCCCCCATCACATTTCTATTCTGTTCATTCCCATTCCTAATCTTTGCTGCAACATCAGGCTTGTTCATTTTACCCGCAGAAGAAATACCATCGAAAGAGCTATCCACAGGTTTGTTTTTCTTCCCCATAGTGACAAATCCCTCATCATCCACCACCACAGATTTCCCTTTTGCAACATCCCTTTCTTTCACATTAATTGCTTCTTTAATGGCTTTAGCTGCTAATTCCTCCTGAGTTCTTGGCCTGCTTTTACACACCACAGTGTTGTGCCCAATAGTTTTGCAATGCATACAAAGCGGAGGTTTCCACTGATATTTAACATCAAGCCTACCCACTTTTGCAGGCCTATTACCCAAAGGGGGATAAGCAATCTCCAAAACACTTGGAAGCAGTGTTCTGAAAAGCTCAAGGCGCACTAAGGCGCAAAGGGGGTCAAAGAGCCTCGAGTCGAGGCGCATTCCAAGGCGCGGGATTCATGAATGCGAGGCGCACTAAAAGCATTAAGTTTTTTATAACATATGTGACCATTTATGTAGCTTAAATAATACAAAATAACATTAAAATACTTAATGCATAACACATATTGCCATTATAAATATTAAAATGGATTGGTTGTCACTTCTAGAACGGATCAACTCTTTTGCTCTATGACCTATATAGAAATTAAAATCCATATTAGACTAAATATGTTTGTGTCCTACACTTGTAGCTTACATCTAACAAAGCTCACAATTGAACCCAAAATATCAAGTAAGCAATATATTAATATTCAAGGCACAATGCTACATTTTCATGATAATATGTCGTAAAAAAATATTTAATGAAACAAAATAACTTCTTAAAGAAAATTTCAATCAATAAAATAAACATAAAATCAATTTAAATTTAGAAATCATATAAATACTCACCTATGACTTAAAAGGCCCATGCATTATATCTTTAAAAAAAAAAAAAAAAAAAAAAAAAAAAAAAAAAAAAAAAAGTCCCAAGGCGCAAAATATGGCCTAGGCGCAAAAATCGCCCGAGGCGCCAAGGCGCAAAAATCGCAAAAGCGCGCGATTTTTGTGGGAGTCATGCATGTCGTGCGCCTCGAGTCAAAAAAATCCCCAAGGCTAGCGCCTTGTGCGACTTAGCGCCTAGGCGCGCCTTAGGCGCGATTTTGACAACTTTGCTTGGAAGATCTTCTTCAGCTGACACTTCAACTAACACTCTCGCAAAATCCAATTTACCAGCTTTCTTGAGACATCTTTCCTTCGTCATCTTGTCCATAATCATAGGTCTACCAATGCCACTCATAATTTTGCCAATACTACTCCCATTACACAGCTCCATTGGTATGTTGTGAACACATACCCAAATAGGAATAGTAGTCGGCTCAGTTTTCTCTAACCAAATACCAGGTTCCCACACGTTAAGAACCAATGGAACATTTTGAACCATCCACGGCCCACTATCAAGCACAGATTTCATTCCCTCTTCGCTCTTAAATTTGAAGTAGAATATTCCCGAACTAGTCTTAGTGATCTCCTCAATATCATAAACTCTCCACATCTTCATTAAGTTAGACCTCACCACCCTATAATCCATTGAAGTTCCAACAAAGTACCCGTATAATTGCATAGAACAGGCCATACCACCTTTATAAACCTCTTCCGCAGTGAAAGCAATTCTACGATTACCATTTTCCTGAACTGAAACAAAGCCAGGAGTGTACTCCATTTTCAGTGCCATTTCCTCACTTCCCTTTTTAAGCTTTTCAGCAAACCTATCAGCTACAACAGAGTATTGATTTGACAGAATTGTGGAACCAAAAGCGTTACCAAAACCAGCACTCCAGTTCCCACCACCATTAAAACTAGGAGTATTCTTAAGAAAAGGATTATTAACATTGTTGCTACCAAACTGCACTTTCAACAATGGAACAGACGGCTTCTTTAAAATACCCCTATCCTTATCATTCTTCCCAAATACAAAACTACTACCACCCTTATCCAATGCACTACCATTCTCATCACTAGAAAGAGCAACACCAGTATGCACTACATCTTCCATATTGGTGTGCTCAAAACTAGGATTAGAACCTGCAAAACCCATATCTTTGTCCTTCTTAGCACTAGCTATGCCAACCGTACCACTAACATAGCCACAATCAGTATGTTCTACATCTCCTATACCATTATGATCACTGCTAGTTTCAGGTTCACAACTCTTTGCCATAGGCTTACTCTGATTGCCATCAAATGGACTTTTATCAATAGGGAGCTTAATAAAAGAACCATCATTTCCATTAACCTTTTCATGAGAAACAACAGGTAAAGAAGTAGATCTAATGACACTAGAACTACCAATAGCAAAGTTCAAATTATGCTCAATAGTACCAGACTTCAGATTATCCAAGACTTTATGTAATTCAGCATTAACAGGAATAGAAGAACCACGTTTACCACCCCTACTGTCAATAGGAGTGGTTTCAGAACGGGATCTTGACTTACCAGAAACTTTAGATGACCTAAGGCGCTTCAAAATCGAACCAGCACCAGCAGATGCAGATCTAGGTGAAGAGGCCTTTATCTTGATACCATGACGGTGCCTACGTGGTTTCCCCTCTTTACCCCTAGTCGAAGGAACCACCACCGTGTGACACATATTAGCTGACGACATACCAGTCAGCTCACAAAACTCATGAATAAGTGGATCTAGGGGTTTGTTATTATCAATAGGCATATCAAAAAGGTTAGGGTTTAGAAGAATTACTAGATGGATTACAGGTTAAAGAAGGGAGATTCAATCAATAATCAATATTGGAATGAATCAAAGAGTAAAAAGGACGATCGTTAGATTCGCCCTAGAGAGAGAAAGTTGAAGAGAGAATTTAGTACATGTTCACTTAATATTGTGGAGAATCATGATCGGTTTGTTTCTTAAAAACATATTTGGGGTTTTCCCCTTACACTTATCTTTTGCAAAAACACTTTTAGGTGGAGTTAAGACTAGGCCAAAACAACAAAGTAAAGTATTTCCACTATTTTAGTTTTGGAACATGATCTACCAACAATAAAAATAAAGCATGCATACGGAAGCAAATAACAATCAAACAAAATAAAATCACACAAAACATGGGTTGCCTCCCAAGAAGCGCTTTTCTTTATTTACGAGTCTTGTAGCTAGACTCAAGGTCATGGGTTACTACGTGACCTCATCGTTAAACGTCACATCCTCCTCACTAATCATTTCATTGTTATTTTCTTGATAATGTTTTACACGTTGTTTGTTGACAGTAAATTCCCTACCTTCATCGTCTAACAACACAACGGCTCCAGTTTTAGAGGAATTTTTCACCGTAAACGGTCCATACCATCTAGACTTTAGTTTTCCCGGAAATAATCTCAACCGAGAATTGTACAATAGGACTTTGTCTCCCTCTGAAAATTCTTTGGGTTTCTTAATTCTCTGGTCATGCAATCTTTTTGCTCTCTCTTTATATGTAACGGAAGATTCATAGGCTTCTAACCTAAGCTCATCAAGCTCGTGTAATTGCAAGAACCTATTAGTTCCGGCAATTGTATAATCTAAGTTACATGTCTTAAGCGCCCAATAAGCCTTATGTTCTAATTCTACTGGCAAGTGACACGCCTTACCATACACCATGCGAAACGGGGTCGTTCCAATAGGCGTCTTGTAGGCGGTTCGGAATGCCCACAAGGCTTCGTCGAGTTTAAATGACCAGTCTTTTCTATTTTGACTAACCGTCTTTTCAAGTATTATTTTAATAGCCCTATTGGTGTTTTCGACCTGGCCATTGGTTTGTGGATGATAGGCGGTGGAGAACCGATGGGATACTTCATACCTCTTCATGACCTTTTTCATTTGTGCATTGCAAAAATGGGTCCCCCTATCACTGATGAGAGCTTTAAGAATCCCGAATCTAGCGAAAAGCTTTTTCAGGAAATAAATAACTACTCTGGCATCATTGGTCCTAAGGGCTTGTGCCTCAACCCATTTTGAAACATAATCGATGGCAACTAAAATGTATTCGTTCCCCCTGAAGATGGAAAGGGTCCCATGAAGTCAATTCCCCAAACATCGAAGACCTCACATACTTGTATAAAATTCTGAGGTGCTTCATCCCTATGTGATATGTTCCCAGCCCGTTGATATGCATCGCATGCCTGTACCATTTCTTTGACGTCAAGGAAAATTGTGGGCCAATAGAATCCCGCGTCGAAAATATTTCTGGCGGTGGTGTTTATCCCATGATGCCCACCAGAGGGACCAGAGTGACATTCCCTCATAATCTTTACTGCCCCACTTTCCGAAACACAACATCTTATAATTTGGTCAGGACACTTTCGGAATAAAAATGGTTCATCCCAAAAGTAGTATTTTAACTGAGAAAAGAACATTTTTCTTTCGTATCTAGTCAGGTGTTTAGGAACGAGTCTGCTTGCGAGATAATTGGCAAAATCGGCGTACCAAGGCTCCGAATCAATCATTAATATGAGTTGTTCATCAGGAAATGAATCCCTAATCTCAATTCTATCGTGCTTATCCAAAGGGTTTTCAAGACGAGATAGATGATCTGCGGCCAGATTTTCTGCCCCCTCTTATCACGAATCTCAACATCGAATTCTTGTAGCAACAAGATCCACCGAATTAGTCGTGGCTTAGCATCCTGCTTCGCAAAAAGATATCGAAGGGCCGAGTGATCAGTGAAAACGACTATCTTTGAAAGGACAAGATATTGCCGGAATTTGTCGAATGCGAACACTACGGCTAATAATTCCTTTTCGGTGGTGGAGTAATTCTCTTGAGTGGGATTCATGGTTTTGCTAGCGTAGTAAATAGGTTGGAAAAGCTTGTCACGCCGTTGGCCCAATACAGCCCCGACAGCAAAATCGCTAGCGTCACACATGATTTCAAAAGGTAACTCCCAGTTGGGTGTAATCATGATTGGAGCTTGTGTGAGCTCCTTTTTTAAGAGATCGAATGCATCCATGCATTCTTGGGAAAAATCGAACGGAGCATCCTTCACAAGCAACTGAGTCATTGGCCGAGCTATTTTGGAGAAGTCTTTGATGAATCTCCGATAAAACCCGGCGTGCCCCAAGAAGCTGCGTATCGCTTTAACAGTCGTGGGGTATGGTAACTTAGATATAGCTTCAACTTTAGCTTGGTCCACCTCTATCCCGTTCCCAGAGATCTTATGCCCTAACACAATCCCTTCTTTCACCATGAAATGACATTTTTCCCAGTTTAACACCAAGTTGGTTTCCTCAAAACGTTTAAGCATCTTTTCAAGATTAGCAAGACAGCAGTCGAAGGAGTTCCCGAAGACCGAAAAGTCATCCATGAACACTTCCATGCTGTCTTCCATAAGTTCGTGAAAGACTGCGGTCATGCATCTTTGGAAAGTGGCGGGGGCATTACACAGCCCAAAAGGCATCCTTTTGTAGGCAAATGTTCCATAAGGGCAAGTAAACGTGGTCTTTTCTTGGTCCTCAGGTGCTATGGGAATTTGAAAATACCCTGAGAATCCATCCAAGAAGCAATAGTACTCGTGTCCAGACAATCTCTCTAACATTTGGTCAATGAATGGCAAGGGAAAGTGATCTTTCCTCGTGGCATCATTGAGTTTTCGATAGTCAATACATACCCGCCATCCAGTGACCGTTCTCTGAGGCACCATCTCACCCTTGTCATTCTTAACTACAGTCATTCCACCCTTCTTAGGTACAACCTGTATAGGACTGACCCATGGGCTATCCGAGATTGGGTAGATCAATCCTGCATCCAGAAGTTTGATGACTTCTTTCTTTACTACTTCCTTAATGTTAGGATTCACCTGCCTCTGGGGTTGCACGGTAGGTTTATAATCTTCTTCCATGAGAATCTTATGTGTGCAAAAAGTTGAGTCAATCCCCTTAATGTCAGCTACATTCCATGCGAGCACTCCCTTATATTTCTTTAGGACCTCTAAGAGTTTACCTTTTTGTTGATGTTCCAGGGAAGAGTTTAAGATTACCGGCAGTTGGTCCTCTCCCTGAAGGAAGGCATACTCTAAATGGTTAGGAAGCTCCTTAAGATCTAACTCAGGAGGTTCGATAATAGAAGGCTTAAGCTTGTTTTCGGGCTTTCGGAGCTCGAGATGCTCCGTTGCCTCTTGTCTAGGGTAGAAGGAGACTGCACCAAGATCCTCCATCTTTTCCACCTCTAGCAAAGGCAGAAAACTCTCGTCCCGTAGCCAGCCTTCCTCGATTTGTTCATCGACACAGCTATCAATGACATCTGTGAGTTCATCAACCTCCCCAATGAAATAGAGCCGGTTAGCTGCTTCGAGAGAGAGTTCCATAGAGTCTTTAATGTCGAAGGTTGTGCTATCGGTTCCCACTCGCAAGGTTAACTTGCCGTCATAAACATCAATGACTGCACGAGCGGTAGCAAGAAATTGTCTCCCTAAGATGATGGGTACCAAGTCATCCTCCTCCATATCCAGGATTACGAAGTCGACCGGGAATTTGAATTTCCCAACTTTAACTAGCACATTCTCGCATATCCCTACGGGGTACTTGACTGATCTATCGGCTAGTTGGATGTTCATACGGGTAGGCTTTAATCCAGAATATCCTAATTTAAGGAACATAGAGTGAGGCATGAGATTGATACTCGCCCCCAAATCGGCAAGTGCATTCTTTATTGATAGAGATCCTATGGAGCAGGGCAAGGTGAAGCTGCCTGGATCGTCTACCTTTTTTGGTAGCACTCGATGGGTCACCACTGAGCATTCTTCCCCCAGGGTCACAAGACCCTCGAGTTTCTTTCGGTTGGCGAGTAGTTTTTTAAAGTATGCGCTATACTTCGGCATGTGATAGCATGCATCAAGGAGGGGTATGGTGACTACCGAGTCTTTTAGGTATGACAAGAATCTTTTATTACTCCTTCCGTCTCATATTTATTGTCCATATTTCCAAATATGGATGTCTCAAATTAATTGTCCATTGCCAAAAAAGGAAAGACATATGTAATCAAATTCCTTAATTACCCTTACAACAATAAAGACATTAAACTAGCAACTAGCAATACAATACGAAATACAGTTATAATAAAGACATTAAACAAAATATTTTATTACTAGTAACATTAAGTAACTTCCATTTTTTCAAAAAAAGGTTCCCTGCTACCAAAGTTAACTTCATTTTTACATTATCTAGTGCCAACCTACGAAACATCTTTCTTACTGTCTCAAATGGTTGATTGACAAAACATATTGTATCATCTAGTCCACTGCTACTTTCTTGCGTTATCTAATGTTTCACTTTTTTTTCTCTTACTGCTCCAAATACGAAACAACATCTTCTATGAGGTCTTGATCACAATCAATTTGCAATGGTAAGTTACCTTCTAGTGCCAACCGACCTTTTCCAATATGTGGCGTATGGTAATTGTTACCACCCTGAACTTTCATGATTTCTTTCATACATGTTTGTAGAGTTAAAAAAACCTTGTTAAGTTCATGGAATTGCATTCTTTCAAATGATGTTTCAACCGCACCGACGAGCTCATCGATTGTGCCCAATGACTCTTGTTCTTGAAGTGATTGGATTGCTCGAAAAAATCCAAGATCTAATACATTTAAATCCGGACTATTTGGAGGTTGAAATCGAAGTCGAATATCAAACCCATCTCGAGATGATGCTTCAAGAAACCCGGTATCATTAACATTAATATGGGGTTTCGCATTGTCTTGTTGAATATATATTGGACCCTCGTGACCTCGTGGCCATTTAGCTCTAATAGCCGGTAGTACTTTGTCTATCAACCATTTCCTTGTTACATCTTTAGTTACCGATAAAATAGGTTTTGTCTCAAATGTTCCCGCAACACGATTCTTGCTTGAACGCTTAGCGGGTTCTAATGTTGTAAGCGGAAAAATACCTATCTTTCCGGAAAACACTTCATTTCCGAATTCATCAAACCGTGGTCGTGCAACCGCGGCTAGAAACATGACTTTGGTGATAAATGCTTTGCTTTTACATGTTCTTAACGGTTCATCTTCATCGGGAGCTAGATAATAACGTTTCGATGGTTTTGACATATAAAACCATTTTTCATCAATGTGAACAACATTAAACATATCATGAAACTTGTGACTCGAACTTGAAAATGAATGATTAATCATTGATAAACAAAATCTTAACCTCTCTATTTTATTCTCGGAAGTGAGAGTCGGCTTGATGGCACTTGTGTGTGGTCTAAGTGCACCTTCTTTAATTCGTCTATGCATAGTTGCTCTTGAAACATCCATTAAACATGCAAGAGACCGAATATTGGTTCGACACCTTAACTGAATAATCGAAACTAGATTTAAATCGATTTGTTTCCTTTTTCGTCCAACAACATTTGGCATTTTTGAAGATAAATCAACCATTGATCCTTGCTCTACTTGATGTCTAGCCTTTTGCCAAATCCGACGCACGGTACGGTCGCATACACCAAATTCTCTTGCCACAATACTTATGGATCCAAAACTTAATACCCCATTGACACTTTTTTGCAATAAAGATTGGTATATAGCATTACGTTGGACTTCGGTAGTGTTTTTTTTAGTGAGTCCATTTGTTAAATGCTCCATTTAGTTTTATCAATACTAAATGTAAAGCAATATAGAATGAATGTTGGTAATTTTAGTTACTGAAGAGATATATGAGTAGTACTCGTAATAAGTCATTGGGAGGATACAAATTTTGTGGTCTACAAGTTGATACTTGGCGCCATCAGTAACTTTAATGAGTATATTCAAATTTTAAATTTGTTGGTGGGAAAGATATTTGGTGGCAAAATATTTAAATTAATTTAGATTAACTAGCAATGAAAGTGTAATGTAATTAAAAGGGCATAATTGTCATTTTATTATAAAATAGTACTACTTAGTGGGATTTTCTTAAACTCCGTATTTTTGTCTCCGGACAATAATTTTGAGACGGAGGGAGTATCATTTTCAGTTTTCTGGTTCTTTAATCGGGAGGGGAATGGGATTCTCACAGGTTGGTTAGGTGGGGTTGATGGGGAAGAGGTCGTCAAGGGAGGTTGGTCGGGAGTCTTGCTGCCTACATCCTCCTCCTCCTTGCGAGGCTTGTTTGGATCGGGAGTGATGGGGGACGAGCTTGGGTAAGGGGGGTCCTTGGTTGTTGTTCCAGCTCGAGTGGTTATCGCGAGCATGGGGTCTTTTTTGCTTACTGATGGCATCTCAAGGTTATCTAGGGCTGAGTTAAGCTTGTTGAAAAATTTTTCAATGTCATTCTGCTGCTCCTCAACAAGTTCATTAAGCCCTTTCAATTGCAAGCCTTTTTCTTGGGTGAAGTGACCAAGGTCATCTTCAAAAGTGCTCATGATTTCGAATTCAGGACCTTCCTCTCCTTCTTTTCTTTTTACCAGATTTTCCCAGAGGGTGTAATCGTCATTTTGGTAAAAAGGCAAAAGGGAGGGATCAGCATAGATGTCACCTCCTGACAAGCATGCATGTTCAGTCGTAGCTGCTCCTCCGCATTCTTCTACCTTATGCGGGCCCCCACAGTAGTCGCAGATTAAGTAAGGATTTGAAAGTTGTTTAGGTAACTGCGACCCTGCTAGGTACTCCATTCTTTTGTGAATTTTTCTCAACCGACCTGAAGTGATTTCAGAAATGCTGACAGTCGACTCAGGTTCATCCCAAGTGTCATCCTGGCCTTGAGCATATTCTTCAATCCTATCCCATCCTTCTTCGGCACTAAGATTGGCTAATCTCCCTTTTCTAGATTGGTTGATTCTGTTCCGATCATTAGAGGAGACATAGATTTGGACCAAAAGCCAAAGTTCGATGCCATGATGGGGAACTTGTCTTATCAAATCCTTAAATCTAATCCACGATTTATGGAAGGGTTCGTCCTTCCCTTTTCGGAAACGGAGGATCCTATCTCTAAACGCTGAGGTTTTTCCAGGTGGAAAGAACTTCTCATAAAACTTGGATATGAGTTGCTCCCATGTGAAAATAGATTCAGAAGGGAGTTTATCATACCATTCTTGGGCTTTTTCATATAGGGTGAAAGGAAAGAATCGTAATCGGGACGTGTCTCTAGTAGCCCCATCCGTATGGAGGGTGTCTACTATTTTCAAGAAGTCTTTAATGTGTTGAATTGGATCTTCCTCGTCTAATCTACAAAACTTACACACACTTTGGACAAGCCAAACATCGTTCGCATGCAAGACCTCATTGGTGTGTTCGTTTGGGTAGACTATGGCATTTGAGAAGCCACGAGGGGTTGGGGAGGAGTAGTCCTTAAGGCGCTTAGGAGTAGGAGTCGCTGGAGTACTCATCTCGTTGTTGGGTTGGGAGCTAGGGGTTGTAACGTGAGTTTCTGAATTTTCTTCAGAAAGGGGTGCATCAAAATCGATGGCAACGCTAGATGGTTCAAGAGTTGAGTGAGATTGTCTTAATCTACGCATTTCTCTTTCGGGTTCTGTATAAGGCAAGACAAGGTTTCTAATGGAGCTACGACTTCTAGTGATCCTAAGGTTAGAGGATTCGTCGGTTGCCATGATGGCAGGTGGTGAAGAGTTACGAACAAACACACAAAGAAATAAGATAGACTAAAGAAAACCTAAAAAATAAAAATAAAAATAAAATCTTACTAGAAAGGAATATAGCAAGTAGACCTAATAAAAAGAAGTTCTAACCTAGACAAAAACTATTCCCCGGCAGCGGCGCCAAAAACTTGATGCGTAGGGATTGCACCAGGCTTTACCTCTCGAGGGATCTCGAGAAGCTTACAACCCCCACCAGGCAGTGTACCTGATCGTTGTAGTATAGTATAGTGACAAGTACGGGGGGATTGATCGTTCAGCTAGGAATAGTGTCGCTAGGATTAGAAAACCTAAATACTAGTTCTAAAGATGAAGGATGATTATTTTTGTATTTTTATATTTTTTAGAAAGCAAGTAAAAATCTCGGGTTTGAAGATTTGGGCGGAATTAGTTGCTAGTCAACTAACCCAATACTAAAGATGCAATCAAAATAAAATACTAGAAAATGAAAATAAAACTAAATTAAACTAAGGTTGTGAGCAATAAGTGGAGAAATTGTGTTTACTTAGATTTCACTACTCTCTAGATATCTTTTACACGTTAATTACTTGTTATAGTTGCGTGGATGACGGATTGTATTCCTTAATACCATTCATGGGGTGGCGAACTTAACTCCCCAATCCTATGAGTGCCTACTTCACTCCTATGTCGAGCCGGCTAAGAAGCTCCTAACATGGGATCATTAGAATTTACTCATGCATTAAATACAACCAATAAAACCTAGTGCACATCAGTTCATGTTTCCTAAGATGTTCAAGCATGTTACCATTTGGAGATCTGCCAGTTTTCTTAAGCCTAACATCGAAATCATTCATCCAATACAACCATAAACAAGTAATCAACACATAATCAACATCTAGGTTTCATTAGATCTAAGCAAACACAGGATAGATCTAGCCTAGCATGATGGAATTAAGACAAGCACAAGATATAGACAACCAACACATAGACATATTGATTGAATTAGAAGAACACTTATCTCAATTACACATGAAAGGGTTCAAGGGCTGAAAACCCTTGAAAAACCTATAAAATTCGTAACAAGTTCGGCCTTAGGGTTTCTCCAAAACTTCTCCTTTTTTTGAATGAAAATTAGAAAACTATATATAGGAAATTGAGGCTGACGGCGTCAAGACCAAATAGGTGACGCCGTCATCTCGCCGCCAAAATAATTCTCGGACTGCCTTGATCTACATCTGACGCCGTCATGTGTTAGGTTCTTCCAGGCCGTCACGTGTTAACTCTTGACGCTCTTCCTTGTGACGCCTTCACGTTTGCACTGGGCCGTCATGCAATTTACTCTTGACGCCGTCAAAGTGTTGCTCTTGACGCCGTCACCTACTGTTCCCAGCAAGGAAAATTAAGACTTTGGTGTTTTCTTCACTTTTATGCTCTAAAAACGTCCGAATTGCTTCTTTTTCAAGATTTCACTCCCAAAGTACCTAAAATCACAAAAGGAACGATTTAGGGCAATATTTGATCAAATAAATTCAATTCCGAGCTTAAATGACCCCCTAAAAGGGGTTCATTTTTCGCCTCATCAATTGTTTTCTCAGGTTTAACAGGTTATATATGACAAGAAGATGATTTATATTTCTGGATGGAAGCTTTCAACGTTCATTTTTTTGGAGGAAGATCTAACCTTGTTGACACACTATCCACATCAAACGAATCAGGGGAGTATTTGTTTTCATTCTTTTACCTTCTTTACTTTTACATCTTATAATTGAACATTGAGGACAATGTTCATCCTAAGTGTAAGGGGAGGGTAAATGATGATACCTTATAGGATACTATGGAAAACTAGAAGGGGGGTTGAATAGTTTACCGTTTAAAAACTTTAAACTTGTTGTATCAAATGTGCATTTTTAGCTTGTTCTAATATAAAAGATGTTACTTGTAGTTTATGACTAACATCACTTAAAACATGTTATCACACAAGTACAATCAACAAGTCACAACACAAACAATCACATAATACAAACATTAAAGTAAGGCAATAAGTAAAAGGAAAGTGCAAACCGAACACGAGGATTTATAGTGGTTCGGTCGCGAATCACCTTTCCGCCCTACTCCACTCCTCGAGTACCCAACTAGAGAGTTACTTCACTAGATCAACAACCTCCCTTTCCGGCGGAGAAAACCTTACAATCGTCGCTTACACTTTTACCGACACTAAGCTAGATGTCGAGTTCTTTTACAAGGGTACAACCACTCCCGTTCGTCGCTTACACTTTTACCGACACTAAGCTAGATGTCGAGTTCTTTTACATGGGTACAACCACTCCCGTTCGTGGCTTACACTTTTACCGACACTAAGCTAGATGTCGAGTTCTTTACCAAGGGTATAACCACTCCCGCTATGTTTTGTGGCCCAACATAAAAACCTTGTGTTTTATGGCACAAACACATAAACCATCTAATCTATATTGTTATGATACAATGATGATCCAAGACATAAAAGTCTAATGGATATACATGCCTAATCTACATGAACTCCTTGAATAAGAAGTCTTCAACCATTGAGGATGTCAAGTGCCCTTGGATCTTCATATGTTGGAATGCTTTAATGAATGATGACTTCAAGATCTTGTAACCTTCTTGGTGGATCATGAAGTATGATATGCTTACAACAAAGATGAATGTTAGAAGCATTATGATCATTTTGGAAAGGGTGATCTACATGGTTTCCTACTTATCTATGTGTGTGTTTTTTTTTCATCTTTTCACCACCAAGTTATGAGAAAACCATGGACTACTATTTATAGGAAAACAAGTAAAGAGGTTTTTCTAAAACCATATTCCTAAAACTAGCAAAAGTAAAAACCATGTTCTAGTCACTTTCACAATGTCACATCTAGTAAATACTAGTCAACATGCATTGAACCAAATATGGAATACTTCCAAAATGTGTAAGAGTATTGCTCGTCAAACACATAAACCTTCCATAAATGCATGATGTGACATATATATATTTCTATTTTAAGATTTAGATATATATGAAAGTAAACTTGTATATATTACCTAAGTAATGTTATTATAGTAAGTTAATGAGTTATTTAAAAATGTTTGATTCCTAATGTCATCACATTTTTGTCATTTGTAAAACTTACTAATATTACTTTAACACCTAAAGTGGCACTTATTCTATTTGACACCTAAAGTGCACTTTGACACCTAATATACTTAAAGACCCTAAAAGTATTTTAGTCATTCTAAATGGTTGGTCAAGGGGTTTGATCATAATGCTACATAACAAACATGTACGAACCTGTGTTGTAGCATACGATGACTCGAGACGTTGAGAGGTGTTGAATGTTTGTTGAGACAAAGTATGATTACAAGTAACTTGTACATTTTACGTTATGTATCAAGTTATACGTTTGTCATCAATCAAAACAAACGAGACTGTATAGATTAAATATCGTAATATTTGCACTAACAATCTCCCCCTTTTTGATGATGACAAAATATGTAAACGTGATAGAACGTAAAATGTAAAAAGTTACTTGTGTCCGTATTACTTACTTGTATCCGCAACACACCTTCTACATTTCCTTCTCCGTTTACACTCTTCTCCCCCTTTGTCGAAACAAAAAGGGGTGTGTCCTTGGAGTTAACTTAATTTCTCCCCGAAATGGCGAGCTTGTATCATCCCTAGTGAAGTGAATTCTTCAACTCCAATTTCCTAAGGTTGTTAGCGAATCCATGGATCAAATTAAGTTCCTTGACCTACACCAAGGTTAGTGTCGTGCAACATAAAAAAAAAATTATACGAAAAATGCATGATGAATAAAAATCATTTTGGACTATGTTGACTTATCTCCTTCTTTTTGTCAAAACACAAAGGTGTGTCGAAGAATGAGAATAAAGAAAAATGCGTGCATGCTTCCCCTAGATTGTAGCTCCCCCTTGATCAATACTCCCCTTTGCTAGAGTCCCAACGTATATGACACAAGAAATAAGAAAGCTACAAAAAAAAAGGTTAGTGCATGATTAACTCCCCCTTGATCAATACTCCCCGTTGCTAGAGTCCCAACGTATATGATACAAGGATAAGAAAGCTACAAAAGACACAAGGTTAGTGTATGCTTGACTCCCCCTTGATCAATACTCCCCGTTGCTAGGGTACCAACGTATATGATTCAAGGATGAAGAACCCTACAAAATAAAGGTTAGTATAAGATAATAATTTTCCTATGCTTGACGGAAGCTCCCCCTTGTTATAGGGCGTCAATATGAACCTAATAAAAGAAGAAAAATAATCGATGCAAAACTTCATCCTTAGATGAGTATGCTATATACGATTGATCGTATATAATGGTGAACCTACAATGAAAGAGTTAATGCAATATATTTCATCCCAAAGAAAAATAAGATGTATATATATAAATGATATAGGCGACTCAAGGTAGAGACCCATGATATCAAAGATTTCATGAGGTGCATTCTTGTAGAAAGAAATACAATCATAAGAAAAATAAGTTGTATTCTTCTAATAAGAATTACAATAAAAACGCGAATATAATATGATAGAAACCTATAAAACAATGCCTAGAGAGAAGACATGAGGATGAGATGCTTCTAATGATGTTGTAAACTAACAAGGAATGAGTTTCTCACCTAAAAGATTGTTTTGAAGAAGTGTGGTAATTGAAAATTTGAAAAATAGAAAATAAAAATTTGCAGGTGGTCTGGCGGAACCCTATGATAACACGAGCGGAACCCTTGTGAGGGTTCCGTCTGATCCGCTGGGCCATTTCTGGGTTTCCAGAAAATTGCACGAGGGTTCCGCCTGATCCGCCAGACCTGGAAAACAAAACAGTCCCCTTTTTAAAGTGCCGAGACGATTTTCAAAATTTTCGAAAACTCTTAAAAACACAAATATAACTCATATCTGGTTGGGAAAAGATAACAGGGCAAGTAAAAACACACGTAACGTTAGAGTTTGAACGAGGGCTAACGATTTTCATTATACTTTAGAAAAGTATTGAAAATATGACAACATTACAAGATGAATAGAAGTAGGTTTTACGCTAATCCATGGTGGTGATGATTAGTGAAAGAGTTGATTGAAGGTGGTGGTGATACGTAGACAACTATTTAAAGAGTTAGAAGCTCGTGTGTATAGCAACTTCTTTATCGAAAGATAAGGATAGAACATATCTACTCATGCAATCCTAAAATTCACAACTAGATGGATAAGCAACGAATATGACTTTATCATCTACCAAAGATGATGTATCTTACCATAATGCATGCTTGAATGGAATTGAAAGGAAGTGATAACAATAAGCACCTATGAACAAGAGTTCACATGAAAAGAGTACTAAAAACACCTATATGAGGATGAAAATGACATCATAAGATGCGAGAGTGTTGGTTAAACCAACGTGTTGAGAATGAGAGTTTGATTAAAATATCGTTTGCACCTACAATGACGAGCATGATATGTGTCGAGGAAGAAAAAGGATGAGATCCTATGATGGTGTTCTAGACAATGAAGTTGTGAAGTCCTAGTTTTGAGAATAATCCTAGACTCCATTGGTTGTTGGTTGTGGAGATGAAAAACTTTGTTGAACATATGATGTGTTTTTCACTTGATGAGGTATTGGGGGTGAAAAGGGCTTGAAATATTAAAAAGAGAAAAAGTCAAAGGCTTGAAGCACTTGTGTTTTTGTGAACCGACTTTAACTAAATGAAGTGTACCTATGTGTTGGTATTTTAGCGTGTAAGAAGCATGAGTAGATGTTCTTTGAATACAATTTGACAAAATACAAATATGTGAATGAATTTCTCTCCTCCTAAATAGGTGGACATCCAACATATTGTGTAATGCATCGTATAAGGAATTATGATGAAGTGTTTAGGAGGTTGTAGGTTAATGTAAGCGATGAGCTTAGTGAAAGCGACGAGCTTTGTGAAATTGAATGATTTTGAAGTGTTTAGGGATGTTGATTAGCATACAAAGAACTTTATCCTTGAAGTCATGTAGCTCTTCTCTATCAATGCGAGATGATCGCATGTGGTTTTCTCAAAGGAGGTGGAAAGGATTAGAATATTGGTATGGAGGCGACGATGAGTAATCTTGAGGATTGACGTTAGGAGACTCTTTGTGAATGTGGATTATCATTAATGGATGATTGGGAATCATGGAGTTTTGAGGTGTTTTGTTGGTTGAGGACTAAAGGTGAATGTGTGAAATGAGGTGATGATGACTTGACAACACTTGAAGCTTGGATATATTCTTCGTGTTCTTCACTTGCTAGAAAGTGGAAAAGACGCATTTCATAATGAAATTCACTTGACTTTCGACTACATACACAAGTATGACAATGAGTGTATGGATATGACAATTGCCCTTTGTTTCAAAGAGCGACACAAGGGTGAATATAAGTTTACGTATCATGAGAGATGGTTTAACCTTAATGGGTTAGGTTGTAGTGGGGATGACAAACTTGTTTGGTCTTCTTGTGAAGATAACTAGGTGTATGATATTGACTCTTGGTTTCTTTGAGGCCATGGAAGTGGTGGATGACTCGATATTGGTAGAACAAAGGATAACTCGGTTTTTCATTTCACATTGGTGGTTTAAGGTTTGAGTGATGAAAGGTTATGAGGGTGATTTGATCATCAAAGACCAAGAGATGTGTTAGTGTGTGATGATGGAATATGTTAAGAACGTTCTCAATAGAGATCTTTGGAACAAGTGTATAAAGTTACTAACTTTATAGGATCTTAATTGTGTATGCTCTAGAGATGTGTAGGATATGCATAAGGTTTGAATTGGGTTATGGGCAAGGTTTGGTTATGATGAACGCTTAAAAGGAAATAGACACATATGGTGTCTTTCAACAAGTAAGATTATCACGTGGAATAAAGTCACCATGCTTATGAAACATAAGAATGGCGGGATGATGAGGAGGCTCTAGATCCTAGAACTTGCAGATGTTGATTTAAGATCATTAACCCAATGGGGTATAATGAAATCTCATGTAACACAACCGTTCATGTTCAATGAGAGAATGACGCATTGGATATACTATCCTTTTAATCATGATGAAAACTTGACGCATGATTTCTTAGGCATAATGTCTTTCAAGACATCATGTTTTCCTAAATGAAGATATGAAGCCAAAGTGTTTGAATCGGATAGTCCTATCCTAAATATACTTGGTCTCAAGATTATAATCACTAGATGATGACTAGAGGAATTCACTCAAGTTTCTTATGTATACTCCTCAAGAGTCATTGTTGCTCAGGGTATATGAGGTTGGCTTTGAGATTGCATTTTAACATATGTTGTTAAAATGTTGATTTGAAGTTTAATGAAACATGTGCAGAAGTTAAAAGTATTACTAATACTTTGATAACTTGTGAAAGCGGAACTACTTAAACCTAGTGTAATTAAATGTGCGCTTCATGCTCATTTGATGGTGAAGGTTCTAATCCTATAGGTGGTAAAGTATGGTTGAGTTTGTTAAAAGAGTGTTTAGACAAAGGGCTTTTTGAGCAATGCACTCAATGGATTCAAATGAAGGTAAGGATGGTGGATTGGTTTATCTAGGTGGTAGCTCCTTTAGTGTGTCCAAAGAAGGATGTGGTGATGTGGAGGTTTGTTGTGCTAAGGAAGTACTTAAGTTTCATAGATGTAGAAAGTGAAGAAAGATTAATCCTAATTTGTTCTCATCTATTGGTTGGTACAACTAGCGGGCGAGGTGCTTGAAGTTTTGCTCATGTTTGTGAAGCTTATGGGCTGAGATATATCACAAGGTGAATGTGATGAGATGATGGTGAAAGAACAAGTGAACTTAAGTGTTAAATGTTTAAGGATGAAAACCTATTGACATTTGTTTTTGTTCCTATTGATTGGGAGAGTACTATGATGAGTGTTTTAGTTGTGATGAGTGTTTTAACAAACATTGTTAAAATACTTGGGTGTTGATTTTTCGGATATGACTTTTAATGACTACGATAGTAAGTCAAGATTACTTGAATATTTTGAAATAAATACTTAAGTTGTCAAACGTACTTAGTTGAGAATGGATAGCATGAAAGGATAGCAAGACTCGATAGTACATCTATAACTTAAGAGTAAGTTATGACTCGATTTAAATCCTTATCGTCTTGAAGGATGAGTTAAGGATGAAAGAATGTTGTGAGTGTGTGTAGTGATCACAAATACTCAATGGCTCGAGGTTTACAAGGAACAAGTTTCCGGATTCCTCCTCTATGGAGAAAGGTATATTGGATCATTCTTGTGAAGTTTGGAAAGTATTATTATAGATGATTATCTTATTGGTCCAAGCGATAAGTCCTAATATGAGTGAATCATCAGTGAGAAGAATCTTAGTAATGAAAGTGAGTGATCTTGAGTGACGGTCTTAAATGAAAATTCAAAAAGAAATCTGCAGGACTGGCAGAACCCTACGACTACACGGGCGGAACCCTTTTGAGGGTTCCGTGTGTTCCGTAGGGCTAATTCCGGGTTGCCCAGAAAATGCACTGGCGGAACCCATTTGAAGGTTCCGCCTGATCCGCCAGACACCAGAAATGAGGCAGTCCACTATTTCGAGCCTCGAGACAAATTTCAAATTTTTCAAAAATTCCTAAAAACAAAACTTAAATATAGTACTGATTAGGAAATGCAAAAGTTGGATATAGAAAAACTCTAACCGTTAGACTTTGACCGGGGGCTAGCGAATTTCACTATACTTAGTGAAATATCCATAAACTTGAAAATTTGACAGCATCTCAAATGTTGTCTACCGGCATATCCGTTAGTACACGACAATGTCCAAAGATAACAAAAGATCCTAGAAGAACATATATCCATGAAACACATTGTTTGACTACCAAATTGTTCAAATTTCAAGTTGTGCCAAACATTCCTTAATAAAGGACATTTATCGACTCCCGAAACCCGTTCAAGTATCCTAGTAATACTTGAAACATATGCACCCAATTAGATGTGATAGATTAAAACTAAAAACACATATTCTAACACATGTTATCATATAGATCAAGCCGAGGATTATGAGCTTCCTATAAATGGAAATTAAGCTAAGCATTGAAAATTTATAACAACACAGTGTTATTGTCCAAACATGGTATGGTTAGTTTATATGATCAATCAAGGATGAGTTTCTATCTTATAGCACGACACATTCATTAAACATCATTGTAGAAACATATATACCAAACACCATTTTACAAGAATACTACATGTTTAAAAATGTAGTGACTTATTTAGACGCTTGACCATATTCTAAGTTATTTAATTAGTATTACTTAATTCTCATTCCTAAGTGAATTATGCAAAATAATCACATAACATGTGAAAGGAAGAGTAGCTAAAACAATAAGCAATACAAACACAAATTTTCAACTTAGTACACACAATCTAGCAAATATCCTATTGTGTGTAAACATGAAATCGACAAACAAGCAAATGAATATCATGACAAGATTGACACTCATGAATCACAAATAAACAATATGCAATCACAACTTTCAATAAGCAAATATCATATATGCATACAATTAAAACAAGTAGTCATTTAGCATAACATAAAAAGAGATATACTTTTCGTCTCTTTGCGTTTAAATATGACGATGTATGCCAAGCTTGATTAGTTTCCTTTGTTAATATGAATATCACAAAATTCTTTAGTTTCAAAGAAAATAATGTCAATGTTCAAAGGATACTAACTTATATTGCCTAACTCAAAAGTTTGAGTTTCTACGTCAAAACGAAACGTGATATTTTGGACATACTATAGTATTTGGTTTATTCTTTTGACTTCAGATTAGATTTAGGCCATGACATTATTTTTAAAAGAAAGAAGACTCAATTACCTTTAAAATGATAGGTGGCGCGACTCCTACGGACTTACGGTTAATTTGTTATGAATTTTTGAAGTTTGACAAAAACTGTATACTGTGCAGCCCACGGAACCTTCGTCCAAAGGGCAAGGAACCCTTCTGAGGGTTCCGCGGGATCCGCGGGGTCTGCTGTAACAAAATTTCACAAAATGCTAAAAACGTGTATTTCGCATGGCGAAAATGTGTAGGACTTACTAGATTTGTTAGTAAACATATAATACACTTATTTTAACATCATTACTTCTTATGTGACTTATCTAAACATTTACGGAGGTGATTTTTTAACTAAATTTATAGTTAACCCAAACAATTCTTTTAAAACCGTATTTTACGTACATTAGCTCTAACCACATAATTTTGACACTTACAACTTTTTAAGAAAAGTTTTCTTTTATTTTTCAAGGACACCTTCAAGCTTGTATACAAAGTAATATTTAACCACAAAATTTCTAAGTATACTTAATGAAACATTTTTCATATTATATTCCGCTTCAATGGTAATTTGATACATGGATCGTGCTCCATTTTAAAAACCATTTGTTTTGAAAATAAGAGCTATGAAGCTCTGATGCCAATTGTGGAAAACTAGAATGGGGGTTGAATAGTTTACCGTTTAAAAACTTTAAACTTGTTGTATCAAATGTTCATTTTTATCTTGTTCTAATATAAAAGATGTTACTTGTAGTCTATGACTAACATCACTTAAAACATGTTATCACACAAGTACAATCAACAAGTCACAACACAAACAATCACATAATGCAAACATTAAAGTAAGGCAATAAGTAAAAGGAAAGTGCAAACCGAACACGAGGATTTATAGTGGTTCGGTCACGAATCTCCTTTCCGCCCTACTCCACTCCTTGAGTACCCAACTCGAGAGTTACTTCACTAGATCAACAACCTCCCTTTTCGACGGAGAAAACCTTACAATCGTCGCTTACACTTTTACCGACACTAAGCTAGATGTCGAGTTCTTTTACAAGGGTACAACCACTCCCGTTCGTCGCTTACACTTTTACCGACACTAAGCTAGATGTCGAGTTCTTTTACATGGGTACAACCACTCCCGTTCGTCGTTTACACTTTTACCGACACTAAGCTAGATGTCGAGTTCTTTACCAAGGGTACAACCACTCCCGCTATATTTTGTGGCCCAACATAAAAACCTTGTGTTTTATGGCACAAACACATAAACCATCTAATCTATATTGTTATGATACAATGATGATCCAAGACATAAAAGTCTAATGGATATGCATGCCTAATCTACATGAACTCCTTGAATAAGAAGTCTTCAACCATTGAGGATGTCAAGTGCCCTTGAATCTTCATATGTTGGAATGCTTTAATGAATGATGACTTCAAGATCTTGTAACCTTCTTGGTGGATCATGAAGTATGATATGCTTACAACAAAGATGCATGTTAGAAGCATTATGATCATTTTGGAAAGGGTGATTTACATGGTTTCCTACTTATCTATGTGTGTGTGTATGTTTTTTTTTTCATCTTTTCATCACCAAGTTATGAGAAAACCATGGACTACTATTTATAGGAAAACAAGTAAAGAGGTTTTTCTAAAACCATATTCCTAAAACTAGCAAAAGTAAAAACCATGTTCTAGTCACTTTCACAATTTCACATCTAGTAAATACTAGTCAACATGCATTGAACCAAATATGGAATACTTCCAAAATATGTAAGAGTATTGCTAGTCAAACACATAAACCTTCCATAAATGCATGATGTGACATATATATATTTCTATTTTAAGATTTAGATATATATGAAAGTAAACTTGTATATATTACCTAAGTAATGTTATTATAGTAAGTTAATGAGTTATTTAAAAATGTTTGATTCCTAATGTCATCACATTTTTGTCATTTGTAAAACTTACTAATATTACTTTAACACCTAAAGTGGCACTTATTCTATTTGACACCTAAAGTGCACTTTGACACCTAATATACTTAAAGACCCTAAAAGTATTTTAGTCATTCTAAATGGTTGGTCAAGGGGTTTGATCATAATGCTACATAACAAACATGTATGAACCTGTGTTGTAGCATACAATGACTCGAGACGTTAAGAGGTGTTGAATGTTTGTTGAGACAAAGTATGATTACAAGTAACTTGTACATTTTACATTATGTATCAAGTTATACGTTTGTCATCAATCAAAACAAACGAGACTGTATAGATTAAATATCGTAATATTTGCACTAACAGATACAATTGCACTTGAGTTTGTTTGTTTGATAGTAGGTGTGTAATAAAACTAAGAGAAATAACTGTTGGTGCAATTTTAGTGCCAAATTTAAAATTTTTTACATCATTTAGGAGTGAAACTTTAGCCTTAACAAGCGTCTCATGGATAGGAGTTGTATGACTAGCACAAAACCGTACCACTCAAAAAAAATTTCCACCCAAATATGTGAGGTTCGCCTTTAGATTTGATAGGAAAAGTATTCATTATTAATGCTTATGAGTGTACCGATAGTATTTAGATTCTAGAACTTGCGTTAGTGATACATCCCGAGACCGCTAGTGAGACTACATTCGTGTAGTTAGGATTTACTACATGATAAGAGGCATTAGGATCACCCTTGTGTTTAAACCCGTATCATAATTACTTGACCATTTAAGTCATATTACTTGACTAGCAAAGTCAATTAATTTTTCCCCGCACCTTAGCGTTGTACTCATTTTTAGTACACGAAACAGCTAGTACAACCCTCCGAGCCTATCTTTTCATTTCTAACTTTAAGCATCTTACTTAAAGGAAGAATTTGTTAACAATCCACCCAAATGTGCAACCAAATCGCCTTAGCCTTCCTTGTATGCACTCATCTTTAGTGCACTATTGTTATTTGTTTAAACCCTTAGTTAATTATCTAATTGATTATATGGTTGCTAAGTCGAGTCATATCTTGCACATATTGCTTTGGGACGATTGGGACTCATGGGTAAAGTACTAGTGTTATGGAGTAATGGGGAAGAACATCAATTTATTTTCCCCATATGTGCGTTAATCTTAAAAAGTACTCCAAGTGTTTTGATTATCTTAATTCGAGTCATTAGAGTAGTTTATTGTAAAGTATGTAAAAATTCAAGTGTAAGGGGAATGAAAATTTCCTATGATGTATTATTTTGGATGGTAAGGTAAGAGTGTATGCCAAAAAAAAATAAAAAATAAAAAAAAAATCGAAAAAATCAAGAAAAAGAAAAAAAATAGAAAAAGAAAGAGAAAAACATACGGACTACCATCTCGTTTCATTCTATGTTTGTTTTAAGTTTTTATTATTTTAGTTTTGATTAGCTTAAGTCGAGTCGAGTCTTGCTTAGCAACGCCATATTGTACATGTAATTAACAAAGATGATTAACTCGTCACCAGTAAATATTGTCTTTATCCAACAAAATCGTGTTTTCCATATCCCTACACCTAATGGTATAACCCTTTAAAAGACCTCTTTGATAGTTTATCCTAGGTGCTTATGCCAAGTGGTGGAGGTTTGATCCTTTCTGATGCGTAGGGATTGCACCAGGCTTTACCTCTCGAGGGATCTCGAGAAGCTTACAACCCTCACCAGGCAGTGTACCTGATCGTTGTAGTATAGTATAGTGACAAGTACCGGGGGTTTGATCGTTCAACTTGGGAATAGTGTCGCTAGGATTAGAAAACCTAAAGACTAGGTCTAGAGGTGAGGGATGATTCTTTTTGTATTTTTATGTTTTATAAAAGCAATTAAAAATCTCGGTTTTTGAAAGAGTTCGGAAGGAATTAGTTGCTAGTCAACTAACCCAATTACTAAGATGCAATCAAAATAAAATACTAAAAATGAAAATAAACTAAATTATACTAGTGGTGTGAGCAATATATGGGAGAATTGTGTTTACTTAGGTTTCACTACTCCCTAGATATCTTTTACAGGTTAATTACTTGCTATAGTTACGTGGATGACGGATTATATTCCTCAATACCATTCATGGGGTGGCGTACTTACTTCCCCAATCCTATAAGCTCCTACTTCACTCCTATGTCGAGCCGGCTAAGAAGCTCCTAACATGGGATCACTAGAATTCGCTCATGCATTAAATACAATCATAAAAACCTAGTACACATCGGTTCATGTTTCTTAAGACGTTCAAGCATGTTACACAATGGAGATCTGCCAGTTTTCTTAAGCCTAACATTAAAATCATTCATCCAATACAACTATAAACAAGCAATCAACCTATAATTAACATCTAGGTTTCATTACATCTAAGCAAACATATGATAGATCTAGCCTAGCATGTTGAAATCAAGACAAGCATAAGATATATTCAAACAACACATAGACATATTGAATGAATTGAAAGAGGACTTATCTTAATTGAACATGAAAGGTTTCAAGGGGTGAAAACCCTTGAAAATACTGTTACAAACGACCTAGGGTTTATTAGGTTCGACCCTAGTATTCTCCACACAAGTTCCTCCTCTTTATAAATGAAAAATAGAAAAATATATATATATTTTATGAGGTGACGGCGTCAAGAGTAAATTTCTGACGCCGTCATCTCGCCGCCAAAAAATTCTCGGACTGCCTAGATCTGGGTTTGATGCCGTCATGTGTATTCCATTTGCAGGCCGTCACCAAAATTGCTCTTGACGCCCTTCTCTTGACGCCTTCAGGTTTTCTTTGGGTCGTCATGGATTTTACTCCTGACGCCGTCAAAATTTCCTTCTTGACGCCGTCAGGTACTGTTCTCAGCATGGAAAATTAAGTCTTTGCCGTTTTCTTCACTTTTATGCTCCAAAAACGTCCAAAATGCTTTATTTTCCAGAATTCACTCCCAAAGTACCTAAAATCACAAAAGGAACGATTTAGGGCAATATTTGATCAAATAAATTCAATTACGGGCTTAAATGACCCCCTAAAAACGGTTCATTTTTCGCCTCATCATATACCCTTACACTTGAGATTTGCTTGTCCTCAAGCAAATGCTCTTTTATTCTAGTCAAAATACAAGTTAGGGGTCATTTAACACTAATATAAAAGTAATTGCAACAAATAATCGTTCCACTAAAGACCAAAGACAAGCACGGAGGTCATATACTAGCACCTCACAAATAGTGTTTAGATACTCACATCTCTCGGGTGTAATAAAGTAATATCACAATTTGGAAATGGAAAACATCTCTCACTACCTGTCATAACAAAATAGATTACCATAGGCTTGGGAAAGGATCAAACCTCCACCACATGGCGTAAGCACCTAGGATAAACTATCAAAGAGGTCTTTTAAAGGGTTGTAACGTTAGGTGTAGGGATATGAAATACACGGTTTTGTTGGATATAGGCAGTTTTTACTGGTGGCGAGTTAATCATCTTGGTCAGTTACATGTACAATGTGGCGTTGCTAAACCAAGATTAGACTCGACTTAAACTAATAAATGAAAATAACAAAAACATAAAATAAACATAGAATGAAACGGGATGGTAAACCGTTTTTTTTTTTTTTTTTTTTTTTTTTTTTTTCCCCATACACTCTTACCCTACCATCCAAAATAATACATCATAGGGAATGAAAATTCCCCTTACACTTGAATTTTTATATACTTTACAATAAACTAATCTAATGACTCGAATTAAGATAATCAAAACACTTGGAGTACTTTTATGATTAACGTACATATGGGGGTAATAAATGATGTTCCTCCCCATTACTCCATAAAATAAGTACTTTACCCATGAGTCCCAATCGTCCCAAAACAATATGTACAAGGATATGACTCGACTTAGCAACCATGTAATCAATTAGATAATTAACTAAGGGTTTAACAAATAACAATAATGCACTAAAGATGAGTGCATACACGAAAGGCTAAGGCGATTTGGGTGTACATTTAAGTGGGTTGTAACAAATTCTTCCTTTAAGTAAGATGCTTAAAGTTAGAAACGAAAAGTTAGGCTCGGAGGGGTGTACTAGGGGTTTCGTGTACTACAAATGAGTACAACGCTAAGGGTGTGGGAAAAATTAGTTGACTTTACTAGCCAAATAATATGACTTAAATGGTCAAGTAATTATAATACGGGTTTAACACAAGGGTGATCCTAATGCCTCTTATCATGTAGTAAATCCTAACTACACGAATGTAGTCTCACTAGCGGTCTCGGGATGCATCACTAACACAAGTTCTAGAATCTAAATGCTACCGGTACACTTATAAGCACTAATAATAAATGCTTTTCCTATTAAATCTAAAGGCGAACCTCACATATTTGGGTGGAAAATTATTCTGAATGGTACGGTTTTGTGCTAGTCATACAATCTCCTATCCATGAGACGCTTGCTATGGCTAAAGTTTCACTCCTAAATGTTGTAAAAAAATTTAAATTTGGCGCTAAAATTACACTAACAAGTATTTCTCATAGTTTTATTACACATCTACTATTAATCAAACAAACTCAAGCGAAAGTGTATTTGTAAGGTAGCATCATTTTACCCTCCCCTTACACTTAGGATGAACATTGTCCCCAATGTTCAAGTAAAAAATGTAAAAGTGAAAATAAGTAAAACGAATGAAATCAAATACTCCCCTGATTCGCTCGGTATGGATAATAAGGTGGCCAGGTTAGATTTTCCTCCAAGAAAATGAACAATCAAAGCTTCCCTTCCAGAATATAAATCATTTTCTTGTCATACATAACCTGTAAAACCTGAGAAAACAGACAAGGAAACCTCGCGTAAAATCGGCGGCAATCTATATATGATAATAAAACCTAAAAAGCAAAGTAAGATATAATGCTTGTGGAATGATGTTTGCAGATTTCCTGGAGATTATAAAACTAAAGATTCAACAAAAACTTTAAGACTCCGTTAGAAAAACAAAACTGGTAAAATTTCCAGAATTTTACACGTGACGCCGTCAAGAGTAAACTCGTGACGCCGTCAGAAGTGACCTGCAGAGATTCTTATGTTAAGTCTCCGGAAAATTTCTGGAAAAACTTTGTCCTACTTCCTGGAAAAACCTGCAAAACATCATTATGACTCGATACAAGCATTTGGCTCTAACAAATACGAATATACATGTTCGTTTAATATTGTGGAGATTCATGATCGGTTTGTTTCTAAAAAACATATTTGGGGTTTCTCCTTACACTTATCTTTTGCGAAATACCTTTGGATGAAGTTAAGACTAAGCCAAACAACAAAATAAAGTATTTTTCACCATTTTAGTTTGAAACATGATCTACCAACAATAAAAATAAAGCATGCATACGGAAGCAAATAACAATCAAACAAAAATAAAAATCACACAAAACATGGGTTACCTCCCAAGAAGCGCTTTTCTTTATTTACGAGTCTTGTAGCTAGACTCAAGGTCATGGGTTACCGTGTGTCGCTTATGCTCACATAACCAAGGGTGAGCCATCTAATAGTCGCCTCATCTTTCTTATAATTATCACCTAACTCTAAACATCCGCGATAATACCTTTTATTCTTTTCATGAGTATATTTAAGCCCTTTCCTCTTATCATTCTCACTTAGCATTTCTACGGGCGGGTACCTACTACACTTCTCCATGGAGAAATCCTTGAACCTAGGGTGTGCACGGGGCATTTGGTAGACAAAATCTTCATCCCCATCCGAGAATGTAATTAACCCTTCCATAAGTTTTTCATCAAGGTTGATCAACCTTTTGAAAGGTTTCCCAAACACAACTTGGGTTAACCCACTATCGATAAATTCTCCTAGATTCTCCATAATCATGAACTCAACAAGATAAACAAAACTTCCTACAAACACATGCAATGATATTCCTCTAGCAATAATATTATCTCCTTTGTATTCTAACTCATCTACCATGATTTTATTATATTCATTACGCGAGATTATGTTCATTGGGAGAGATGAGTTAAGGTAGGCATTAAAGCTCCTAAATCCAATCTTACAAGGAAATTGCATATTGAATGAGCTATCACTCTCAATCCTTGTTCTAGGGTCGACATACCTAAGAGGGTTCACTTCATCTTCCATTCTATCCTTATTAATCACATCACCATCACCTAGATCCTCATCGGAGTCTGAATAGTAAAAAGGACTAGCCCTATGGTCATCATCATGGTCAGACTCCTCCATTTCAGAATTATTGTCAAAGTGGTGGTTAGGCGATAGGTTAGGTGGGTTCTCATTTTCCACTAAAGGGATTGGGGCGGGCATTTGGAAAATCCTGCGACGAAAAACACGAATAACAGGAATCAAACGATCAATGTTATTGTTATCCATCGAGATAGTTTACGAACAAAGGAAACAAAGAAATAAGATAGACTAAAGAAAACCTAAAAATAAAAATAAAATCTTACTAGAAAGGAATCTAGCAAGTAGACCTAATAAAAAGAAATCCTAACCTAGACAATAACTATTCCCCGGGCTGCGGCGCCAAAAACTTGATGCGTAGGGATTGCACCAGGCTTTACCTCTCGAGGGATCTCGAGAAGCTTACAACCCCCACCAGGCAGTGTACCTGATCGTTGTAGTATAGTATAGTGACAAGTACCGGGGGATTGATCGTTCAACTTGGGAATAGTGTCGCTAGGATTAGAAAACCTAAAGAGTAGGTCTAGAGATGAGGGATGATTCTTTTTGTATTTTTATGTTTTATAAAAGCAATTAAAAATCTCGGTTTTTGAAGGAGTTGGGCGGAATTAGTTGCTAGTCAACTAACCCAATTACTAAGATGCAATCAAAATAAAATACTAAATATGAAAATAAACTAAATTATACTAGTGGTGTGAACAATATATGGGAGAATTGTGTTTACTTAGGTTTCACTACTCCCTAGATATCTTTTACAGGTTAATTACTTGTTATAGTTGCGTGGATGACGGAGTCGGTTGTGGCTCCTAAAACTAGTGATTCTGGTACTCCGCCCGCCTCTTCTACTAAGAGAGTTAATCGTTTTTCTAAGATGGGAGAGATCGTGGTTTCTGATTCTAATGATGAGGTGGTTGCTAACCCATTTGATGAGTTTGCTAATCTATTCGGTTGTGGCCAAGAGTTTGAGGATGATTATGATGAATATGACTACGATGACTATGCGAACCAGGTTTATGATCTTCCAGGGAATTTGGATGCTTTTTATGCCATGTATGGCACCAAGCTTCAAGGTCTTAGGAAGTAATTTTATTTTGTTATGTCCTTTGTTATCCTTTGAGCAATGGTTTGTTTTCTTGTTTAAAAAATAGGAAGTATCTTGTTATGTAAGCTTTTTGCCTATGTAACGGACTGAGATATAGGATTTCACCCATATCCATTGTACTTAAACGTTTTTGGTTAATATATTTACCAGGGTGCAGGATTACTCCCCTTTACAAAAAAAAAAGAAAAAGAAAAAAGAAAAAAAGAAAAAGAAAAAGAAAAAAAAAACTTTTAGAAGACTTTATGTGATTGGTTTTCAGTGCTTTTATTCATAATAATTGTTACACTCTCAAACCGGTTGATGTACTTTTAAAATTTAATATCATTTTATTTGTTTGACTATGATAAAGATATGTTAGAAGACTTTATGTGATTGGTTAGTCATGAAATATTAAATTACGATAGTCCCGAACATCCTGATTTTGCTTCGCCGAGGGTCCAAAGAACTAATAGTCGTTCAAAATCTCGTGAGATGCAAGGGCTTTTTCATCTTTTCAAAATTTTTTGTTCAAACACCCCATTAACATCTTTCTTAACATACAAATTTCAACCATTTGTTTCACTTTTCTGTTGATTCTCTCGTCATCATCATCATCAACACCACACTAATAACTGTTGAAAACACGTGAAACTGCCGAATCACCACCACACACCACAGACAACCACCACCACAGTCATGGAACATCTCTATTTTTTCAGATCCACGCCGTTGGAACCAGCACCACGGTCGACCGACTTGATTGTAGGTTTAAAAATACTAGGTTTGATTGTTGATTTTGTGGTGGCAAGAGTCGCTATTAGTGGGGACAATAAAGATGAAGAGAAGGGATATTTGGAATTGTGTTTAAGTTGATGATAGAATGATAAATGAAAAAACCAAACATCTAACTATCTTACAATACATAAAGGACTACTAGAATTAGAATACTTAAAATTAAGCCTTACAAGTTTAGAAGCTTAAAGTACAAGTGATTTAAACACAATTAGACAATTAATACCATAAATGAAATATAATTAGACATTTACAAGTTTAGAAGCTTAAAGTACACACTACTTTGTTTTTGCTATTAAAGTTTAAAATTAATGACTTAAAATTTAAATTAATGACTTAAAATTGATCATTATGTATACTAGACGAGTACCCGTGCATAGCAACGGATTTTCTAGTGGCAAATAGTTCTAGGTGTCATATTATGGTTAAGTATTTTATGTAACATTTATACATAAAACATAAAACAATAAAAATGATGTGTGGAAAGTTCTCTTTTAACTGATCGAGAAGATGAAACTGATAGTTGTTCCACAGAATCACAAATTTACGCTTGAATTTTAACACAATAAATAGACCAACAGTTTAATAATGAATGAGTGAATAATGAATGTGAAAATGATGTATCCTTAACATTAATAAGACCTTAGACCTCTTAATAGACTATTACCCACAGAAGAGCTGGACCAACTGTGATCACTGATAAAGACTATTAACCACAGAAGATCTTGACTAAATGTGATATCTCATGGAGTAGGTAACTAAACCCACTTGACATTTCTTGATGGGTTTTGCCTAGAATTCTAGCCATGATATATATTTATGGGCATATGGTAGATTCAAAAGTGCAAAAATCTTTTCATAATAAAGAAAGTGCTCAAAGTGTTAAAGTGAATGAAATTAGAAGATTGAGTCTTTATAGGGTTATAGTTTTAATGGTTCCGGTTCCCGATAATGCAAAAACCTTTTCATAACAAATGAACATACCACCTGAATGAAACACACCATGCCAAACTCATTCAGGCATTATCAAGAATATCTGATGTGCCTATTACCCTAACATGTGATCAATTAGAAAAAATAATCGTTGCGGAATTTCTTAAAATTGCAGATGATTCAAATCAATCGTGATATAAAAATTAATTAAAAGAGTTACCTAATTGTTGAAGGGCTTGAATTCAATGTGGTTTTTTACATTTTATAAAGCGCCTGTGATTGAGGGAAAAGCAGTCAACTAAATTCAACCACGGATGTGGTCAAACAAGTCAAACTCCTAAGGCTCAATGCTCCGTGGAAGTACAGTGTTTCCCCGGGTCGTTATGTCCCGACGAGGTGTGGATGGTATTAAAACGGGTTTGTGATCGGGTGATTTTGGACAGGAAAGGGGATAAGTGAGTTGTGATGATTACACTACTGGAATATGAAAGATAATAGCTTAAATACACTATATTAACAAGACTGGAAAGTTTGAAAACCCAGAAACGTTTAAAACCTAAAACGCGTACGTTCACATTTAAATAAAACGTAAACGTGCGAAATAAAAAGTGAAAACGGAAATCTGAAAACACCCAGGGGGTGAGAATGACTTTTTTACAAACCTAAGGGTAAAAGAAAATTTTTAGAAAATTAAAATAAATTTTAACCCTAATTAATTATTAAATATTAATTAAATACAAATTATTACTAATTATTAATATTTAAAACACTTAAATATAATTTAATACTAATTAAATACTAGAAAAATGAAAATAAAATTTCTAAAATTATAAAATAACTAAAAATAAGTTTTAAAAATAAAAATAAGTGTTTTTGTCTTTTTGTGATTTTTATATTAATTAATTACTAATTAACTAATTAAACTATTTTAAATTAAGAAAAATACTAAATGAACAGTAAAAATTCTAATAAAATTTCTAAAATTATTTTATAACATATAAAAGCTATAAAAAAATATAAAAACTAGGTTTTACTTAATAAAAACTGATTATGCTATTTAAAACTAATTATTAATTAAACTAAGATTAATTCAAATAAATACTTAATGACAAAATAAAAATCTGAAAAATTTATTATAAATACTTTAATATATGAGGAATTTAATAAAAATATAAAATAGCTAAGTACTTAATTAAAATTTAAAAATGAAAATTAAAATTAAATTACATTAAATAGAAACTATCACTTAAAATTACTTTGTTTTTTCTGGATTTTTATTTTAGAAACCTACTTTACATCTAAAAATAGCAAACTTTTGTAAAAACAAACTTTTTATAAACTAAAAATAAGCACTAATGAAAGCAAAAAGCCAACAGTTGACTTTGTTTGACCAAGTGGTGAAATGAGCTTAAATGGCAATGAGTGGGACCCACTATGGTTAAAACTGATACAAACAACTTATTTGAACTTGTTTAAGCCAGAAAAAGCACAAAGGGAACCCAGAATAAGCAGATTAGCCAACAATTAAGCACTTGTAACTTATATGAATACAGAAACTGGGACACACTTGAGGCCTAGATTTAGGTGGGGTCCACAATGTCCTAGGTCAAAACAATGGTCAAAGGTTGAACCTTGCCAAGAGGGGAGTTGATAGAACCAAGGTTTGGGTAGTGGGGGCCACTATGGTGGTCAGAAACCACCACCAAAGGTGGTGGTTTGGCCATGGTCTGCTGATGCAGGGCATCAGCCACCCCCTGCAGCTGTGTTTGAAGGTGTGGTGGGGTCCACACAAAATTCACAAAAATCAATGGATGCAAGGACCTTGAAGATGAGGTGCAAGACTACTTATTCTTAAAAGATCAAGGCTTAGAAGCAAACACATAAATCAAAACAATTCCCACACTTTTTTTGTAAATCTGCACAAACTTAAACTTTGACTTTGTGTGAAAAACTTGAACCTTGACTTTGGTGGATTTCTATTGATTCTAATGAACTTAAAACATGATTCTAAGCTAAAACAAAGTTATGCTAACTTACATCTACAGGTTATGAGATAATGTGAGTGATTTAGGGACCTAACTGTTGGTCAGTTAACAGATAATGGGAATCATGTGGTCATTTTGACTTTTAGTGATACAAGTGCCATTTTTATGACTTGATTAACTCAATGAAACCCTATGAAGCATGTGGTAACTGAAAGCAACAACCTACACAACCTGTATCATACAGGTTACCATTAATCCAAACACTCCCTAAAGTAACTTGAAATGAGATTTTCAAAAGATTCCAAAGATCTATTCCATAAAACTAATTTCAAATGTCATATAATGAAGTAATAAGAACATTCAAATACAAAAAACACTACAAATCACAGCAGAACACATTAATCACCAAGATGATTATTTGACAGTTTAAAAATCAATTATGAATGGTAAAAAGAACTAGTGAACAAACAAGCACACAAAGACAACCATCAATTCATATGCACTGAATAAGCATGAAACACCAAAGATGAGTAGATTCTAAGCACATGAATCAGTAAAGAGCAAGATGTGAGAAAAAGGCTTACAACTGAGCCATGCTTAGAACAAGTGAACCAGGGAACCAAGAACCAACCTATAGTCTCCCATGAGACACTGCAACCTTTGAAATCCAAAATCCACAACTTCCATTGCTTCCTCTTCTTCACAGGCTGAATTTTTTATTTTTTTACTAATTTTTTATTGAATTTTTGGTATTTTTGAGTTAACTAACTGAGAGTCATTTAAATGGAACCAAAGCTTCAAAAAGCTTATAAGGGAACTGAATTGAGCTTTAAACAAACTGAATCAACAACAATTAACAAGGTTCGAATGAATTTGTCAATTTCACTTGAATTTTGCTAATTTTGAATTTTAGTAACTAAAACTTGGAATTACTTGAAACAAAGTTTAAATTACACAACTGAAGTGATTACAACTGCTTTTTTAACTAAAAATTAAAATTACATTAATACGACATTTTAAAACTAAGCTACAACTACTTGTCTTCTTTCCCCTGGTTCTGCTTTCTTTATAGGACTTCCAATGTGTTAGTGGGACCCACAGGGTCAAATCCCACTTGTTTCAAGATCATTTGGTAGACTATAGCTCCCTATGTCACTTTGGCGGGAAAACGGTTTTTAAGCCTATGGGTTCTGATAGCTTGTAGTAGGGGAGGTGTTGTAACAATTCGCAATTTCAGGTTAACTTTTATTCCCGAAAATTTCACTATTCACTTTTTACTATTCACTTTTTACTATTCACTTTTCACTATTCATCTCAGAAATTTTTATTTCATATTCTCGTAAGTTAAACTATTTTAACGATAATCCGAGAGTTTGACGCTCGTCGGATCATTTCTGCAAAAATCACAAAGCCGTGTCCGAGATTTACTTTTAGGTTTAAACGTCCTTCTAGCATCCCGATATGTCCATAAAACATTATAAACAATAGAAATATGATTTTCTCTCATTTTAGGATAATTCCAAAAGTTTCGGAATTTTACGTTTTTCAGTTCAGCGTTTTACGCGAATTGCGCGTTTTAGACCCGTGTTTCCAGTTTTTAGCAGGGTTTTCGCACCCGATAGAACCTACCACTCATTTTATATTTTATTATGGACTATATTGACATGTTTAACCATATTTATAAGTTTCATATTTTTAGGATACCCGGTTTTACGTTTTGAGGCTTAATCATTTACGGTTAGCGATTTACGGAGTCAAAACTAGCTACATACTTAGGATAATACCATCAAAAGTCCACACCTTGTTCTCCAAGTTCTTCAAACCGCCACTAGGGGGGGGCATTCACACTTGTGGCATCATCTCATGACTTTAACCATTAGATCATATTTAATTACAACTTGGTCTCCAAGTGTTGTAAGTTTCCTAGTAAGCTTCCTAACCTCCTCTTCATGCTATAAATAGAGAGCTCATTCCATCCTTTCTTCATAAATAAAACGCCACAACACAATCCCTAGCTCCATGATCCTTTGATCTTCAATATACAAGTTACACTACAAAGTTCAAGGTCTTAGTATTCTCTACCTAGTTCTTAAGTTTGTTTGGTGATTCCATGGTTGAATTAGGAGATACACAAGGTTACTAGGGCTGAAGTTAAATGATTTTCACAAGGGTTATATCAAGGCTAGCAAGGGTTACAAGAGTTATGGTGAAGGGTTTACAAGCTTAGGTTTAGTGTCCTAGTTCTATACTTGACTTCCTTTCTTTAGAAAGCCAAAAGTTGTAAGCAAACCCTTATACACTTTCTTGCTCAATATCATTTCATGCTTATTATGTTTCTTTCATGCTATATATGGTCTTTGTATTGTGTTCATGATGTTTAAAAATGGATAAAACGAGTATTGGTATACATATGTTAACTTATGACAAGTAAACAAGCAAACTAGTGATTTTTATGGAGAACCACGACCAAAATAGTATAACTATGATATTTGACATTTACTTACTGTTAAAGAGGACTTAACAAGGAAAACATAGCAATTTGAATCACCCAAAACGAGTACACGAGTCAAAAGTTATGACCATAAGAAGTTAGCGACACCAAAACGCCGAAACTGCCCATAACCTCCTGTTTGCATTCTGCCAATTTGAAAGTCCCACTTCTGGTCCGATTCATCAAAAAGTTAAAACACGAAAGTTGTCCGGAACGACGTTTTCATTCAGGAACAAAGAAGCTCGAGCCCTGAAAAGGCTTTCCGAGTGATATTTTCTTCAAATTCTTAACAGCCCATTTTTAGACCAAAGTTACTATATAATGATTATATTTAGATGAGACCAAGAGGTCTAATGACCTAAAGCCAAGACCACAACCACGGCTAAAGCCAAGGTTGAGTCTTAAGACCATGGTAACAATGACCAAGGTCACGGCAAAGCCACGGCTAAAGACCATATAACTTTTAAAGATCAAAAAGCTTATATATATGTTATCGAATACTACAATAGTAGGGAGCCTCATGTGAGGAGTTCATTGAGTAAGCCGTCGAGACGAGTTGTGGATTTACGAGTTAAAGTGTCCTGGCTCCTCGAACGTTTACTCCATGACTTCTGAATTATGTCGGCCCGAACGGTAGTAAGAGATGTAAAACCTATACATGTTTCATAGACCACTTATATTCAACGACTTACACTATTTACTAAAGTACTACATCATGAACATTATGCAAGACATATATGGGCAATTCTTCGTATTCTTAGACGTTACTCCAAACCTAAGTCGCAACGTTCTATTATAGGCTGCTCTTAGAGACTTTCGCGATTCGACTATCATACTCATTACATAGACTTAAGGTGAGTCATAGCCCCTACTTTTTCATACTTGTTTTAACTCTTTGGGGGGGATACATGCACAACTACTTGCTTACTTGTACAAATACTTGATCGCATTATACTTGATTGTTCTATACTTGATTGTCTTATACTTGATCGCATTATACTTGATTTCATACATACATGATTGTGTTATACTTAACTGCGTTATACTTGATTGTGTTACTGCCAGTGGCTCCAGATTAAGTTGCTGGATGACCATTGAGACTTCCGGTGGCTCCAAATTAAGACCTTGGATGACCATTGAGGCTATTGATACATCCTAACATTTGCAAATGTTGGATACATCATAAACGTGAGGTCTTCGGAGATGAAGTGTAGACTCACGACTAATTGCTTAACTGTTTTGATGAAACTTATACATGTCTTAATCATACTATATTGTAGCAGTGGGTTGTGAACACACAGGTTACAAGTCTCTTATGGCGGGACTTGTAACTGAGTGGATTCTCAATGCCTTTGCTGTGTGAACATTCTTTTAAGGCTTTTCAACTGTTTTAAGACAAACTCTATGAACTCACCAACCATTGTGTTGACACTTTAGCATGTTATCTCAGGTCTATAAGGCGATAGCTAGTGCGTGGAACTTAGAGTCAAGCTGCATATTCTGAAGACTTACGCTTTTATTATTTACCATTCAAAACTTTGTATACATTTATGTATCATACTTTGGAATCTCATGTTTGTAACTTTGAATTCATTAATCGAATGGTAACTTTTCAAAACGTCTCATTTAGAGTTCGTTTTCTATACCTTGTACTTTGTATTATGAAGTAGCACCCTTATGACACAGTCTTCCGCTGCGGTATTTTGGGGGTGTTACAGATTGGTACCAGAGCCTTGGTTATAGAGAACTAGGTTGCATTTAGTGCCTAGACTATAACTGCTATATACGTTGGGACCTTCCTCTTTATTTGCCTTTCACACAATACATACACTTATGCTTTTTGGTTAGAGGTTAGCTTAGTTCCACGCTGTTAGATGATGTGACTTTAGTATTATAAGGAGCCCCAGAGATTCGTCGAGTCATTAAAAACATGGAGCTCAGTAATAACTAATTAGTTAACTTGATCTTGTGACAGTTCTTGTTTGATTAGACACAAGATTTGAGTTAAATAATATTATTGCTTAGCTTTAAGGATTTGATGACTTGATTATCTTACTATCAGCCTCAGAAGGCGGATTTTGTGTCGGAAATTCTTAAGTAGGATGATTTAGAATCTCCTTATTTAAATGGATTGGGACGCCTCTTCAGTTAAATAAAGAAATTGTAAATCACCGAACCATAAGTTTATGAGACCTTACTTGCATAAATTTGGACGCTTCTTTATGTAAGTAATGTGTTATAAATAAGTGGGCTTATTCACATCCGATACAACTCCTTAACCAGAACCTTAGACGAATCAGAGTGAACACCACTATATTAGAGATCCCGAATTCTCTTAGACACATCGTAAGTAGTTAACATCAACAGAACTTCGGGGCGAAGTTCTCCTTAAGGGGTAGAGACTGTAACAATTCGCAATTTCAGGTTAACTTTTATTCCCGAAAATTTCACTATTCACTTTTTACTATTCACTTTTTACTATTCACTTTTCACTATTCATCTCAGAAATTTTTATTTCATATTCTCGTAAGTTAAACTATTTTAACGATAATCCGAGAGTTTGACGCTCGTCGGATCATTTCTGCAAAAATCACAAAGCCGTGTCCGAGATTTACTTTTAGGTTTAAACGTCCTTCTAGCATCCCGATATGTCCATAAAACATTATAAACAATAGAAATATGATTTTCTCTCATTTTAGGACAATTCCAAAAGTTTCGGAATTTTACGTTTTTCAGTTCAGCGTTTTACGCGAATTGCGCGTTTTAGACCCGTGTTTCCAGTTTTTAGCAGGGTTTTCGCACCCGATAGAACCTACCACTCATTTTATATTTTATTATGGACTATATTGACATGTTTAACCATATTTATAAGTTTCATATTTTTAGGATACCCGGTTTTACGTTTTGAGGCTTAATCATTTACGGTTAGCGATTTACGGAGTCAAAACTAGCTACATACTTAGGATAATACCATCAAAAGTCCACACCTTGTTCTCCAAGTTCTTCAAACCGCCACTAGGGGGGGGGGGGCATTCACACTTGTGGCATCATCTCATGACTTTAACCATTAGATTATATTTAATTACAACTTGGTCTCCAAGTGTTGTAAGTTTCCTAGTAAGCTTCCTAACCTCCTCTTCATGCTATAAATAGAGAGCTCATTCCATCCTTTCTTCATAAATAAAACGCCACAACACAATCCCTAGCTCCATGATCCTTTGATCTTCAATATACAAGTTACACTACAAAGTTCAAGGTCTTAGTATTCTCTACCTAGTTCTTAAGTTTGTTTGGTGATTCCATGGTTGAATTAGGAGCTACACAAGGTTACTAGGGCTGAAGTTAAATGATTTTCACAAGGGTTATATCAAGGCTAGCAAGGGTTACAAGAGTTATGGTGAAGGGTTTACAAGCTTAGGTTTAGTGTCCTAGTTCTATACTTGACTTCCTTTCTTTAGAAAGCCAAAAGTTGTAAGCAAACCCTTATACACTTTCTTGCTCAATATCATTTCATGCTTATTATGTTTCTTTCATGCTATATATGGTCTTTGTATTGTGTTCATGATGTTTAAAAATGGATAAAACGAGTATTGGTATACATATGTTAACTTATGACAAGTAAACAAGCAAACTAGTGATTTTTATGGAGAACCACGACCAAAATAGTATAACTATGATATTTGACATTTACTTACTGTTAAAGAGGACTTAACAAGGAAAACATAGCAATTTGAATCACCCAAAACGAGTACACGAGTCAAAAGTTATGACCATAAGAAGTTAGCGACACCAAAACGCCGAAACTGCCCATAACCTCCTGTTTGCATTCTGCCAATTTGAAAGTCCCACTTCTGGTCCGATTCATCAAAAAGTTAAAACACGAAAGTTGTCCGGAACGACGTTTTCATTCAGGAACAAAGAAGCTCGAGCCCTGAAAAGGCTTTCCGAGTGATATTTTCTTCAAATTCTTAACAGCCCATTTTTAGACCAAAGTTACTATATAATGATTATATTTAGATGAGACCAAGAGGTCTAATGACCTAAAGCCAAGACCACAACCACGGCTAAAGCCAAGGTTGAGTCTTAAGACCATGGTAACAATGACCAAGGTCACGGCAAAGCCACGGCTAAAGACCATATAACTTTTAAAGATCAAAAAGCTTATATATATGTTATCGAATACTACAATAGTAGGGAGCCTCATGTGAGGAGTTCATTGAGTAAGCCGTCGAGACGAGTTGTGGATTTACGAGTTAAAGTGTCCTGGCTCCTCGAACGTTTACTCCATGACTTCTGAATTATGTCGGCCCGAACGGTAGTAAGAGATGTACAACCTATACATGTTTCATAGACCACTTATATTCAACGACTTACACTATTTACTAAAGTACTACATCATGAACATTATGCAAGACATATATGGGCAATTCTTCGTATTCTTAGACGTTACTCCAAACCTAAGTCGCAACGTTCTATTATAGGCTGCTCTTAGAGACTTTCGCGATTCGACTATCATACTCATTACATAGACTTAAGGTGAGTCATAGCCCCTACTTTTTCATACTTGTTTTAACTCTTTGGGGGGGATACATGCACAACTACTTGCTTACTTGTACAAATACTTGATCGCATTATACTTGATTGTTCTATACTTGATTGTCTTATACTTGATCGCATTATACTTGATTTCATACATACATGATTGTGTTATACTTAACTGCGTTATACTTGATTGTGTTACTGCCAGTGGCTCCAGATTAAGTTGCTGGATGACCATTGAGACTTCCGGTGGCTCCAAATTAAGACCTTGGATGACCATTGAGGCTATTGATACATCCTAACATTTGCAAATGTTGGATACATCATAAACGTGAGGTCTTCGGAGATGAAGTGTAGACTCACGACTAATTGCTTAACTGTTTTGATGAAACTTATACATGTCTTAATCATACTATATTGTAGCAGTGGGTTGTGAACACACAGGTTACAAGTCTCTTATGGCGGGACTTGTAACTGAGTGGATTCTCAATGCCTTTGCTGTGTGAACATTCTTTTAAGGCTTTTCAACTGTTTTAAGACAAACTCTATGAACTCACCAACCATTGTGTTGACACTTTAGCATGTTATCTCAGGTCTATAAGGCGATAGCTAGTGCGTGGAACTTAGAGTCAAGCTGCATATTCTGAAGACTTACGCTTTTATTATTTACCATTCAAAACTTTGTATACATTTATGTATCATACTTTGGAATCTCATGTTTGTAACTTTGAATTCATTAATCGAATGGTAACTTTTCAAAACGTCTCATTTAGAGTTCGTTTTCTATACCTTGTACTTTGTATTATGAAGTAGCACCCTTATGACACAGTCTTCCGCTGCGGTATTTTGGGGGTGTTACAGGTGTGGCATTAATTGAACCTTGGGAAGTGTGATTGGAGGGATAAGGGTGTGGGTTGGCAGAGGTCAAGTGGTGATGGTGAAGGTGGTATTGCAGGGGAGGGGGAAGTGGTTTTGAGGGGGGAAGATGGTTTGGTCAAACCATTTGACCGGGGTATATTATAAAACGTGGGGGGTGGGCTGTGAGGGGTATTGGGCCAAAGGAAAAGTGGGCTTGGGTGTTGTGGATTAGTTATGTTATTTGGTTTTGGTTAAGTAGCAAAATCACAAGGACCATACATGTAGATTTCAAAAATATAAGGACTGATTTTGCCAAACACCCAAAATTGCTACAAGGGTAAAATATGTCACAATTTATTAGTACATGACAAAAAATGACATTTTTCCATTTTGAAATTCACGGGGACCAAAATTGTCATTTCTGCAAAGTCCAGGGACCAAACATGTAATTTCCACAAAACTTTCACCCAGGGACCTATTTTGATAACTTTTGATTTCCCAAGGTCCAAGAATGATTTTTCTTTCAAAAATATCCCACCAGGGACCAAATCTGTCAATTTTGGATTCTGAGGGACCAAATGTGTAATTTTCTCAAACTTTTTACCCAAGGATCGTTTTTGATTATATTTCACTTTTAAATGCCTTGGGTTGACTTTTCTTTCGTTTTAAAACTTCAGGGACTAGTTTTGTCAATTTTTGAAACTTGAGGGACTGAAACTGTCAATTATGCAAACTTTGTTCGTTTTTCATTTGTTTTTAAACATTTTGCATATAAAACGTATAAAACACAATTTTGGAATATTTTTAGTATTTTGATGCATTACTGAGTGTTTTTGGATGTTTTGGCAGTTCATATAAGACAAAAATGATGAGTCTTTACACACTCATCAGCCTGCAATAAAAAATGTGCAATTAAAATCATGAAAGTAGAAACAAAGAAATAAGTGAACACATTTCTTTAAACTTCCTGGGTAAGCTTAATAGTGGCGATTTTTGAATGATGATGATGAAGGATTTTCTGAATGATGGTTAGATACATTGTGCATGAATAAAATCCTAGTGCGTTTCTTAATGCGTAATTGGGGTGAGTTACAACTGGTATCATGAGGCTTACATGAGAAGATTTAAGAAAAAGTCTTATTTACTTAATAAGTGATCAATTCAAAATTTTACGCATGTTCTATTCCAGATCAATATTTCCTTTATTCACCCTAAATGCCCGTTTGGCTTTCAAGGTTCAAGGGTAGAATAGACGAGTACCCAAGCATAGCAACGAGATTTTATAGCGACAAATAGTTTATTCGTAAAAAAAGTTTATAGGTTATAAATGAAAAATAATAAAAGTTTGAAGATTTGTGAATTAAACATAATATTTTGAAACCCGGTTTGACCCGGGTGGTTCAACCGGTTGAACCGTTCCGGTCGAAAAATTGGTCGATTTAAACCGGGTCAACTTGCTAAGTTGGGTCGAAAACGGGTCAAATTAAACCGGTTAAACCCATCGGGTTTGAAGCGTCCCGGGTCAACCCGGTTTGTGATTTGTATTAATTGCTTGTATTTAATTTGGTAGATATGTTTTTAATTGGTTGTACAATGTAAATAAAATATTATACTTTTAAGTAATTAGGTGTTTTAATAAGAGTATTAATTATATTTCATAATTTCCTTTAATAATTTTTTTTTCAAGATTTTCACTTTTCAAGATTGACCATTTTTTCAAGATTGACCATTTTTCCTTTATATGTAGTATAAATTAAATACAATTAATCAAATAGTCAATAAATACAATTAATACATTTATTAAAACACCTCTTACATAAGAAATACAAATTATCAAGCATATTGTACAACCAACTTAAACACAATTCATGCATTAAATGTCATTAATACAAATAATAAAGCATTTTATACAAATTTTTAAGCCCGAATGGGCTATGGGCCAAATGGGCTCGAGCCCGAACGGGCACGGGTCAAACGGGCTCGAGCCCGAACGGACACGAGCTAAACGGAATTTTTGATATCCGTAAATTTATTGTCAAAAAGAACATAATAAACTAAAATATGTTCACATATTGTACAAACCAAGCAAACTACTAAACAAAAACATAAAATAAATAATAAATAAAATAATACAAACAAAGCAAAATTTCATCAAACTTTTGCCATAAAAAACTAATCAGTAAAGCTATTGCCAAAAAATGTACAAATAAAATAAATTATTAATCGAAAAAATTAAATTACATGGTGCCCGCAACTGCATCGCGCGAGGACCCTGCTAGTAATACATTATAGAGAAAAGACATATAAAATTAGTATACTTCCTCCATCCCTAAATAAATGTCCAGTTTGACTTTTCAGAGTCAAATTGGTTCAACTTTAACCTTAAATATTTTGGGATGGAGAGTACGGAAAATGAGGAGTTATTGTGGTGATGGTTTACGTGATGAAGATAGGAATTTAAAAGAATTTTTTTATATACAAAAAAGTAAATTCGAGCATTGAAAAGTTCAGGGACCAACAGTGTTATAGTGTGTTTGGATAAGAAATGTCAACAAGATGAAAAAACCCTTGCACCTAACCATTTTTTTTAACGCTATTAGCTTTTTGGACCTCAGCGAGGCAAAATCAGGATGTTAGCAACTACCAGTGCAATTTCAGCAATTTTTAGGACTAAACTCAAGAATTGGTTGTTTTAGGGACCAGCGGTATTATTTACTAGTTTTTCTTGCAATAGCTCCAAATTTGAAACTTCCACAATAATACATAAGCTTCTAAAAGGTTGTTCAAGCGTCATTTTAACTTTGTCACCTCAATTGTTTGTTCTATTAATTCTTGTAACTTCGGTTCAGTTATATAGTTTAGGCTAACTTTAACAGGAAAATATGAAACTTAGATTATTATGTGAATTGTGCATGAATAATTCGATTACTTATGAATAGTAATAGATATGGCTCCTAAAAGTAACATTTAGATATGAAACAAATTTGTTACTCACAAGATCCGTGCTGATACCAACAGATTGGAGATCGATAGAAGCAAAGATGGAACTTGGGTGAATTTATTGAGAGAGCCAAGTGAAATATTAGTTAATTTGAGAGAGTTAAAGTTGTATTTTCTTTACTTAAATATAAATAAAACCTCAAAGTTTTGGTAGGGTCGTGGCCCTCCTCCAGTGATGGAGCCAGGGTTATCCACTCGGGTAGGCCAAAAGCCAACGCCACTAAACGATTTTCAAGAATCGTCATAAAAAAACTCAATAGTTTTCCTCACCAAAACACAACCAGCAAAAGATATATTCGATATGAATGTTTCAATCTTTTAATAACATGATGTCAAAAATTATTTTTAACAACATAATTAATGTCAAAAATTATTTTTATCAGTTAGAATTTTTCATAAATTGTATCTTATATAAAACGATGATATATGATAACCTAGTCCCTTAGTATAGATTTTCGATGTAACGGACCAAAAAAGTATATTCGATATGGATGCATAGTAGGCCTACTACGTGAATATATTTCTAACATAGCCGGCTAAGAACTTTGAACGATAAGTGTGACGAAGGCTTTCGAGAAACATAACTGACCTATCTTTATCATAATTGCTCGTGGGAAGAAATATAGAGAGAGGGAGGTCTACTATTGAATATTATCAAAAGAAAGTCAAGTTCCAATTAGTTTGGCAGGAATAAACTACATGGTTAGCGTCATGTCGTCATAATCATACATGCGATGAGGGTGTTTGTTTAAGGTCATACGCGAATTTATTAACTTATGTGGTTTGATCTATATTTCATAAACTTGTTTATTAATGTTATAAGCATATGATTTATACAGTTTTGTAATCTGGAAACATATATGATTATATGCTGATGTTATAACATCATTATTTAACTACCATTCTGCCAAATATTGTTAAAAACATACTGTATCTTCATGGCAGCTTCCAAAAGAAAGTAAACCACTTTCGTACACCTTGAACAATTATTTTAGTTGAAACTGAAAAGAAGGGAGTAATGAAAAGGACATATAATCTCTACTACCTATAAAGCAAAAATGTGAAGAAGGTGAAAGTGAAAAGTGAAATGTTGAAAATGTAATTTTGGTAATGTTGAAATGTTGAAAAATGGTCAATGTGGAAATTCAAGCTTAGTCTTCAAAGTGAAATGTTGAAACTTTTAAAAAGATATTTATGGAAACATAGTAACACACGGTTTGACAATAATTCAATTTAAAATTTGAAACTAGGCAACAAGCAGTAAAGATAGGAAAGACACTAATTCAATTTAAAACTTGAATTCAAACATTAGTGGGTGCCACCAATGTATGTGCAAATCGTGTATAAGAAGGTTTACATTTAATACTTTCCAAAACATTATCGTATTTTATACTATATAAACACCATGATTCTCATTTTCATTTTATAACTTGTTGTAATTTTGGTAGTTCATAGTAGAAGTAGACGGAAATGAATAAGGAAAAAAATATTAATGATATGTAGGTAATATTTTAATCTGTTCTTTTTTATATCAGTTGATTTCACATTATTTTGCAGGTAAATTGTTTATTAGTTTTCACAGCAAACACCCAAGGTGTGTCTTCATAGTAGTAATAAGAGTTAACCATTTATTTGTTTATCGTTTCAAATTTGCATAATTATGCTCATCATATATTTTCTTCACTTTCTTTTTCTGTTTAACATTAAAGTTATCTCTTTTCATTACAACTAATCAAGATGTTTGGTTATGTTAATCAGTTTTTTGTTTGTTGTTGAAATAGATAATCAGATTTAGTTACAACCAAGATGACCCATAGGTAACCCGTCGACTTATTTTGTAAATAAAAGTGTGTCAATTTGTAATACATGTATTATTTTTAAGAATGGTGGCTTAAAACTTGCAGGTGTTTTCGCCTACAACCCAAAGAAATATTGGTGATCAAGAAAAAGAAATCTGGAAACGATGGCTACATATGTAAGCCATCAATTTGACCACATTTGCTTTTAGTTGCATCTAAACATATACAGAGTATATGTTTTCACAAATTCTTATCACGTTATGTCAAGATTAGACTAATAGGATCAACGGGTCAACTTGTCAAACTCATATGATAACAAAATTTTAGTTTTATAATACTATCATTATGGTTTTATATGTATTATGTATGTATATTATGTATGTATATATGTTATATATGAAGATAACCAGGATTTATTCTACGAAAATGTTGTGTACTACTAAAATGAATATGCTAATTAAAGAGCTCATGACTAACTAATATTTATGGCATCATAGTTACCCCATGTTCAAGTAAACAATAAACATACCTCATTTTATATCTATTGATTGATTTTTTTTATAAACCAAAATTTTTGGATGGGAGTTTTAGCAAACTTATAGCTATGGTGAAAATTAGAAGGTTTGCAGTGTCTTTAGAATGAACACGTTAATTTTTCCTTACTTGCATGATTCATGCACATGTATGATTAAAATGACAATAATGTCGGTAGATATATCAAAGCATGCATGAAAGAACTTGCCATCTCTATTCAAAGGTATGTACAGCCACGAGTTTTCTTTTGTTTCCGGTTCGAATGCATTCAATCCATTCATAATTGATCTTAAACAATTTGGCTTTGAGCACTTTTGAATGTTCAGTGAACGATATGTACTCATAATCAGCGACGGAGCCAGGAATTGACGTTAGGGAGGGTTTGTTCGTTACTTTGTTTTAAAACGACAGATATACTATTATCTGTAGTGTGCTATGAAATGACATAGTCTTGCATTTTCTATTGCATATGTTTGTGGTTGTAAATGTGACGTGATTGTTGTTAATTTATAGGATTATTTTTTTCATCTTTTACTTTCATGATTAATTTCATATCTATACTATCTATAAAAGGTGTAGTCAACTTTCGAAAAGTTAAAAGTCAATATTGTGGAATGTTGAAATAATTGTAGTAAATGTTGAAAAACTTATATTGGTAAGACCACTATTTATAGAAACTATTGAATTTTTATTTGTCTATAAGCAAGCTAACGAAGGTTACCTGCATCATTCAAAAACATAACTCACGGCTTAATAAATATCCATAACAGAATTGTAATTATTTCCCCATTTCTTGTGATTTTGTTCAAATGTACTATATCATTTAAGTTCAAATAACAAGGAACTGTGTTTAACAAAAGGAAGGGTATAAACTAATTTAGGAACAAATATATTTATGTGACATTCATTTTGGCAGTCAACTGATTTTGGAATTTTGCTTTCATAGCTTCATCAGTGAGCATCAATATCATAAGTTTTATCTATGAGACATTGGTTGTATTTTAATTTAGTATGAGTCAGTCTTTTAGTATGCTTATTAATATTTGTCAAGTGAGTCATGTTGTATCGCTATGGTAGGTCTCTTGTCTTTGTTCCGTTTGGTATTTTATTTTTTTTGGTCTCATTCTCTTTAATTATTTTGATTATTGAGATGAGGCGCCTTGTATTGTACTTTAATCATTTTCGAGGGTTCTCAATAATATGTTGCCTTTCTAAAAAAGTACTTGCTATAACGTGAAAAGGGGATAAGATGTATTTTTTTCACAAAAGTAACCATAATTATGAATGTAATATACACGTATAACAAACATCTACATGCGGAATCTTGGTGTTTTGGCATTGTTGAAAATATGTACATTGGCACGTTATTAAACAAACAATACGAAGCATGTAATTAGGAACAAGAGGAAAGTAATGATGGAAATAAAGCTAGAGATCCAACTTATTTGAACTACAGTATAATAAAACACACTTGGGGTGTGTTTGAAGCCGAGCTTTTTTAAGCTTAAAAAACACAATAGCTTGGGGTGTATTTGAATGCGAGTTTTTTTTAAGCTTAAGAACAAGAGGAAAGTAATGATGGATACGGCACATTCACTTCCATTGGATATGGCGTATTGCTCTGTACTCTTAAACACTTAACCACAATATTGCAATTATAGTTATTTGCCGCTAGAAAATCCCGTTGCTATGCACGGGTACTCGTCTAGTTGTTTTTAAAAGATAAACGATTCATCCATACACTTGTCGACTCATTTGTACTTGTAACAAAGACAAGAGAGTTTAGCACTATATGATATAGGGGTATTTATCGGTTCGGTTATCGGGTTATTCGGTTAGTTCGGTTCGGTTCGGTTAGTTTGGTTAATTTTTTTCTGGGTTAAACCGAAAATCGAACCGAACCAAATTCAAATTTGATTCAACCGAACCGATTAACCGAAAATTGAACCCCTTTAACCGAAAACTAAACCGAATAATCCGAGTTCCATAATTTTAATTATTATTTTTTATTTAATTATATACATTTTTAGCACAATATTTTTTTTCAAATTTAAATAATGTTATATTTATATTAAAAAAGAATAATCCGAGTTCCATAATTATATACTTTTAGTGATTATATATATATATATATATATATATATATATATATATATATATATATATATATATATATATATATATATATATATAAAATAATGTATATGTTTATGTATATTCGGTTTTCGGTTTTCATTGCAAAACTCATATTCAAACCGATAATCGAATAGTTAGTTCGGTTCGGTTCGCTTTTGACCAATTCGGTTCGGTTACAAATTCGGTTCAGTTCGGTTTCGGTTACCATGGATATTACCCGATCCGTGAACACCCATAATGATATATCAGTTTTTTTAATTTATGAATATTAATAGTAGTACAAGAATTTTTGTGGTTTCACATGAGGTACGTGACTCATAAGGAAGAAAAGTGGAAAATGATAAACTATCAAGTGTTACATGTGGTCCTATCGCATTGAGGTGGAATGCTTATCAACCTCAACTCCACATTTTGGGGTCGTTCTGCATTTTCTTCTAGTTTTCTTCCACAACTCATCTTATAATTTAGACACATAAAAATAATAGTGACAGTCTAAATCTCATCTTCCTCATAACTTGTTTCGACAAGATTGGATATTATTGTTGTTGTACACACAAAAACGATAACAATGAATAAGTGAAACTACTAACTAAAACACCAATTTTTAAATTTATGCTTAGACTTATGTGACAATATCATATTTATAACAAAGGCAAATGATATTTCCACATATAAAATTACTTTGAACACATAAAAATCATGCGTTAGGACAATAAAAATATTGTCCTAACGCATGATTTTTATGTGTTCAAAGTAATTTTATATGTGGAAATATCATTTGCCTTTGTTATAAATATGATATTGTCACATAAGTCTAAGCATAAATTTAAAAATTGGAAAAGGCCTTTTTTGATTTTTATGTGTGCAAAGTAATTTTTCATGTGAAAATATCAACCCCTTATAAAAAAAGATGGACTCATTTTTGATTTTTGCATAAACGTAAACTATTGCTACTTTAATTTAAACATAAAATTAATCACATTTCTAACTCTACCAATCATTTTTATTATGCATATTGATCTATAGTCAAAGTCTGAAAAAAATAATAAAATAATGCAATAATAGACACGAGAAAGAGAGTTTTCTTTCTCTTTCTTTCTTTGAAACAGTATATAAAGAGATGGAGAGAGTTTACGTACTAAAAGTTTGATGAGAAAAATAAAACAAGAAGTGTGGCTGCACATCTTCCTTTGATAGTACTAGTACTATTGTGATTAAATGAGGGTTGGGTCACGAATATTCAGAGCATATAAACAACCATTTCTGAGTACCATCAAAGTTGTAAGTAAATTTTTGTTTTCTTTTAATAATCCGTTTTTTGTTTTGTTTCACATACTATAGTACTTTTCCAAATTAGAGGCTTCTCAAAGATGGCTTTCATGAAAGAGAAGTGAGTCATTTTTTGTTAATGATTTTAGCTTCAAATTCTAGTAAGAACATGGTTTTAGTTTGATGATGGTGTACATGTTGTGATATAGAGTGCTGCAGTGGTTGTTAATCACAAGCTGTAATTTTGAGTGGTTGTCTCGTTAGAGTGTGGTCATTTATCTTTGTGGCCACTATGGTGGTGATAGATGACATGGTACCATACTTATCATGTCCCAACTCCGAGATACCATTTTTTTTAAAGATAAATATACTAGTATATACTAACAAGAGATCAAGAAGATGTCATTAGAAATAGAAAATTGTAGAAGCTGTACGTCTTTAAAGTTTGGTCAAAATTTGTGTGCACTTTTAATGCATAATTGCATAGTTCTTGTAGAAGATTTTGGTATCCATCATTTCTGGCAAGGACCACATTTGCATTTTGAAAGTTCGTATGTTTTTCATGGTAAAAATGTTCACTACGTCACAGGAACTTTTTTACAAATGATCGAGTTAAAAAGTATTGGTATTAGTTGCTACTAATAATTGATGAAATAACAAAACAGTTTATGTTCTCATTTACTCAATTTTCTTAGCGAAATTTGCCTTTAGCTAAATCATATCCGTTAAATATATTATAGTACATCAAGTAGAGAAGTTGAATAGCTGGTTAAATACTTAAATGTTTAGAAAATGTCATTAGTTCTAGTTGCACACTTTTAATGGGTACATTCAGATATGTTCGGATAACGTCTGAAAAAAATTATTTTATTTGTTTTAAAATTATTGTCTATCAAATAAAATTTAAAATACTTTAGTCGTCCCATTTTAATATATTAAGTTACTATTTTTAGCTAGGTCCGAAAATACTGTCTATTTGATGAATTCATCTAGTTTTACAATATTTTAATTATTTACATCAACATTATTTTTGTTGTCGGCAATTTTAATCAAAAAGACGTATTAGTGTTAAAACTTTATTTCGTACCTGAAAAATATATGATTTTGGCTTTTGCTCTCGTTACAATACATAGTTAACCTATCTTGTTTATAACAATTTGAAAAGAGAAACATGAACAACAAAAATGATACAAACACAAATAGTCAGGGTTTGTCTAACTTGTGCCTTATGTTACAAGTTAATCACGCCAACAAAATTTAAGGATTCACGAAAAAAGACTCAGAGATCTACAAAAAAAGTAGTATACTTTTGTGTGAGTCAGAGTCCTTTTTCGTATGTCCTTAAAATCTTTTTGATGTACTTAACTTATGTCTTTAAGGCATAAGTTAAAAAAATCATTGCAATAAAATTAACTTTTGTATGTGTCCAAAAAGGGAAATCATGTGACAGAAAACATAAAAAGACAGATTTAAATGTGGTAATAATCGGTTATATTAATATACAAGTGTCAAATAATTAGTTGGCCTGACTGACATCTTTTCCTAACTTCACTTACATCGATATCTCCGTCTTTCTTGGAATCAAAACAATAACCCCATCACCACCACTACCTGGTACACTTCCTATAAATAGATATAACTGTCTGTACTTTGTTTTAACATAACTAAAACAACAATATAATCATTATATATATATATTTCCAGGAACAAAAACCCATTAATTTTCTTTGAAATATATGGCGCAGTCAATTCTTGGATCATCTCTGTACAACAAATCAGAAGCTCTTGCGAAATCGCCTGGTTCGATATCGTCTGTAAGTGTTTGTGTGTTTTTGTGGGATGTAAGTAAAATGTTTGATGAAATGTTTGATTGTTCTTGTTTTTTTTGGCAGGTTTTTGGGTCTAAGTTAAGGGGTTTGGAATTTGAGCAGACCCAGTTGGGGTTTTTGAATTCTTCTAATAAGTAAGTTTTGTGTAATGTTTTCGGCTTTTTCGGATTTTTTTTAATGATGTTTTGAGATTGTGTTGTTGATTGTTTGTGTAAGATGGTGTGTAGTATCGTAAATGAGTAATATTTGATTCGTGTTTTTAGAATTGGATTTTTGAATTCTTGTGAATAAATATAGTGAGTAGTGTAGCGAATTAACTATTGTAGTTTTCGTATGAACTAGTGAGGAGCCCGGATGACCGTTTTGCATCAGATCTCTGCTTCTGTGACATACTTTTGAGTAGGGGGTGTTTGGGATTGCTTATTTGACTGATTAACTGCTTATTTTAAGAAGATAAGCAGTTTTGAGAGTTGAGACATGGTTATTTCAAAGTGCTTATTTGAGATGAAATTAAAATTTGTTCTTTTATCGTCGTATCTGACCCAACAGCAGATAAGAAATGGATCAGATTAAAATTTCAAAAATATATATTTTTAGTCTATTGCATTTATTTATTTATTTTTATTTTTTACAAAATAAGCAAATCCATACATTATTTATGAAGTGCTAATTTAAATTAGCTTAGAAGTGTGTATTTATAAGCAGAAGCATAAACAAAAATAGGCAATCCCAAACACCCTCTTAGCATAATGCTCATCATTCATCAATACTGTGATGATGTTTATATAAAGTTTATCAGTTTTTCTATTAGGACATGACCATAATAATGGCCTTTTCCAAGATCTGTAAACTAGCTGATTTAATCGACTGATACTTGATGTGATCTTCATATGAAGGCTTAAGGAAGTTGACTTTTTTTGCTCATGTTAGTTGGCATAAATAATTAATCCAATTTCTTGGATCTTCATCTCAGAAAGTCAGAGCATGATCTGGTCTTTAAATCTGGGGTTGGTTTTCAACTTTTCATCTCTTCCCCATTAGGCTAAAGATGAAAATGTTCTTTATTTTAGATAGGTGTATGCTATATTGTAACCGTATACTCATCAACATGATCATGACTTTGTGTAGACTCCAGATCTGTTTCTTAACGAAGAGCTTAAATAGATAAAATTTCCGTAAGCCCTTGGCTCATATGTTCCACGTTTCTCATGTCGTTTGATGATTTATTTTTAGGAAAGACATATTTTTAAGATTACAGACACCAATGCAACCTTCGGGATTGAACCCAAGAGATAAGCATGTCTTTATTTTGGTTTATGTTATCTGCAAGGGTTAATTCATGCTTCACTTTACTAAGAAATTATCTTTCTAAAATTATTCCCCTCACACATATACAGGAGCAATATGGCTTTGAGACCAAAAGCTGTTACGGAGGGGGTAGGTCTTGTTCAAGAAGCTAAAGAGAATATCCCAATGCTTATAAAGAAGTCCACTGATGGCAGTGATTCGTTCACCGAGATGAAGAATAGATTCCTTAGTTTTAAAAAAGAGAAGTACTTGTAAGTGCCCAAAAATTTACCTTTTTTTGTGTGTGTGTGGAGTCTACTGTTTCCACTAATTTTGAGAAATCATTTTTTTAACAGGGAAAACTTGGATTGCTATCGAGAACTTGCTGAAGCACAATCCCCTAAGGTATTTATTTATATTGATTAATTCTATCATAACTGTCTACAATATTTTGTTATTTGTCAACACATTACCTGGCTTTATTGCCGACTGACCATTGTAAGAACAGTTCATGGTGGTTTCTTGTGCAGATTCAAGAGTTTGCCCCTCTTATATCTTAGGATTCCAACCTGGTGAAGCCTTTGTGGTCCGTAATATTGCCAATCTTGTCCCACCATTTGAGGTATAATGCTTGTTGACAACATTTTATTCCCAGTCCTGTTCATTGACATAATTGAGTGTGTTTGTGTTGCTGCGTATCCATATGTGAATTTGTTTTGAGCGCCGTGTCCTAATATGAACCTTTTGTGTTATTTTTGATACATTTGCAGAATGGACCTTGTGAAACAAATGCTGCACTTGAATTTTCAGTGAATACTCTTCAAGTAAGAATACTTTCTGACGTTATTGTTACCATACCAATAAGTATTCCGTTATTTGTGAATTCAAATGGAATCTGCTTTTTCCTAAAAGAAAGTTTATTTTAACTATTTCAAATTACAATATATACTCTTTTCCAAAGAAGATGTACAACTTTCGAGATCAAACAACACATTTGTTATCTTTCGAACTTAAATGAAGCTTACAAATTCAAAGGTTGTATGCTACCTTTATAACATAGTTACAAAAGAAATATAATGATTCAATGTATACGTGCCCTGCATATTACTTTCAGCGATCTGTAACCTATGTGGAATCCTGTTTTGACTTGATCTTTTTAGTGATGCTCTTGGCTTGCTTCTGTGAATTTTAATTACATTGATTCAGTGATCTAACTTAATATGATAATTGAAGGTTGAAAATATACTGGTGACTGGCCATAGCTGTTGTGGCGGCATCCGTGCTCTCATGAGCATGGAGGATGAAGATAATTCGAGGTTTGATTAACACAATCTTCCTCATTTTCTAGTTCTTCAGTTTTTTGATGTCATTGTTTGCTTTTATCATTTAATGAACACCTGGTTTCATATAACTCTGCTTGCTTTTCAGTAGCTTTATCAAGAACTGGGTCGTGGTAGGAAAGGCAGCAAGATCAAGCACAAAGGCCACCACTTCTAACCTCAGCTTCGACCAGCAGTGCAAACACTGTGAAAAGGTGCTTATGATTAATTTTTTTTTTCACCAACCTAACTCAGCTTATGACTTTGGCTGCTAACCAAACTAAATTCCATTTTTCAATTTTTACATATTTTCACAAGGTTTTGACCAAAGTTTTGACAAGCAAATAAAACTATATATTTAAGGCTACATTAGAAAGATGATGGAGTTAAGTTTAATAAATAAAACTGGTATTAGCTTTTTTTACCTCGAATATAGTAGGTTTGACTTTTGGGTTATCATTTCAAAAGTCAAAAGTACAGACTTCTATTGCATTTACTTGTCTTTATAATACACACATACCCTTAGAATGATAATTCATCAGAATCTAGTCATTTTCTGATAATGTTACCGTAATTCAACTTTTCAGGAATCAATAAATAATTCATTGTTGAACTTGCTTACTTACCCATGGGTCGAAGAACGAGTGACGAAAGGTCTGCTTTCACTCCATGGTGGTTACTATAATTTCGTAGATTGTACATACGAGAAGTGGACCCTTGATTACCAAAGGAGTAGCCCAAAGCAGGAAACAGGTGGATATGCTATCAAGAACCGTGAATTTTGGTCTTGATGTTGTGGTGTTCTCATCATCATTCTTGATTTTTACAACTTGATAAAAAAGAACCTGATTTCGAAAAGACTGTAGTTTCTGTATTGGGTGTAATTTGTGGGGTGTTCTCTGTTTGTCTAGTCATGATATGGGCATAGTTAAGTTTATGTATCTTTTGTGTGTAGCACATTCATAATTATCTTTTTTGCATCAGATGGATGTTTAACGCAAGCGACAGTCTTTTTCTTCATTTAATATCTCTAAATTTACCATCTTTCTGCACCACCAGTACTTAATATTGTTATATCTTTCATTTTTTGGACCTTTTTCCAACTTGAATTATAATGTTTTTTAGAGTTTGAGAAATGAAATTTAAGTGTCTCACTTGCTTAAACTTGCAACAAATGGAACCAGATCCTACATACAACCTCTTCACCAGAGTTCAATTGAGTAAATTACAAGATTTGACAATTTAATTGAACGTAGATGTACATGGATACTCTGTGTTTGTTTGCATGTGGAGGCGCGGAGCAGCGTATATCCGGAGCATCTACCAAGAAAGAAATTAAAGTCAAACTCCACGACTTAACATTAAGTTATTTTTCACAGGGACGGCATAGTTGTTGTTTGTCAAAATTTGCAGAAGACGAATTTGCTGATATTCTTACCTCCCACTGCCATGTACCAAGTTTTAGTCATTAACCTTTCAGTTCCTTGAGCATGAGTGCTAGATGAAATGTTTAGGAACGCTGTTATGTGTTAGTTGTATAGTTGAACGTGTCAAAGTTATTATAGTGAGGTTAATGATGTTTAATGGCTGTGGTTCATTTTTAGGACCCATTACTTTACTAGAACTTATTTTTGCATGTTTAAACTGCAATGCCATACAGTATATTCAAACCTGCAAGGCTGCAACACAATATTTCCAAATTGCATAGTTCTAATGTTCAGTCGAAAATTTACGGTACTAGTATCATATAAATTTTTTTGTGAATTGTTGATCGGATAACTTTAATTGACTTTTTGGTGAAGTATAACAAGTGGTTTTAACAGATAACCTCCATGTAAACAGCTACTAAACTAACCATGATGAAAAATGTTTGATTTTTGTAAATTTAAGTGGTATAAACTTTCAAGACCTTGATTTCTGATTATAATGCACTACACTTAATTTGCAGCCTTCAACATCACATTAATTCTTTGAATTAATAATTTATGATGCCTGACCTCTACCAAAGTCTTTGAATCCTTTGATGTGAGGATGTAGCTGCATTAAGGGGTTCTTAGATGGAGGTATTGGAAGGGAAATTTAGTCAGATTGATCTGTGGAGGTGAGGTTTTGCCGCTTGAAAAATGAGGCCTGCTTTCTTAGTTTGTGGGTCAGTCTGGTGAGGTTTTGACCCATAAGCTGGTAAGAGTGGGAAATGTAGTTTTTCTTGTTCCAATGCCTAGGGGTTTTGGCTGGTTGTAGGAGGGATGATGCCTCTAATGTTTGTAGTTGTCTAGCTGTAAGTGAGGATGTAAGCTACTTATGGTATGAAAATTGCACTCATTAGTAGGAAATGTAATCCTATATTGGTGAATGGTGAAGTATTCAAGTTCTCAATCATTATATAGCTCATTGGTGTAGCTGGTTGTATTTGTTACTAGTTAGCAGTTAGTATGATTTTCTTGTAATTTGTTTTGCAGCTTCAAGTTTTGTAGCTATGGTCAGTCATATGCTATATGCTTGAATGCTTGTTTGTACAGTTGGAGTTTTTGAGCTAATATATTTCACCACTTCACCAAAAAAAAATAAAAAATAAAAAAATAAAAAAATAAAATAATAATAATAATAATAATAATAATAATAATTCCGATTGATTCAATAATAATATATCTGTAACTTACAATAAAAAGATGTATAATACATAAATATTTAATATGCCACAAGCCACAACTTAACAATGGAACAGAAATTAAGACAATAAAATCAAACTTTTTGGAACTTAGCACTGTGAAAAGATGATGATTACGTGGTAGTAACAGTTTTAGAAGTGAAGTGTACGATCACGAGCCTTCATAAAAGTAGTTCTCTAATGATGGGGTAGTGATGGGATAGGAAAGTCCTTGGGGAACTCAGGTATGGTTGGCAATGTGGGCTTAGGAATTTCCGGCACCTTTGGTAGTTCTGGTACAGGTATAGTTGGCAACTCTGGCTTTGGGATTTCTGGAAATGTGGGCTTTGGAATTTCAGGAAATGTGAGCTTTGGAATCTCTGGAACTTCAAGTTTTGGAATCTCTGGAACTTCAAGTTTTGGAATCTCTGGAAGTTCAGGTTTGGGAAGATCCGGGAGCTCTGGCTTTGGAATCTCGGGTACCTCCAAAAGGTTACGTGCATCAGCGACAATCATCCCGCCATTGATTAATGCTAAAGTGACTGAAACTAGAATCAGTAGTAAGGAAGCAAGGCTGGAATGAGCCATTGATGTTGGAAAGTTTAGCTGGTTGAAGAAAAATTGAAGAGGCTTCAAATTTGTTTTGTTTTAGAATGAGACTCTGTCGATTTAGGTTTATATAGAAGATATGGGACGTGAGTAGAAGGGACAAGTAAATGAGTTGGTGAGAATGATACAGAGTTGGTATTTTTAGCTCAACATTTTATCTATTACAAAAGATTTGCAGATGCCCTACCTTACCAAATTAATATAGCTAGTCAAGCATACTTGCTGGGATAGTGATAAAAGAAAAGAAGCTTGGGTATGTACTACGTAGGAATTAGACTAGGTTCAGGAGGCTATATATATGCAAGTCCTGTTATGTGTGTCCATGCCTGATTAGTTAAACTAAATTAAGTTTTTAACCAGGGATGTACAAGTTTTCAAGACAAGTAATCTTTTTAGTTACCTCGTTTAGTGATATCCTTATACATCATCCCGTTATTTTAACACTAGTACAATACGCTACATAACTGCCGTAAAGATGTTCTTGGGTTTAAGCTACGTTTACTTTTGGTTATTTTGTCCTTATTAGATTTGATTCCTTATTAGATTTGATAAAATCTCTCCGAATAATTTGCATTAAGTCATAATAAATAGGTTACATAGCTTGAAGTATAAGATAACTATAATGGGCTGAGTCCACTAATTAAACATATTGTCCATACATAATCTTCGACTAATACTCCCCTGCAATTGGAACGGGAGGTCTTCGAATGTTCAAACTGGTACGAAACTCAAGGAACAATGCACTTGGAAGACCTTTGGTGAAGATGTTAGCATACTGAAATAGAGAAGGAACATGCAACACATGAACTTGACTAGAAGCAACAAAATCACGAACAAAATGTGTGTCTATCTCAATGTGTTTTGTGCGTTAATGTTGAACCGGGTTAGTAGAAAGATAAACAACACTCACATTATAACAGTAAACCAATAAAGCAAGCAAAAGTGGAGCATGAAGTTCACGTAAGAGATTTCGTATCCACACAGTCTCGGCAACAACATTAGCAACACCCTGATATTCAGCCTCTGAACTAGAACGAGATAAAATAACTTGTCGTTTAGCAGACCATGACAACTGATTATCCCCAAGAAAAACGCAATACCCAGAAGTTGACCGTCGGGTGACTGGGCAACCTGCTCAGTCAGCATCAGTATAAGCAGCAAGCTGAGGTGTAGATGATACATGAAGCTAAAGGCCATGATCAATAGTACCGTGCACATAGCGTAAAATACGCTTTAAAGCAGCCAAATATGGTCGGATCATGCATGTAAAGACAAACTTGTTGAATTGCGTAAGAAATGGTAGGCCTGGTAAATGTGAGATATTGAAGCACAACAACTAAGCTATGATATAATGTAGGATCACTGTCAGGATCACCATCAACTCCTAATTTAGATTCGGTATCCACATGAGTCCTACATATGGATTACACTTCTGCATATGTGCACGTTCAAGAATTTCCTCAACATATGTAGTCAGGGATAAAAATAACTATGTTGATGACCGCTGAGTAGAAATGCCAAGAAAATAATTCAACGAACCAAGGTCCGTCATAGCAAACTCACCATGCAATGAAGCAATTACCCGTTGTAAGAAAGCTGGAGACCTGTAAGTATGATATCATCCACATAAAGTAGCAAGTTAGCAATTTCATAACCACGATGAAATATAAATAAGGAAGAGTCAATTTTGTTGTGCTGAAAACCAACTCGAGTAGCATAACCAGCAAAGCGCTGAAACCAAGTACGCGGGGCATGCTTAAGCCCATATAAAGAACGATGTACATGATGCACATAATCACGTCTCTGAGGATCCACAAACCCAGGAGGCCTGATGCATATAAACTGTCTCAGATAAATGACCATGAAGAAAAGCGTTCTTCACATTCAGCTGATGAATAGGCCGGTCACGAGAAACCATGAGACTCAATACAATACGAATGGTATCCGGTTTAACAACCGGACTAAATGTCTCATCACAATCAATACCCTGTTGTTGATTACGTCAGTTAGCAACAAGACGAGCCTTATACATACTTAATGAGCCATCTGCATGAAATTTATGTCCGAAAAGCCACATAGAATGAACAACATTAACGTTAGCTGGACGGGGCACAAGAACCCACGTTCCGTTAGTAATTAAAGCATTATATTCATTTAACAAAGCTTGTTTCCTGTTTGGGTCATGAAGAGCATGAACATGAGAGCATGGAAGCAGCGAAGTACTGGTAACATGACAATTCATATGTTCAAATGGTTTAAAAATGCCAACTTTAGCGCGAGTGACCATGGGATGTGTAGACACAGTTTGAGATTGATTATCTGTGGGAAATGGAGTATGGTTGGCGAGCGGTTGAGCCTGTGAAGGTGTTTGGGCCGAAGTTGTGACAGATGGTGAGCTAGGAGATGGAGGGGTATAGGATTTTCTAGGAGATGGAGGGGTATTGGGTTGTGGTGTGTTGGGTGGTGGAGTTGGAGAAGGGGCCGCAAGTGGGCTGTGTGGTTCATCTACGTGCTCGATATAATGTTCGGTGGTGGGAACATTGGTAGTATTTTGCATAGGTGGTAAAAGGAAATTGAAGCTTGGTGTAGTAGAAGATATGTCAATCCTAAACAAAAAAGGTCTTCATCAAACCACACATGTCTTGAAATAATTATTTTAATGGAAGCTAAGTCGAGGCACCGATAACCACGATGATTGGAAGTGTAACCAAGAAATATGCAAGGTTTGGAATGTGGTACTAGTTTATGTGCAACATCAACATGAGGATAGCAAAGACATCCAAAGACACACAAATGTTCATATGTGGGGTTTTGGTTACAGAGTTTGGTGAATGGTATTTCATTATTAATGGTGGTAGAAGGTAATATATTTAAAATGTGAGCGACCATAATAAGAGCTTCCACCAGTGGTGGAACTATAACTTTTTTTTAAGGGGGCTAAATTTATTTTTTTTGGGGGGGGGGGGGGGGGGGGGCGAATAGGAGATTTGTTTGTAACATCAACTAAATTACCCCTAAAATAATATTTACACTAGATGCCACAAAAAATTTTTTTTTTGGGGGGGGGGGGGGGGGGGCGGGACCCTCCCCTGCCCCTACATAGGTCCGCCCTTTGCTTCCACCCAATAAGATGGAGGTATGTGAGCTTGAAAAAGTAATGTACGGATAAGGTTATTAATGGTATGTGAGCTTCCACCTAACTTTGATGATCTAGCTGATATATGGAAAGAAATGCCAATGGATTAGAGTCCTCAAGGGATATAGCCTCATAATGTCATGAACATGTAAAGGAAGAGATAGAACAATGTGATCATTCTCTTATCTTGGAAGAAGATATTGGTTATGTTTGCAGAGTGTGTGGAATAATTCAAAGGAGTATCGAGTCCATAATTGAGTATCAGCAGCCCAAGGAGACTGCAAGTGTTGGCGCTGCTAAGTATATGTGAGGCCTCGTTCCACCTTCGCTTAAACTCATATAAAGCTACAAGCCTGCAAAGAGTGATCACATCAGTTAGGTTTTAAACCCATAATCTACTCTTTGGTAAAAACTTGCTAACCAACTTGGCCACCTCTTTAAGGTTCAAGGTTTAAATTGTAGCTTACTTAATAAGGAAATGTTAATATTTTTTTTCCTCAAGCCACATTGTATAATAAGCTCATACTGGCACAATGGAGAAGAAGCTTTTGAGTTTGGTAATCCTTTACAGAAAAACCATAAGCATCAAATTCAACAAAAACATCATTATTACGGGTAAATTTACGAACATAAATTAACTTCTTAATGATGTGAGGTGTAACAAGAATATGATTCAGATAAAGAGGCTTATGAGATGTACGTAACAAGCTATGTCCAATATGAGTGACAAGAATAGACGGATAAATGCTCGAATTACTAAAGGAGGTAAGTATACCTATATTGTCTGCAAGATGTGAGGAAGCTCCCGTATCCATTTTCCAGCTTGGATCCTGATGAGTCATGGTATGAAATGCCTGTGGAAAAGCAGTAACATAAGAAACTGGAGCGAGATATTTGGCCAAAAGACCATCAAATTGGGCCGGATATGTCACGGGCTGAGCTATAGGATTGTGATAGTGGGTATGACTATTGTTGAAGTAAACACCCACCATGATTGGTAAATTATGCGGTTGAAACTATAATCAAGCAAGCAAGCACCAAATTAAATGGTGTGGTTGAAACTAAAAGCGAGCAATGATTGAAACTAAAAGCAAGCAAGCAGCATAAAATTAAATGTAAGCAAGCAAGCACAAAGTACAAAAATTAAAGGGTTAATAGACAAAGATTTTATTAAAGTTTGGGAAAATATTCGCCTAAGTTACTATAGTTTAAAACGTTACAAACAAGTTAGTAAACATTTTACCACCGGTTACATAAGTTACTGTCTTAGTTTTAACCTTTTACTACCGGTTAAATTCCTACGTGGCACTGATATATTATTGGTTAATAGACAAATAAGTTACTAAAGTTTGATGAAATATTCACATAAGTTACTAAAATTTAGGGCAATGTTCACTTAAGTTACTATAAACGTTACAAACAAGTTACTCAACCTTTTGCCACCCGTTACGTAAATGCTGGATTATTTCCCGTTCACTAATGTTAATTCTAGATTATATTCCCTTATAGACGAGGATCTTCATGCCATCAATCTGGGGGGTAGTGGGTTTGTTGTGATAAGAGATGGATGCACTATCTTTCAGTTCCCTGCACAAACGGATAAAAACAAATAAAACGGATAAAAACGTATGAAAACATAGAATATGTTAAAAAAACACATAAATAAGTAGAGAAATGCACTAAACGTATAAAAATGAGCAAAAACGTAAAAAAACGCATGAAAATGTAGAAAAGTGTACAAAGACATATGAAAACATACATAAACATATAAAAACATACAAAACGTATAAAAAAGTACAAAAACATATAAAAACGTAGAAAGCGTATAAAAACGCACAAAAATGTATAAGACGTACATAAACGTATAAAACGGATAAGTAGCGAATGAAACTGTATGAACCAAAATTTTTAAAAATAATTACAAATGCCCGTTGGCAAAAGAATAGATGCTGCAAGATTTTGCATCAAAAGGGACCAAGCATGCAAATTTTCTTTTTTTATAATGGTATTTTCTTTAGTTGGTTATGTATAATGAATCACTTCAGACTTCTTTAGTTAGTACATCTATGTATTTTACCCTGTTTTATTTTGTATCATAGTTATTACAAAAACCGACATTTACAAAATAAAATAAAATAAAATAAAAAGTGAATTTGAGTAACTCAATTAAATAACAGTTTTGAAACTTAGTAACTTACGCGAACTTTTTCTCAAACTTTAGTAACTTCGTTGAGGTGGAATATGTTTGAGGCGGGGATACCACTATCAACCGGTTGTCCACCTTAGGAGTAACCTTAGTGTGACATTTTTGTAACATTACTAACCCATTTGATAAACCCGTGAACTTAAGTAACTTGTTTGTAACATTTTAAACTATAATAACTTAGGTGAACATTTTCCCAAACATTAGTAACTTCTTTGTCTATTAACCCAAAATTAAAACATGGCTGCAAGTAAAAAAAAATGGTGCGGCAATATTTTTAAGATAGGAACGAAGGTTTGACAGTTAGTTAGGGTTGACTTTGATTGTCATATTAGATTTGATAAACCTCTCTTTAAATAATTTGCATTAAGCCATAATAAATAGGTTACATAGCTTGGAAGCATAAAATAATTATAATGGGCAAAGTCCACTAAGTAAATATATTTTTAAGATAGGAACGAAGGTTTGATAGTTAGTTAGGGTTGACTTTGATTACCATATTAGATTTGATAAACCTCTCTTTAAATAATTTGCATTAAGCCATAATAAATGGGTTACATAGCTTGAAGCATAAAATAATTATAATGGGCAAAGTCCACTAAGGAAATATATCGAGCCATGCATAATCTTCAATAACTAATAGTCCTAACTTACCAATTTTGTTGAATATTAATTGACGTGTATTTTTTCAAAATCCTATCATAGTACCTCGAATTGGGCATATTAATACAAAACAACATGTTCATGTATCTAATGAGTAATATTTTGGGTACATGTATCATAGTGAAACATTTGAAAAAGTACACGTTTATTATGTAACTTGACTTCAATGTTTCTCAAATGAAATACGGGAAAAAGTGTTCATTTATCTATAGGTTTTTTCTTACAATATTCTCAAAGAGTTAAGGTTTTACCAAAATACCCAAACTTTTCACACATTTGCTAGTTTTAACGTAATTTACCATTTTTATGTCTTGTTTTCTTGCGAATCTTTACTGACACTTTATCAACACATTAGTGGCACTTTTTGTTCGTTAGACTTAAAATAGAAGAAGATAAAAGAGACACTTTTTTTTTTATTAGAATTACTGATAGTCTAAGTTTCAGGAGAATCTAGCGATACCACAACAAAATTATAGCGACATTTTCAAAAATTTAAAATCTAGCTTCATAACTTGTGATTTTTTGTTTCGTAAAAAAAAACTTACGAGATTTTATAAACGTCTATAAACTTTAAAAAACTAGCTTATTTGTGAGAAAATATGTTTTGTCGGTGACATTTGAGTTTTTTTGGGTCATCTTGTGATTAAAGGGTGATAATATGGTTAGTTATGTGATTTTCCATTTTCCAAAGTATGTTACATATTATTAATAGTATTCACTAACTTTGGAATAGATTACTACATAGTTTTTATGGTTAAAGTCTTATATGATTATGTAATTCATTGTGAGAGCCTCTTAACGAGCCTTTTTTTATGTCCAAAACGGAGTTAAGTTGAATGAGATATCGATGCTTAAAGTAGGTGGTTGGAACAAAACGGGAAAAACTTGAATGTAGAAAAAACTCAGTTTTTTAAAAGCTTGTTAATGATTGAAATTTATAACACACTTAATGTTCGGTTACAACTTTATTTTAATCATTGTTAATGGCATTCAAGTGGTTTGAAACTTTGAATTGTGTATTAAGTCCATAGTAGTATAACTACTAGCTCTCATGTTGTTTCAAATATACACCAAAAAACTACAGAGCTTTTCCCTTCTCCCCTAGAATACCCACAAAAATTCTGTTAAAACTTTAGGCAAGTTTGGACATCTCCGGCAGTACTGCTGCTCCAGCTGTAGTACGATGGGAAACAACCGTGGTAATCGCACAAGGAATTGTTTTAAGGGAATAGTGTTCAACACGAGCCTCAGTCACTTGTGCTTCATTTTCGTTTAGAACTATAACCTTGTTAATCCACACTTTCTGTTTGTAGGGAAGAAAACAATTTGGATTTAAACCAATTTTAATTTGAATCTATTCTTTAAAATGTTGTATCTGACTCTGTTTGTTACAGACAAGTTCTGTGTTAGAAACAGTTTTGTGAAACACATATTTTTTAAGGGAAAAATCTTTAAAAACGTACCATGCTTGCCAAAAAAATGACTTTCGTGTAGCGAACAATTTTTTTTCCTTATATGTGTACTGAACTTTCATTTTTTGGCATTTTTGATGTACTTTTGACATTTTTACCCCTCAAATTATTATAAATCCAGGGGCAAAAATGTCACGAAAGTACATCAAAAGGGCCAAAAAATGAAAGTTCAATACATCAAAAAGGACAAAATAGTTGAGTTTAAGGGAGAGAAAAAGATATTTTTTTGTACAGTACGCGAAAGTCATTTTTTTGGCAAGTATGATACATTATTAAAGATTTTTCCCATTTTTTAACATGTTTAATTGTTTATTCGAATGTGTTTTTCTTTCAAGACGAGGTCTACACTTTCTTTTTAGCTGTTTATGTTTCAAACAGCTTCGTAGTAACTTGTGATGGAGACTGATTATAGAATAATTGTTTAAACCAAACAGGGGACAGTACAGAATTTCTCGTGTGCGTATATGTTTGTTAATAGTGTTTTGTGCTCTTTTTTCTTATATGTGACAATAAACATCTTAATAAAATATGGGTTATGAGCTTTTGATGTGGCTAATACGTGATCTACAGAACTGAGTTATGAAACAGTACTCGATCTATTTTTTTCTTCTACTTTCGTCTAATAATAAAAACAATTACAAAGATAACGTACCACATATAGAGCTTGGCGTCCTCAAGGATGAAGGATCTGATGCACAACTTAGTGAAAGCATCACATAGGGTGCATTGGTACTACTGGAATAACCATCGATCTTTGATTTGCGTTTTTTATGTTTCCTACTTATTCATCCAAGAAACAAGATTTTGGTTTGATCTTAGTTTCTTTTCAATATGCAAAACCATTATACATGAAACATAAGTTGCTGCTACTAATGACATATGCACAGAATCAGTTGATTAAATAATCAAATAAGCTATAACATATATAACTGAAGTATGCAATATATAAAACAGAAGTAAAAAAGGTTGAACACAATGACTAAACACATAAATGATCAGTCGGGCACCATCATCTAACAGTCCGAATTGATGTCTAACTTTGCTGTAATAGTAATAGTAAAATAGACAAATCAGAAGCTTTTACAAATGCAGTACTCTAGGGGTGAGGCAAGGAAGGGATAGGAAAGTCCTTGGGCAACTCAGGAATTGTTGGCTTGGGCAGGTCATGGGTTTCTGGAATCTTTGGTACTTCTGGTTTTGGTAGAGTTGGCAACTCTGGTTTAGTAATCTCTGGAACTGTTAGCTTAGGAACCTCAGGTACCGCGAGCTTTGGAATCTCAGGAATTGTGGGCTTTGGAATCTCAGGAATTGTGGGCTTTGGAACCTCGGGAAGTGTGGGCTTCGGATGCTCAGGAATTTCAGGTTTAGGAAGCACAGGGACTTCGGGCTTTGGAACCTCAGAAATTGTGGGTTTCGTAACCTCAGGAAGTGTGGGCTTTGGAACCTCAGGAACTTCAGGTTTAGGAATTACAGGGACCTCAGGTTTTGGAACCTCGGGAAGTGTGGGTTTAGGAAGCACTGGTAATTCCGGCTTTGGAACCTCAGGAAGTGTGGGCTTCGGAAGCTCTGGTATTTCGGGCTTTGGAATCTCGGGGAGTGTGGGCTTTGGGACCTCTGGTACTTCGGGCTTTGGAATCACAGGAACCTGAGGCTTTGGAATATCAGGAAGGGTGGGCTTTGGAATATCGGGTGTGTCCAAAAGTTTACGCGCGTCAACCACAAGTTTCCCACCATTGATGGTAGCTAGAGTGATGGCCACTAGTATCACCAAGAACAAATTGAGTCTGCAATGTGCCATTGAATCTTGAAAGGGTGCGCAGAGATTTTATATACTTAATTAGAAGCTAAGAATGTGGTTTGAGCTGTGTCGTGAATGCTTGTGTTGATTTAGATTTATATAGAAGACATGAGATATGGAAATAGTTATAAGTAGATAAGTTGGTAGGAATTATAGGCGTATTGGGGAGATTAGCTCAACTACGTACTAGGAGTTATTGACTTGTTGTCTTTAAGAGAATTTAGGGATGAGACTTGGTAAACTGCCACCAGATGATCATTAAAATAAATCATATTCTCGATTTGACTAGTCTTAATTAGTAGCAGTACGGTATCTATGTCATTTGTTAGGCTTATATTTTAGTAATGATTAACTTTGTGCTCTAATTGGATGACTATTCAAAGGTCTAAAGACTTTCATAAAGAAAGCACATATCACCAATTTAGTTTATGTCAGGTCGTACTTGAAGATGTGCAAAGTGGCTAACCGCTAGGGCCTCCAAATTTAAAAGACATCCAAATTTACCTCAAATATTATTATAATAATACAAATATCCACAAATAATATACATGTAGTTTTCTTTAGAAATGTTGTATAAAAGTACTAAGTAGTTGGATTTTATATATTTATTTATCATTAGGAGAAAAAGTTACCTCTAATGCACTTTTGAAATGCTTAAATACTAACATTTTGAACATGGCCGCTCTTGAGAATTAAGAGACCGTCAAAGAGAAAACAACGTATCAATTTGATCGTTAAAAATGCAACCATCACGTTCCTAGTATCTAAACCTCCATTTATTCATCGGATTATATCATTCATTCTTCTCACTCACAGATTATTATTATTATTATTATTATTATTATTATTATTATTATTATTATTATTATTAACCGTCACTTTTCATTGAAAACATGGAAATTACATAAAATTTGAGGGGAGTCTAGACACAATCTGTGCTCTTAATCCTTTTGAATACAAAAACTGACTCGATGAAAAATAAAAACACCACTCTTAATATTATTAGAGTGGCTGCTGGCAATAGACTTGATACGAGAAAGTGTATTCAAAGTTTCCACCTCGAGTTCCCCAAACGTCAAAAAAACAAAAGAGACGAACTTGTATTCATTGTCTTCACACTTGGACGCATGCTTCTTCCTTTTTTTTCCACAGTATTACTCAAAGCTACCCCAGGGGCCCATTACGTCGCCCCAGTCCTAGCAAACGGAGAGACCGCAGACACATCCAGACATGCATCCTTACCTTGGAGCCAGTTGAATAATAGCACATCTGCAAGACGTAATTCTCTCCGTTCCTCAGAAAGAAATATCATTGGAGACTCCTTACGCACCATGATCCCTGCCTTGGAACATATATCAATAAGGATATCACGCACCAGATTATGCCTGAACTTAACACCCACTTCGCTAGAGCAGTCGACCGCGTGATCCTCCATTGGTCCATACGGTGTACATTGCAACTCGGGCATAGGTTGCCTTCAGAGAACATAGGAACCGTGAGCCTGTAGCATAACACAGACCAAAATTGGCGATGATTCATCCTCTGTCCCAAACCGTCAATAGGGATGTTGAAAGAAAAATCCTGTGCATGTGGGGCGCGAATACTACTGAGGATAGCCACCTGTCTTGGACTTAGCGAGTACTTGGAAACAAAGTCTTTCTTAATAACACCGAAATAACACTTTGCCAAGGTTTTCATCATTTGGGGGCAGAAGCGCCCCCGGTGACAGTGAGGAAGTCGGTGTTACAAGTAGCGTTGAATTTATCCAAGGCATGCTGGAATGAAGGGCCATATGTAATAATACCCGTTTTGGTAAGTATCTTTTCCTGTATGTCGCTCGTTTGCATGCGAGAAGCAAGAAAAGCATATTGGATGATATCTCCCGCTGACAGATTATTATTATTATTATTATTATTATTATTATTATTATTATTATTATTATTATTATTTCATTTGTAAACTAAGCCGGATTGGAGAATACTAAACAAAAAAGCATTACAACCTTAAAAGGTGTAATACAAGTTTCTTTATCACCAACGTTAATTTTGTTTGTTAATTATTTGAATAAGTTTTGTTTCATTTTCATAACATCTACAGTCTATATTGGAGCAAATTGACAACGAAGATTTCATTGTAAGTTTCATAAAATTATTGGAAAGATGAAGCTTTTTTATATTATGTCCAATTCCATAATGGTTTTCTTAGAGGACAGATATGGCGCAAGCTCGATTGTGTACTTATGGTCTGTTAGGCTTTTAAACATATTCTTTATAGTTGCGATTTAAATACCATATCAATAGACCTAGTCGACGATCATGATCCGTTGCCTTTATACTACCCCATAAAATCACCTTATCAATACATAGCCTTCTATTGAAGTTGGTAATCTCAAAAAGGGGGAAAAAAGTACATAAATTTTTTAGGAAAACCCTACTTGCATAATGTACTACTAGAAAAAAGACATGACCCAAACTCAATTGTAGTCTTGTAGCATAACCTATGTAGTTGCGTTATAATAACCACTAGTTATAATGCCCGCGCACGCGCGGGTTTTTTTTAAAATTTTTTGAACTAATTATTTAAAAATTTTAATCCTATTATCTATATTTTTTGTATTTATCTTCTACTAAATATAAAATAAATAATTTTTTTTTAAATATCTTATCTATATTTTTTGTATTTATCTTCTACTTGTGTTATGGATAAATATAAAATATTACCTAATAACAAAATAATTTTTTTTAATAAAATTATTACTAAATTAGGTATGAATTGATTTTTTAAAATGCAAAATTCCAATAGAGATTTTATTTTATTATATAAAAGATATCTATAATACAAAACCTTCTAAGCAGAATTAATTTTTCAGCAGGTTGATTCCAACAATGGTCATGAGCTTTGATGTACGTGATCTACGGAACTGAGTTACGAAAGAGTACTTGATCCTTTTTATCTTCTACTTTCATCTAATAATAAAAACAATTACAAGGATAACGTACACATATAGAGCTTGGCGTCCTCTAGGATGAAGGATCTGATGCACAACTTAGTGAAGGCATCACATAGGGTGCATTGGTACTACTAGAATAACCATAGATCTTTGATTTGCATTTTTTATGTTTCCTACGTATTCATCCAAGAAACAAGATTTTGGTTTGATCTTGGTTTGTTTTCAATATGCAAAACCATTGTACATGAAACATAAGTTGCTGCTACTAATGACATATGCATAGAATCAGTTGAATAAATAATCAATTAATCTATAACATATATAACTGAAATATGCAATACATAAAACAGAAGTAAAAAAGCTTGAACACAATGACTAAACACATAAATGATCAGTCAGGCATCATCATCTAACAGTCCGAATTGATGTCTAACTTTTGCTGTAATAGTAATAGTAAAATAGACAAATAACAAGCTTTTACAAATGCAGTACTCTAGGGGTGCGGCAAGGAAGGGATAGGAAAGTCCTTAGGCAACTCAGGAATTATTGGCTTGGGCAGGTCATGGGTTTCTGGAATCTTTGGTACTTCTGGTTTTGGTAGAGTTGGTAACTCTGGTTTAGTAATCTCTGGAACTGTTGGCTTAGGAACCTCGGGTACCGCGGGCTTTGGGATCTCAGGAATTGTGGGCTTTGGAATCTCTGGAATTGTGGGCTTTGGAACCTCGGGAAGTGTGGGCTTCAGATGCTCAGGAACTTCAGGTTTAGGAAGCACAGGGACCTCGGGCTTTGGAACATCAGGAAGTGTAGGCTTTGGAACCTCAGGAACTTCAGGTTTAGGAATCACAGGGACCTCAGGTTTTGGAACCTCGGGAAGTGTGGTTTTAGGAAGCACTGGTACTTCCGGCTTTGGAACCTCAGGAAGTGTGGGCTTCGGAAGCTCTGGTATTACTGGCTTTGGAATCTCAGGGAGCATGGGCTTTGGGACCTCTGGTACTTCGGGCTTTGGAATCACAGGAACATGAGGCTTTGGAATATCAGGAAGGGTGGGCTTTGGAATATCGGGTGTATCCAAAAGTTTACGCGCATCAACCACAAGTTTCCCACCATTGATGGTAGCTAGAGTGATGGCCACTAGTATCACCAGGAACAAATTGAGTCTGCAATGTGCCATTGAATCTTGAAAGTGGTTTGAGCTGTGTCGTGAATGCATGTGTTGATTTAGGTTTATATAGAAGACATGAGATATGGAAATAGTTATAAGTAGATAAGTTGGTAGGAATTATAGGCGTATTGGGGAGATTAGCTCAACTACGTACTAGGAGTTATTGACTTGTTGTCTTTATGAGAATTTAGGGATGAGACTTGGTAAACTGCCACCAGATGATCATTAAAAATAAATCATATTCTCGATTTGACTAGTCTTAATTAGTTGTAGTACGGTATCTATGTCATATTTTTGGGTTATATTTTAGTAATGATTAACTTAGTGCTCTAATTGGATGACTATTCAAAGGTTTAAAGACATTCATAAAGAAACAACGTATCACCAATTTAGTTTTTGTCAGGTCGTATTTGAAGCTGTGGAAAGTGGCTAAGAGTGGAAGGTGTGGTGACAAGCCTCAAGCTCTTCATTTGAGGCTCACGGGTTCCACATCAATTCAACACCTCTTCACAACTAACCCCTCCGTACTCACAACTAACCTCAACTTACTCATTTAGGGCCTACCACTTACAACTTTATTTTTTTATCACTCACAATAAAGAAAAAAAGAAAAAGAAAAAGTACACAATGTCAGAACCTTACCTTTGTCGTGCAGATGAGCAAGTATCATGTGAAGAGGCATGAAGGGGTTGGCATGATGTGGTGATGAGCTACAACGAGGGTGAAGTGTTTTTCCACGTAGGACGACGAGGGAGGGCAACGAGCCCACACCTTACACTCTAATTTGAAACGCATCCAAGTTAACCTCAAATATTATTATAATAATACAAATATCCACAATTAATATACATGTAGTTTTCTTCAAAAATGTTGTGTAAAAGTACAAATAGTTGGATTTTATATCTTTATTTATCAATAGGAAAAAAAGTTACCTCTGATGCGATTTTGGAATGCTCAAATACTAACATTTTGAACATGGCCGTTCTCGAGAATTAAGAGACCGTCAAAGAGAAAACAACATATCAATTTGATCACTGAAAACAAAACCATCACGTTCTTAGTATCTAAACCTCCATTTTTTCATCGGATTATTTCATTCAATCTACTCTCATAGATTATTATTATTGTTATTATTATTATTTTTTTTTTTCATTTGTAAACTAAGCCGGATTGGAGAATACTACACAAAAAAGCATTACAACCAAAAATGGTGTAATACAAGTTTCTTTATCATCAAAGTTAATTTTGTTTGTTAATTATTTGAATAAGTTTTGTTTCATTTTCATAACGTCTACGGTCTATATTGGAGCAAATAGACTAAGAAGACTTCACTGTATATTTCATAAAATTATTGGAAAGATGAAGCTTTTTTATATGATGTCCAATTCTAACATGGTTTTGTTAGAGGACAGATATGGCGAAAGCTCGAATGTGTACTTATGGTCTGTTAGGGTTTTAAACATATTCTTTATAGTTGCGTTTTAAATACCATATCAATCTACCTGGTCGACGATCATGATCCGTTGCCTCTATACTACCCCATAAAATCACCTTATCAATACATAGCCTTCTATTGAAGTTGGTAATCTCAAAAAGGGGGAAAAAAGTACATAATTTTTTTGGCAAAACCCTACTTGCATAATGTACTAGAAAAAAGACATGACCCAAACTCAATTGTAGTCTTTGGGCCCATTAGGGTTTCTAGCATAACCTACGTAGTTGCATTATAATAACCATATCTATAATACAAAACCTTCTAAGCAGAATTAATTTTTCAGCAGGTTGATTCCAACAATGGTCATGAGCTTTTGATGTACGTGATATACGGAATTGAGTTACGAAAGAGTACTTGATCCTTTTTATCTTCTACTTTCATCTAATAATAAAAACAATTACAAGGATAACGTAGCACATATAGAGCTTGGCGTCCTCTAGGATGAAGGATCTGATGCACAACTTAGTGAAGGCATCACATAGGGTGCATTGGTACTACTAGAATAACCATAGATCTTTGATTTGCATTTTTTATGTTTCCTACGTATTCATCCAAGAAACAAGATTTTGGTTTGATCTTGGTTTGTTTTCAATATGCAAAACCATTGTACATGAAACATAAGTTGCTGCTACTAATGACATATGCATAGAATCAGTTGAATAAATAATCAATTAATCTATAACATATATAACTGAAGTATGCAATACATAAAACAGAAGTAAAAAAGTTTGAACACAACGACTAAACACATAAATGATCAGCCGGGCATCATCATCTAACAGTCCGAATCGATGTCTAACTTTTGCTGTAATAGTAATAGTAAAATAGACAAATCAGAAGCTTTTACAAATGCAGTACTCTAGGGGTGCGGCAAGGAAGGGATAGGAAAGTCTTTAGGCAACTCAGGAATTATTGGCTTGGGCAGGTCATGGGTTTCTGGAATCTTTGGTACTTCTGGTTTTGGTAGAGTTGGTAACTCTGGTTTAGTAATCTCTGGAACTGTTGGCTTAGGAACCTCGGGTACCGCGGGCTTTGGGATCTCAGGAATTGTGGGCTTTGGAATCTCTGGAATTGTGGGCTTTGGAACCTCGGGAAGTGTGGGCTTCGGATTCTCAGGAACTTCAGGTTTAGGAAGCACAGGGACCTCGGGCTTTGGAACATCAGGAAGTGTAGGCTTTGGAACCTCAGGAACTTCAGGTTTAGGAATCACAGGGACCTCAGGTTTTGGAACCTCGGGAAGTGTGGTTTTAGGAAGCACTGGTACTTCCGGCTTTGGAACCTCAGGAAGTGTGGGCTTCGGAAGCTCTGGTATTACTGGCTTTGGAATCTCAGGGAGTGTGGGCTTTGGGACCTCTGGTACTTCGGGCTTTGGAATCACAGGAACATGAGGCATTGGAATATCAGGAAGGGTGGGCTTTGGAATATCGGGTGTATCCAAAAGTTTACGCGCATCAACCACAAGTTTCCCACCATTGATGGTAGCTAGAGTGATGGCCACTAGTATCACCAGGAACAAATTGAGTCTGCAATGTGCCATTGAATCTTGAAAGTGGTTTGAGCTGTGTCGTGAATGCATGTGTTGATTTAGGTTTATATAGAAGACATGAGATATGGAAATAGTTATAAGTAGATAAGTTGGTAGGAATTATAGGCGTATTGGGGAGATTAGCTCAACTACGTACTAGGAGTTATTCACTTGTTGTCATCTTTATGAGAATTTAGGGATGAGACTTGGTAAACTGCCACCAGATGATCATTAAAAATAAATCATATTCTCGATTTGACTAGTCTTAATTAGTTGTAGTACGGTATCTATGTCATTTTTTTGGGTTATATTTTAGTAATGATTAACTTAGTGCTCTAATTGGATGACTATTCAAAGGTCTAAAGACATTCATAAAGAAACCACGTATCACCAATTTAGTTTATGTCAGGTCGTATTTGAAGCTGTGGAAAGTGGCTAAGAGTGGAAGGTGTGGTGACAAGCCTCAAGCTCTTCATTTGAGGCCCTAGGGTTCCACATCACCTCAACACCTCTTAATAACTAACCCCTCCGTACTCACAACTAACCTCAACTTACTCATTTAGGGCCAACCACTTACACCTTTATTTTTTTATCACTCACAAAAGAAAAAAAGAAAAGGAAAAAGTACACAATGTCAGAACCTTACCCTCGTCGTGCAGATGAGCAAGTATCATGTGAAAAGGCATGAAAAGGTTGGCATGATGTGGTGATGAGCTACAACGAGGGTGAAGTGTTTTTCTGTGTAGGACGACGAGGGAGGGCAACGAGCCCACACCTTCCACTCTAACCGCTGAGGGCCCCCGAATTTGTAACGCATCCAAGTTAACCTCAAATATTAATATAATAATACAAATATCCACAAATAATATACATGTAGTTTTCTTCAAAAATGTTGTGTAAAAGTACAAATAGTTGGATTTTATATCTTTATTTATCATTAGGAGAAAAAGTTACCTCTAATGCGATTTTGGAATGCTCAAATACTAACATTTTGAACATGGCCGTTCTCGAGAATTAAGAGACCGTCAAAGAGAAAGCAACATATCAATTTGATCGTTGAAAACTCAACCATCACGTTCCTAGTATCTAAACCTCCATTTTTTCATCAGATTATTTCATTCATTCTTCTCTCTCATAGATTATTATTATTGTTATTATTATTTTTTTTTCATTTGTAAACTAAGCCGGATTGGAGAATATTAAACAAAAAAGCATTACAACCTAAAATGGTGTAATACAAGTTTCTTTATCATCAAAGTTAATTTTGTTTGTTAATTATTTGAATAAGTTTTGTTTCATTTTCATAACATCTACGGTCTATATTGGAGCATATTGACTACGAAGATTTCATTGTATATTTCATAAAATTATTGGAAAGATGAAGCTTTTTTATATGATGTCCAATTCCAACATGGTTTTGTTAGTGGACAGATATGGCGAAAGCTCGAATGTGTACTTATGGTCTGTTAGGGTTTTAAACATATTCTTTATAGTTGCGTTTTAAATACCATATCAATAGACCTAGTCGACGATCATGATCCGTTGCCTCTATGTTACCCCATAAAATAACCTTATCAATACAGAGCCTTCTATTGAAGTTGGTAATCTCAAAAAGGGGGAAAAGAGAACATAATTTTTTTTTGGCAAAACCCTACTTGCGTAATGTACTAGAAAAAAGACATGACCCAAATTCGATTGTAGGCTTTGGGCCCATTAGGGTTTCTAGCATAACCAATGTAGTTGCATTACAATAACCATATCTAAAATACAAAACCTTCTAAGCAGAATTCAATTTTCAGCAGGTTGATTCGAACAATGGTTATGAGCTTTTGATGTGGCTAATACGTGATCTATAGAACTGAGTTACGAAACTGTACTTGATCCTTTTTTTCTTCTACTTTCATCTAATAATAAAAACAATTACAAGGAATCAAGGATAACGTACCACCTATAGTGCTTGGCGTCCTCAAGGATGAAGGATCTGATGCACAACTTAGTGAAAGCATCACATAGGGTGCATTGGTACTACTAGAATAACCAGAGATCTTTGATTTGCATTTTTTATGTTTCCTACTTATTCATCCAAGAAACAAGATTTTGGTTCGATCTTAGTTTGTTTTCAATATGCAAAACCATTATACATGAAGCATAAGTTGCTGCTACTAATGACATATGCATAGAATCAGTTGAATAAATAATCAATTAATCTATAACATATATAACTGAAGTATGCAATACATAAAACAGAAGTAAAAAAGGTTGAACACAATGACTAAACACATAAATGATCAGTCGGGCATCATCATCTAACAGTCCGAATTGATGTCTAACTTTGCTGTAATAGTAATAGTAAAATAGAGAAATCACAAGCTTTTACAAATGCAGTACTCTAGGGGTGCGGCAAGGAAGGGATAGGAAAGTCCTTAGGCAACTCAGGAATTGTTGGCTTGGGCAGGTCATGGGTTTCTGGAATCTTTGGTACTTCTGGTTTTGGTAGAGTTGGTAACTCTGGTTTAGTAAGCTCTGGAACTGTTAGCTTAGGAACCTCAGGTATAGCGGGCTTCGGGATCTCAGGAATTGTGGGCTTTGGAATCTCAGGAATTGTGGGCTTTGGAACCTCGGGAAGTGTGGGCTTCGGATGCTCAGGAACTTCAGGTTTAGGAAGCACAGGGACCTCGGGCTTTGGAACATCAGGAAGTGTAGGCTTTGGAACCTCAGGAACTTCAGGTTTAGGAATCACAGGGACCTCAGGTTTTGGAACCTCGGGATGAGTGGGTTTAGGAAGCACTGGTACTTCCGGCTTTGGAACCTCAGGAAGTGTGGGCTTCGGAAGCTCTGGTATTTCAGGCTTTGGAATCTCTGGGTGTGTGGGCTTTGGGACCTCCGGTACTTCGGGCTTTGGAATCACAGGAACCTGAGGCTTTGGAATATCAGGAAGGGTGGGCTTTGGAATATCGGGTGTATCCAAAAGTTTACGCGCATCAACCACAAGTTTCCCACCATTGATGGTTGCTAGAGTGATGGCCACTAGTATCACCAAGAACAAATTGAGTCTGCAATGTGCCATTGAATCTTGAAAGGGTATGCAGAGATTTAATATACTTAATTAGAAGCTAAGAAAGTGGTTTGAGCTGTGTTGAGAATGCATGTGTTGATTTAGATTTATATAGACGACATGAGATATGGAAATAGTTATAAGTAGATAAGTTGGTAGGAATTATAGGCGTATTGGGGAGATTAGCTCAACTACGTACTAGGAGTTATTGACTTGTCTTTATGAGAATTTAGGGATGAGACTTGGGAAACTGCCACGAGATGATCATTAAAAATAAATCATATTCTCAATTTGACTAGTCTTAACTAGTAGTAGTACGGTATCTATGTCATTTGTATTGATTATGCTATCCTTATTGCTCTAATTGGATGGCTATTCAAAGGTCTAAAGACTTTCAAAAAGAAACCACATATCACCAATTTAGTTTATGTCAGAGTCGTATTTAAAGATGTGCGAAATTCCTAGCCCCCAAATTTAGAAGGCATCCAAATTTACCTCAAATCTTTATACATTTTTATATAATAAAGGAAATATTAATTGGAGACTTCTGTATTTAAAAAACGAATTTATTTTCTTATTTGGCAATATTTTTTTTATTTATTGTTTATTTATTCTGTCTAATTAAAAAAGATTATATATTTCTTAATTTGGCATAAAAAGTTATAAATTTGTTTTGGTTTAGTCATGTGCCAAAAAAACAAAAATACGCATGTACTTTAAAGTTAATACTTAATAGTTTTGGGTGAAACTGTAAATTAAAAATAGAAAAGAATAACATGCTCCATATTCCCGCCATCATCATACACACGTAGAAAAACAAAGGGGTAATTTCATATATACCCAATTTAAATCGCTAAATGACATATTTATCCAACTAAATATCATAATGTCATATATATACCCAGTTTAAGTATTATATTTGTCATATATACCCATTTCACTAGTTTTATTGGTGAAAAAAAATGTATAACTCTTAATAATTATCAATTGAAACCTTTTTGACTATTATACCCTTATGATCAAGCAGTAAAAACTCTCTTTTTTTTTTCCTCATATAGATTTGCACAAATAGATTGACTAACTGTATGAGTGCACAATCACATTTTATGAAACCAAGTAGGCTTCAAAAATTTTGAAATTTTAATGCTTGCTTGGTATTCAATATATGTGGGTACAGAATGTGATTATATAATTGGGCAAATGTTTTATAAAGGTATCATACTTGTTATTATTTATTTTTACGGGTATCGAACCAATTTTTTTCTTATACCGGTACTTATCTTTCAAATTCGGTATTCTTGAGATACTTTGTGACATTTTTTCCTTTCAAATTATTAAAACTACTATTAGCTGAGAGGGGCAAAATTTTCAAAAAATACCCCAAGAAGGCCAAATTTGAAAGATTAGTACTTGTATAATGAAAAAATTTTGTTTGATACCCACAAAAAGAAATGATGGCAAGTATGATACTTTAATAAAACACTATCCGTATATAAATTCAATAGATTCTCTTTTGTAATGTGAATTTTGGCTTTTTTTTTTTTTTTTTTTTTTTTTTTTTTTTTTTTTTGTTTTTTTGTTACTAAAACACAAACAGATTCTGGCATCCCTTTGTTATTTGAATTGTGATTCTTTCACACTTTGTCTCGGATTATAGATTTAGAGGTTATGGTTTGTTTTGTTGCTGATGTAATTGTAAAAGTTTGTTCCATAATCATTGCTAAGGTTTTGTTTGGTTTATTAGATGGGGCCGGTGGGGTTTCTCTATATTTCAAAAAAGAGAATTTAGATTTTGATATCATAAAGGGTATAATAGGAATTTAATGATGTAAATTTACTTCTAATGGGTTATATAATGAAATGGGTAAATATGACAAATATGATGTTGAAATTAGGTATATATGACTTTATGATATTTAATTGGTAAATATGTCATTTACAAGTTTAAACTGGGTATATATGAAATTAACCCAAAAACAAGGAGACCCACTCCACAATTCTCTAACTTCTTATACAAATTTAACAATCTTTTCCTTCTTTCAAAACCCTAAATCAAAACCACCAAAGATTTCTTAAGAACTATCAAAGGAAAACGACCAATCGAAGGTATGATTTTGGTTTGGGGTAATTCCTAATATGCCCAGATTGCGCAAATAATTTGCATTTTTGCCCATGAATTTGGAGTTTCCAATTTTACCCTAGGGCAACCCTAAGTTTTTGGGCAAATGCAATGTGCAAGTGACAAGTGTCACTTTTCAGAATATTTTTTGGGCAACTTGTGTACTTTTAAGCAACTGGCGGCCCTCATGTTGGACACTTGGCGTCATATGGGTCGAGTTGCCTTGGGTAAAATCAAAAACTATGAATTCATGGGCAAAAAAGCAAATCACTTGGGCAATCTGGGCATATTAGGAATTATCCCTTTTGGTTTTAGTTTTCTATTCTTATTCTCATTAAAACGAAATCGACTCATAAACTTGAATATACCCCTTGCTACCAGAACCCTAATCTAAACGATAATATTGAAGAACTAAAATCGTATATTACAATCGAAATATTCAAAATTATTGTTAAAAGTGGAAAACTGTCGATCCAAGGTATGATTTTTAACATAATTATCTGTTTGTTTGCTTTATGTAGATTTTAGCTCAAGTGAGTTTTTGTTGTGTTGCTTTGCATTTGTTGAGTTTGAAGGTTATTGATGTCAAATGTTTTCTCAGTACGGTTTCAGTTTTAGGGATAATATAATTCATTAACTATACAAGATCAACAAATCATGTGTCTTAAAACGTAAGTTCAAAGCTTTATAAATTTTCAGGCGTTGAAGTTGTTTGTATGCATACCAACTATTCATTAAGGGTGTGTAGGAATGAGAATCAAGTAATATTTTCATTACTAAATAAGATGTTTTTTAAGTACTATCATTTTCAAAATTGGAAATGATAGTTATTTATTTGGCATAGGCAAGATAGCAAACTTTAGAATCTATCATACATTGGTCCACAATTTTTTTCCTTTCTACCATCATTTTCATCATATCAAAGTGCAAACCAATTACTATACCAAACAAGAGTAATGGAATCAATATTTAAACTAAAATTCATTCCAATTCTATACTATTATCAAACCCATACTCATAGTCATTCCAAGCAACAAACTAAACAACACCTGGAATTTCTAGGAATAATATAAGGTCTCTTGAGCATTGGTGTATGTTAAAAAGTTGGGTTAAAGAATTATATTACTAACGTACTTTACAAAATTTCTAAATATAAGTATTATACTTCTTAAAATACCATTATAACCATCAAAACTCTTTTGTACTAGAAAATAATACCCATGTGTGGAAATTTTTTAAAGGATATTACCCATATGAGGGACCGAGATATAAGAATACTACCTATATGAGGGACACAGATAAAAGTTATTACCCATATGTAGAAATTGGTAAAAGTTTGAATGGTGATAATGGGGTTTGTAAAAGTATATTACCCATATGTGAAAATTTTGTAAAGTACGTTTGTAATTTATTTTTTTAACCCAAAAAAGTTTGTTTATCTATATTGATATAAAGATGTTACGTTCTTTTTTTTTCCTTCTTCTTTGGTTACCATGGGTTTCGACCATTTGACCGACTAATCCATGGGGTTTGAACCCACCTCCACACATAATCAAACCAGGTAAAACCCACATTTTTAAGGAGGTTCACGTGGCCACTTATGGGTTTTTGCAGATAGCAAGAATTGAACTTGAGACCTCACATACTTTAAAGTGATAGTCATAAGTCCTTTTTGCCACTAGGCCACCCTGAGTAGTTTAAAGATGTTACGTTATAATCCGAAAAAAGACCTTCTAAAAAAGTTTGGTTATAATACAAACAGAGTCATAATAATTGAAGATTCTAAAGACGAAAAGGTAATTAAAAATACAACCATAACCTAATGTTCAGACTTTATTCATAACTTATTCATTCTATATCATTATAACTAGACAGAAAAAAACAAAAAATAAATAAAAATATTAAATAACAGGTTTCCAATTCGAAGCAAAAGGAACACTTCAAAAAAAATAGAAAAATAATAAAAAAGAAGAAAAATAATGGCGATGAGGACTCGTACAAGAAAAAGGAAATAATAAAAAAGAAGAAAAATAATGGCGATGAGGACTCGTACAAGAAAAAGGAATAAAATCACGTGAGCTTAAAAACAATCCGAGAGAGGTACATTGCACTCATTGTATTATCAAAATCTTTTAGTCATAACGTACTACAAAATTATTTGATGTATACATTTTTAACAGATTTCTTACGATGACGATTCCGCTGTAAAGATATGAAATGCCACATCGAACAATACCTACAAAGAAACAACAATCAACGACGTATATCTGATCGAGAATGAAGATCAACACAATAAATGTTACAAATTAGGTTAGCAATACATTTTACCAGACATATGCATCGAAAACATATTGGATTACCTTTGTACATTTTGAGACATTCGAACCATTTGTCACGTTTCGTATTATGCTTTTTAAAAGTATGCCCATTATAGAAAATACGCTTAAAATATGAACTACATTAACTCATTTATATTTAAATTTAAGTTACAATTTGTGGCTTGATAAACACCACAAATACATTTAAGAGTCCAGCTTCTTGCCTCTAATATTTTCTCAGAATAGACGAATTCATAACACCTTTCAAATATTGTGTGTATATATATAAAATATTATAATAGCTAAACTTTAAAAGTTACATGGTAACAAAAACAACCAATATGAAACAACCACTCCAAACCGGAACCATAGATGCTCCTATAGACAAACAAAAACATAATTATAAAACATTAATTATCGATATGCAAACACAACATGCGAAGCTAAACATTATACATAAAGATAACCATGTCTATGAAAATAGCATATACGAACTATTACAACGTACATAGAACATAATTATAAAACAAAATTAAGAAACATAATAAAAACAAAAAACAAAAAATAAGCTATTTATTTTTTAATAGATAAAAATACATTATTAAAAATTTTAGAAAAAACCTCATACGTGCACGGGCATTATAACTAGCATTATTATAATAATAAAAATATACATGTAGTTTTATTCAAAAATGTTGTATAAAAGTAAATAAATAGTTGGATTTTATATCTTTATTTTTCATTAAGAGAAAAAGTTACCTCTAATGCGCTTTTGGAATGCTTAAATACTACTCACTCCGTCCCATAATAATTGTCCACTCTGACTTTTTTGAGTATTTCTTTTTCAACTTTGACTATTAATATTTTTTTTGTATTATATAATACATGATTAAAATTGTACCAATGAAAATACATTTAAAACTCAATATGTTCATATATTTTTCATCAAGTAAAATATTACACAAATAAAAATATTTATGGTGAGAGTTGAATAAAAAAGACTCAAAAAAGTTAATGTGGATAATTATTATGAGACGGAGTTAGGAATATTAAGAACATGGCCGTTCTCGAGAATTAAGAGACCATCAAAGAGAAAAAACATAATCAATATGATCATTGAAAACTCAATCATCACGCTCCTAGTATTAAACCTCAATTCTTTTAATGTATGATTTCATTCATTCTTTTCGCTCATAGATTAATTTTTAACTTTTCGTTTGTAAACTAAGCCGGATTGGAAAATACTAAACAAAAAAGCATTACAATCTTAGAAGGTGTAACACAAGTTTCTTTATCAACAAAGTTAATTTTGTTTGTTAATTATTTGAATAAGTTTTGTCACGTTTTCATAACGTCTACTGTCTATATTAGAGCAAATTGATTCCTAAGATTTTATTTGTATATTTCATAAAATTATCGGAAAGATGAAGCATTTTTGTATTATGTCCAATTTCAACATGGTCCTGTTAGAGGACAAATATGGCGCAAGCTCAAATATGTGCTTAGGGTCTGTCAGGGTTTTTAACATATTCTATATAGTTGCATTTTAATTACCATAATGTACTTGAAAAAAGACATGACTCAAACTCAATTGTAGGCTTTGGGCCTCTTAGGGTTTCTAGCATAATGTGTGTACGTAGTTGCATTATAATAACCATATCTATAATACAAACCTTCAATGCAGAATTCATTGTTCAACACGTTTATTCCAACAATGGTTATGAGCTTTTGATGTGGCTACCTGATCATAAGAACCGAGTTACGAAGTAGTACTCGAATTCTTTTTTCTTTGACTTTCATCAATAAATAAAAGCAATTACAACGAAAATGTAAAACATATAGAATTCGGCGTCGTCAAGGATGAAGGATCTGATGCAAAACTTAGTGAAAGCTGTTAGCTAATAAGGCCTGTTGGCCCGACCCACTTATTTAGGCCCGTTTAATAGTTAGGGTTTCGTATTAGTCTTTTCTATTTAATGTCTTGTAAATCTTCATAGTTAATTGAATCTGATCATTATATTTTCAGTATTCCCTCTTGGTTTCTACATGTTATCAGAGCCAGGTTTTTAAAAAATCGCTTGTTCGTTTACTGGGTTAGAATTATAGGCTGTTTGGTGAATTCCTGAAGAAAAAAAAAAAAAAAAAACCTGATTTGTATATGCGGAGATAGTGATTCGGTAAAATCATATTTAGTTACTTTTAATATCAATTGAAGTACCATTTATTTTGTTAATTCTGATTGTTGACTTTGAATAATTAATTTGTTAGGTCTTGTATATAAAGGTTTTGCTAAAGTGAAAGCTACAGTTTGAATTATGATTTTGTATAGTATATATTTGCCTAAGGTGAATAGGTAATTATTATTCTCAGATAATCGGATGTACGTGGAATCAATTGCAATTGACGAATAATTTGTTTATTTTATGGATTTTCTTCATTCGGTTGATTCAACATTCATACGCAAGGAGGTAAATATTAGATTTGTTCGATTTGTTTGAAAAGTATTTTTATTGGTATTGGTATGTTTGAGTTTTGATGTTTGACGGTTCGTGATATTTTTCGTCTTTTGAGACCCAGTTTGGTGGACTAGTTTGGTTTCGATTTTGTTTGAAGTACATACATATAGGGGGTGAGCAAACGACCTGAACGGACCAGATCGACCGACGGACTGACTGAGACCGGACCTGACCGGACCGGACCAACCACATTCGGTCCGGTCCTCGGTCTAGGATTTTTGGCTAATTCGGTCGTTGGTCCGGTCGGTCCGGTCCGGTCCGACCAAAAAACTGAAAATCTTGTCAAAACCTTGCCTTTTTGGACCGGACCGACCGAAGACCGGACTGGACCGACCATATTCGGTCTCGGTCTCGGTCCCGGTTTTTACATTAATTCGGTCTCGGTTTTTGGTGGTCCAGTCCCGGACTGATGCTCACCCTTCCATACGTATTTGTATTGGGATCGGTATTGGTATTTGGTAAGAACGGTTATTTTTGCATCAGTTTTGTAATGGATTATTGTTGGCTAGTTTGGTTTTGTATTAGTGTTGGAGATGGTGATGTTATAGTCTTAACTAATCTGACTGTGTATTGAGTAGTAATTTGTAGCATCTCGACATCAACAACTTGTCTGAATTTTACATGTGGTTCTGCCTGGTTTGATCAGAATTAGTCTGTCTGAATTTGTCTGTCTGCACTCGTCTACCTGAATCTGCCTGTCTGCATCTGCCTGTTTAAATCTGCAGGAGGTTCTGAATCTGGTTTCACACATGGTTCCACCTAGTTTTGTCTACATCTGTCTGAATTAGTCTGAATGTGCATTTGAATCTGTATATGCATCTGTCTGAATCTGCATTTGTTTGCTTATTCTGCTTTCTTTCATCTCTGTAATTATGTTGCTCTATTTTGAGTTCGCACCGTGTTTGCACTCTGGGACCATTTGCTTTTCGTTTGTTTTTTCAGTTTTAGTTTATTTTGTGTATGACAAAATCCTAATGTTCACAGTTGCGGTATTGTTAGTTTGGGGGAGGATGTTAGCTAATAAGCCTTGTTGGCCCGGCCCACTTATTTAAGCCCGTTTAATAGTTAGGGTTTCGTATTAGCCTTTTCTATTTAATGTCTTGTAACTTCATAGTTAATTGAATCTGATCATTATATTTTCATTATTCCCTCTTGGTTTCTACAAAAGCATCACATATGGTACGTTGGTACTACTAGAATAACTTTTTTTGGGTAAAAGGGATCACCCTGGTAAAATATATTACACCAAAATATGTTTAAGTACAAAGGATGAGAGCGAATCTCTCAGCTCGGCCCGTTACATGGGCAAAAAACAAGCACCTAAAGTGCAACAACCAAGTCACTACATAAGAAAGACATGCCAATCTTATGACCTACCAAACAATATAATTACTTTCTACCACAGCCTCGGGACCTGATATCATACTGGTCACAAAAATTATCCAAGTACCCTGGTAACCGCCATCTGTTGATGCAAGATACTTAGCCATAGGGTTATCTGGCTCAAGAACCTCATCCTCATCACTGTCAGAACAAATCACATCCCCTAAATTAGAGAATGTGTTAACCACCTTTGTTGAATAAATACATGGAGAAGAAGAACTAGGCATGGCATACAGAGAAGAAGAAGAACTAGGTTTCAAAGCCGCAACCTGCTCCTTCTCTCTGAAGTCACTCACAAGCTGCTCTTGTAAATCCTTACAAGTCTTTTGAGACCCATCCACCTTAGCTTCCTTTTTATAACCCGAATAATCAACCTTTTTAAGAGGATGACCATCATCATCAACAAGAGTAGCTTTCCCATCAATAGTTAGCTTTTCAAGCATCCCAATTTTCTCAACAATAGGAGTAGGACAAGGAATAACACTCTCTTCAGTATCATCTATAGCAAGAGCATCAAATGAGTTTGATGTAGCAACTGTCGTCCCAATTGTACTTGCCTCATTATTAATTATCTCCTTATTAGCATTCGGCTTCTTTGACACAGCTACATACACCTGCTTATGCTTAGAAGGCCTAAAATTAACCCCTTTACCAACATCAATGCCACGAAACGGCTATTTCTGCGGCATTTGAACCCCAACCTTTTTCCCTTTAGCCTTACGATTATGCACCTCTTTGAAACCATGATCTGTCTTTTCCATAGCAGTAGAAGCTTCCGCTACCATATTAATGTCATTTCGAACCACCTCCATAACACATTTAGGACAACTGATAAGGTCACGGCCAAACACTTTACACTCCTCACAATGAGGAGGCTTCCATTCATATTCGACCTTGATGCATGTAGTAGTAAAATCAATATCATCCTTTTTGGGGATAGTCATTTTAACTTCGCTTTTTAATTCAGAATCCGATGATAATTCCACTAAAGCACGAGCAAAGCTAATGCGTCCCCATGAATCAACACACATTGAGCTTGTAAAAGCATCTAACATAATCGGTTTGCCAACTTGTGTAGCTATTAAGCTCAAACCATCTTCAGAATATACAAGTAAAGGCACATTATGCAATTTAATCCACACAGGAACTTTGGTTACCTCACTTTTGGTTAGCGACACATCAGGAGTTCATTTGGTAGGAATGAGAGGCGAATTACAGATTAACCAAGAGCCCCACTGAAGCACATTATCCACACCCTCTTTAGAATCGAACTTAAAGAGGAAAACACCCGCATCATTTTTCATAAGCTTCTTTAAACCAAACTTACCTCATGTATTAGTGACATAGTATTGAACAATCGGGAATGCAATATTCTTGCCAACAAAGAAACCCACGAGGGTATTATAATAATGGTTCAAAACCTCTCCATAGCAGCCTTTGGTAAAAAAAAGTGTCACGATTTTCAGTATGATTCTCATTACCCAAAGTTCGAGAATTAACCTTCCTAGTGACACATTCCAGACTTAAAACATTAGCAAAAGAGGTACGTCTCATCTCGCCCATGTTAATGGTTTTAGGCACATTACACTAGCATACACATTAAAACCAGAATTTAAAGCATTCCCCGCATTCGTATTAGCAACATCTTGCATTGCTTCCTCAAATGTCTTGCAAGCATCCAATACCACCTGATCAATACCATTCTCATTACCCACTTCACTAGAGACCTTACTATTCTGCATGGACATGTCTCCAACATTGCTATCCACTCGAATATCTAGGTTAATATCACCATCGTGATCGGTCCACTCGGTTACAATAGGCTGCTGATTTGTAACTACCTGATCACGACCAGAAGTGGACACCACTTGTGTACCCTTATCGACAACATTAAAACCAGATGGAGGCAAATCAGAAATACACGTACCCTTACTCGTCTCAACATTCACATAAGGTAACGATGAGTCAAAAGCCGAACCAACGCTAATACCACTAGAATCAGTCCCAATCACACTAGACATACCACCAACATCTTTCACAGGAATAAAAGATGAGTTCTTTAGCAAATCAAACTTAGGATCACGTAAAGGTTTAGCCAAACCATCACCCGGTGTGACATTATTACAATCCATCCTACGTAGCCTAGTAGCTACACTTTGCCCAAGATTTTCATTAATCAAACTAGTTTGATCAGCCAAAATAGTAGGAATCTGCTTAATCAAGTCACCACTTCCACCCAAAGGCTTACCACCAGATCTCGAACTCTTGGAAGCACTATTGTTAATCAAAAATCCTATTTTCATCTCTCTAAACCCCACAAACAGTTTAAGATACTAGTTGTAGACTACATGAGATCAACCATCAGCAACAATACTGGAAGATATAAACCCTAACTACAAAGTTAGGGTTTAAAACGAATGTAGCACCACAAACCTAACCCCCTTGCATGTTAATCGTTCACCAAGAGTCAGTCAATAATATTAAAAAAGCATGCACCTTCACCGAACGTTATTAGTGGACAATATCAACGAATTGGTAATAAAAAAGAAACCTAACCAACCCACTATTGATCAAAATTAAACATTTAATAAGATTGACCAATGAGATAAATCAGTAGGTAACAATGAATATAGATACCACGTTAATGATTTATGAAGGGGAAGAATGATTGGAGCGATTGCATATGATCCTTCAAAAAATCGCCACAGAGAGAACGGTTTTAGGTTTTTTTTATTTTTTTTATTTATTTATTTTTATTAGAATAACCATCTTTGATTTCCATTTTTTATGTTTCCTACTTATTCATCCTAGAAACATGATTTTTGTTTGATCTTAGTTTGTTTTCAATATGCAAAACCATGATACATAAAACATATGTTGCTGCTACTAATGACATATGCATAAAGTCAGTTGAATAAATATTTGATTAATCTATAACATATACTATAACTGAAGTATGCAATACATGAAACAAAAGTAAAAAAAGGTTGAACACAATGACTAAAACACATAAATAATCAGTCGGGCATCATCATCTAACAGTCCGAATATTCAATTGGCAGATCACTTACCCGTTGACGCTAAATTTTCAAGATTCTTCGATGCGGTGATACAAACTACAATTTGGTCCTTATGGCGTTTTAGAAACAGTGTCGTATTCTCACAGAAGAAACCATCAAAGGATCTTCTTTTCAATGACATCAAGATCTTATCTTTTAATTGGATTTTTAGTCGATGTAAGAAACCTTTATTGAATTGGATAGAGTGGTTTAATCACCCTTGTAATGCTCTATCCACCCCTTGTAACTTGGTCTAGCTCCTTGCTAGTTTCTATATCAATTGCCGTTCAAAAAATAAAAAATAAAAAATAAAAAAATCAAACAGTCCGAATTGATGTAGAACTTTGCTGTAATAGTAATAGTAAGATAGACAAATCACAAGCTTTTACAAATGCAGTACTCTAGGGGTGCGGCAAGGAAGGGTAAGGAAAGTCCTTGGGCAACTCAGGAATCGTTGGCTTCGGCAGGTCATGGGTTTCTGGAATCTTTGGTACTTCTGGTTTTGGTAGAGTGGGTAACTCTGGTTTAGTAATCTCTGGAACTGTTAGCTTAGGAACCTCAGGTACCGTGGGCTTCGGGATCTCAGGAATTGTGGGCTTTGGAATCTCAGGAATTGTGGGCTTTGGAACCTCGGGAAGTGTGGGTTTTGGATGCTCAGGAACTTCAGGTTTAGGAAGCACAGGGACCTCGGGCTTCGGAACCTCAGGAATGGTGGTTTTCGAAACCTCAGGAAGTGTGGGCTTTGGAACCACTGGATGTTCAGATTTAGGAATCACAGGGACCTCAGGTTTTGGAACCTCGGGAAGTGTGGGTTTTGAAAGCACTGGTACTTCCGGCTTTGGAACCACAGGAAGTGTGGGCTTCGGAAGCTCTGGTATTTCAGGCTTTGGAATCTCGGGGAGTGTGGGCTTTGGGACCTCTGGTACTTCGGGCTTTGGAATCATAGGAACCTGAGGCTTTGGAATATCAGGAAGGGTGAGCTTTGGAATATCGGGTGTATCCAAAAGTTTACGCGCATCAACCACAAGTTTCCCACCATTGATGGTTGCTAGAGTGATGGCCACTAGTATCACCAAGAGCAAATTGAGTCTGCAATGTGCCATTGAATCGTGAAAGGGTACGCTGGGATTTGAGCTGTGCTTTGGGTGCATGTGTTGATTTAGATTTATATAGAAGAAATTAGATATGGAAATAGTTATAAGTAGATAAGTTGGTAGGAATTGTAGGCGTATTGGGGAGATTAGGTCAACAACATACTAGGAGTTATTGACTTGTCTTTATTAGAATTTAGGGATGAGACTTGGCAAACTGCCACGAGATGATCATTAAATATAAATCATATTCTCGATTTGACTAGTCTTAATTAGTAGTAGTTATTCGTTAGGCTTAAATTTTAGCAATGGTTATGCTAAACTTAGTGCTCTAATTGGATGACTATTCAAAGGTATAAAGACTTTCATAAAGAAACCATATATCACCAACTTAATTTTTGTGAGGGTCAGGGTCGTATTTGAAGATGTGCCTTGTGGCTAGCCACAGAGGGCCTCCAAATTTAAAAGGCATCCAAATTTACTTCAAATATTATTAAAACAATACAAATATCCGTAAATAACATACATGTAGTTTTCTTCATAAATTTTGTGTAAAGGTAAATAAATAGTTGGATGTTATATCTTTATTTTCCATTAGGAGAAAAAGTTACCTCTATTGCGCTTTTGGAAAGCTCAAATACTAAAATTATGAACATGGCCGTTCTCCAGAATTAAGAGATCGTCAAAGAGAAAACAACATAATCAATATGGTCATTGAAAACTCAACTCTCACGTTCCTAGTATCTAAATCTCCATTCTTTCATCGGATTATTTCTTTAATTCTTTTCACTCATAGATTAATTTTTTAATTTTTCATTTGTAAACTAAGCTGGATTGGAAAATACTAAACAAAAAAGCATTACAACCTTAGAAGGTGTAATACAAGTTTCTTTATCATCAAAGTTAATTTTCTTTTCTTAATTATTTGAATAAGTTTTGTTTCATTTTCATAACGTCTACTGTCTATATTAGAGCAATTTGACTACGAAGATTTCATTGTATATTTCATAAAATTATCAGAAAGATGAAGTTTTTAATATTATGTCTGATTCCAACATGGTTTGTTAGAGGACAGATATGGCGCAAGTTCGAATGTGTACATAAGGTCTGTCAGGGTTTTTAACATATTCTTTATATAGTTCTAGCATAATCTCTGTAGTCGCATTATAATTATCTTATCTATAATACAAAACCTTCTACACAGAATTCATTGTTCAGCAGGTTGATTCCAACATTGGTTATGAGGTTTTGATGTGGCTAATACGTGATCATAAGAACTGAGTTACAAAATTGTACTTGAATTCTTTTTTCTTCGACTTTCTTCAAAAAATAAAAACAAGTTACAAGGAAAACGTACCACATATAGATTTTGAAGGATGTGATGCACAACTTAGTGAAAGCATCACATATGTGGTACTACTAGAATAACAATCTTTGATTTTTTTTATTATTATTATTTTTAATTTATTTATTTATGTTTCCTACTTATTCATCCTAGAAACATGATTTTTGTTTGATCTTAGTTTGTTTTCAATATGTAAAACCATGATACATGAAACAAAAGTTGCTGCTACAAATGACATAGGCATAAAATCAGTTGAATAAATAATCAGTTAATCTATAACATATATAACTGAAGTATGCAATACATAAAACAAAAGTAAAAAAAGGTTGAACACGTACAATGACTAAAAAAACATAAATAATCTGTCGGGCATCATCATCTAACAGTCCGAATAGATGTAGAACTTTGGTGTACATAGTAATAGTAATATAGACAAGTCACAAGCTTTTACAAATGCAGTACTCTAGGGGTGTGGCAAGGAAGGGATAGGAAAGTCCTTGGGCATCTCAGGAATTGCTGGCTTGGGCAGGTCATGGGTTTCTGGAATCTTTGGTAATTCTGGTTTTGGTAGAGTTGGTAACTCTGGTTTAGTAATCTCTGGAACTGTTGGCTTAGGAACCTCGGGTACCGCGGGCTTTGGGATCTCAGGAATTGTGGGCTTTGGAATCTCTGGAATTGTGGGCTTTGGAACCTCGGGAAGTGTGGGCTTCGGATGCTCAGGAACTTCAGGTTTAGGAAGCACAGGGACCTCGGGCTTTGGAACATCAGGAAGTGTAGGCTTTGGAACCTCAGGAACTTCAGGTTTAGTAATCTCTGGAACTGTTAGCTTAGGAACCTCAGGGACCACGGGCTTCGGGATCTCAGGAATTGTGGGCTTTGGAATCTCAGGAATTGTGGGCTTTGGAACCTCGGGAAGTGTGGACTTCGGATGCTCAGGAACTTCAGGTTTAGGAAGCACAGGGACTTCGGGCTTTGGAACCTCAGGAATTGTGGGTTTCGTAACCTCAGGAAGTGTGGGCTTTGGAACCTCAGGAACTTCAGGCTTAGGAATCACAGGGACCTCAGGTTTTGGAACCTCGGGAAGTGTGGGTTTTGGAAGCACTGGTACTTCCGGCTTTGGAACCTCAGGAAGTGTGGGCTTCGGAAGCTCTGGTATTTCGGGCTTTGGAATCTCGGGGAGTGTGGGCTTTGGGACCTCTGGTACTTCGGGCTTTGGAATCACAGGAACCTGAGGCTTTGGAATATCAGGAAGGGTGGGCTTTGGAATATCGGGTGTATCCAAAAGTTTACGCGCATCAACCACAAGTTTCCCACCATTGATGGTTGCTAGAGTGATGGCCACTTGTATCACCAAGAACAAATTGAGTCTGCAATATGCCATTGAATCTTGAAAGGGTATGCAGAGATTTAATATACTTAATTAGAAGCTAAGAAAGTGGTTTGATCTGTGTTGAGAATGCATGTGTTGATTTAGATTTATATAGACGACATGAGATATGGAAATAGTTATAAGTAGATAAGTTGGTAGGAATTATAGGCGTATTGGGGAGATTAGCTCAACTGTGTACTAGGAGTTATTGACTTGTTGTCTTTATGAGAATTTAGGGATGAGACTTGGCAAACTGCCACGAGATGATCATTAAAAATAAATCATATTCTATTATTTATTTAATGTTTGACTAGTTTTAATTAATAGTAGTACGGTATCTATGTCATTTGTTAGGCTTATATTTTAGTAATGACTAGTTATTGTTAGAATTAAATAACATGACAATTATATAAACAGGTAAACATATACGTGAAAGCATAGGAACATCTATAACATATAAGAGATTAACATAAATTAAATAGGAACGTACCTTTAGTGATTCTAGCAAAACAAGAATCAATTAATAATCTTGAACATGTGATTAACCCTAATTAAGGTTTATATGGATCAATGATTAACCCCTTACCGTTTTGTTAATCGATCCCTTGATAACAACAAAAGTATGTTGTTACCTCGTTCTTGTACACACAAACTACTAACGAATTAAAGGTGATGCTAGTGACAAAAAACACAAGATTTTCTTATTGAAAATTTTCGATCAAAGAACCCTTAGGGGTTGGTGATCGATCGGCCACAAAAGAAAAACAAAGAGAAGGAAAAACTTTAGGGTTTTGTGTGTGTGCACAAAAGGTACCAAAGTTTGATCCTTAGGTTTGCTTATATAGTGAATGAATATCTTGGAGGACAAGTTAGGGCAAAGGGTTACCCCTTTGTTTGTGGATCGACTGGCCATACCCTCCCAAGGGGTGTTCCGGATCCTTCTTGTCCTCTATTTCCATTCTAGTACTTTACTGTTTGTCATTAACGATAGTTAGTCCATACGTTTAATAACCAACGATCATTAATCCTTTTACTTGTGTTTAATTAATAAATATACATGACATTTAATATTTATTAAACTTTAATTCTCGTTTGTAATGTGTGCAATCCCGAGGTCTCGGGTTCGATACTAGACATTTAACTAATTAATATTTATCCAATATTCCAACAGTTATAATGCCCGCGCACGCGCGCGTTTTTTTATATTTTTTTAATCATATATCTTTATTTATTAAAAAATAAATAATTTAATCTTTGTTTTGTTTGATTTATAATGTTTAATTATATTTTTATTATTAAAGATAATTATTAAAATTTTTAATCCTATTATTAATTGCGTCTTATCTATATTTCGTGTATTCATGTTGTGCTTGTGTTATGGATAAATATAAAATGTTAACTAATAAGAAAATATATATATTTTTTTTAAAATAAAATTATTACAAAATAATGTATAAATTTATTTTTTTGTAATAAAAAATTCCTAATAAGGGTTTTGTTTTATTATATAAAAGATTATGCTATCTTTAGTGCTCTAATTGGATGACTATTCATAGGTCCAAATACTTTTTAAAAGTAACCATATATCACCGATTTAGTTTGGCCAAAATGTCGTATTTAAAGATGTGCGAAGTGGCTAACGGTTGTGGGCCTCAAATTTAGAAGGCATCTAAATTTATGTCAATGTTATTTTCTATACAACATATAAGAAATGAATTACTCTTTTAATTTTAAGTTTTACAATTCTACAAGCGTATTGTACAAAAATTCACAAAATTAAACTATAGAAATTACATTTTCAGTTTTAGTTGGTGAGCAATTAATGTGGTACATATTTTTAAATGAATATATATATATATATATATATATATATATATATATATATATATATATATATATATAGGGTGGGGTTATTATAAAAAGGGTCTTATAATAAAAAGTGTAGGAAGGATTGTGGGAGTGACATGTGTCACCCCCTTGCCACATCATATGACACGTGTCACCCCCACCCCCACCCACCCCCCCCCCCGCCCCCCCCCGCCGAAAAAAAAAAATTTTCCCGCCAAAAAAAAATTTTTTTTTTGGGGCAAAAAAATTTTTTTTTTTTCCCGCCAAAATTTTTTAGTGCATCACAGTTATAAAGTTACTGCATCACGGTTATAAAGTTACTGCATCACGTTTACTGCATCACAATTATGATTTTACTGCATCACGGTTACTGCATTCATGGTTTTAATGTTACTGCATCATGGTTATAAAGTTACTGCATCATGGTTATAAAGAAACTGAATTATCATAAGTTTTATGCATCATATATGTATGTAACTGCATCACAATTAAATACGATTCTTTTTTAAGTTTTGGTGCATCTTTATTATAAGTTACTGCATCATAGTTAATAGTTTGAGTGCATCAGCTATGTTGCAGTAACTTATAACCTTAATGCACTAAAATTTAAAACTGTGATGCAGTAACTTTTATAATTGTGATGCAGTAACTTTATAACTGTGATGCACTAAAAACTTTTGGCGGGAAAAAAAAAAATTTTTTTTTGCCCCAAAAAAAAAATTTTTTTGGCGGGAAAAAAAAAATTTTTTTTGCGGGGGGGGGGGGGGGGGGGGGGGGGGGGTGGGTGGGTGGGTGGGGGGGGGGGGTGGGGGGGTGGTGACATGTGTCATATGATGTGTCATATGATGTGGCATAGGGGTGACACATGTCGCCCTCACAATCCTTCCTACACTTTTTATTATAAGACCCTTTTTATTTTAACCCAAATCTATATATATATATATATATATATATATATATATATATATATATATATATATATATACACTAGCCTTCAAAGCCTGCCCGATGGGCGGGCATGACTTATAATTATCGTTTACATTTGTTAGCTTAGCTAAATATTAGTGTTAAAAAATTGTTTATTATACAAAGATTTTTAAAAGAACAGTACCACTGTTTGTCAAATTGTTTATTTTTGTTACAATGTTCTTTGCAACAACATAATATATGATTTAAACTCAAATACAAAATCACGCTTCTTTATGCACAATGTTTGTAGTAGCATAGCCCATCCGATGGGTAGGTGAGCCTTATGGATGTATAGATGGATTGAGTTTTAAATGGAATTTCATTTATATAATTTTGATCCACCAACAGAAGTGTATATAGTTTTAAACATGCTAAATTATTATTTGAAGATATCAAGATATTTACAAAAAAATTGTAGAACCAGGTTTAAATTCCACAATTAATAGCATGGCCTAATCACACTTGAATCTCTACATGTTTTAGGTGCTAAGAAATTTTTTGAATAGTTGAATCTCAAAGTTTTTAATCTCCACACTTTAAAGTGTAAGAAACATGTGATCCTATAAGATGTAGTACTCAAAAGTAATCTAGAAGTGTGAATGTCTGCAGGTAATAGTAAAAGTTCAGTTTTAGTCTGCTCCTAAAATATTTGTGAGAAAACTGGTCTGTGTTTGGTTCAGTTCTTTTTGAAACAGGGCTTTATTGTGGCTATCTATTGTAGTGGTTATTGATTTAAAGTCATTAAACGTGTGATTGTTGCGGCTCCCTATAGCTACATCTGTGTCATGGAAGGGACTCTGAAATTTTAGGGATAGTATAGGGTCCCTACGGTTGGCACATATATTGTGGCTCCCTACAGCTACAACTTTGTTTTGGCGTATGTGGCTTAGTAATTAGAAGGATCTTCTTGAGTATTTCGGGCCTATATGTTGTTTGGTAAGTAATTAGTCGATGTATGGGTACATGTTTGATGATGTCCAACGTTACACATGGTTGATTTGGTGGCATCTGAATG